>CM067365.1:14291665-14345732 GCA_034401795.1 Chaetoderma sp. LZ-2023a
GCCAAGAACATTAAAAATAATGTTTTTTAAATAGTAAAGGCCTACAATTCTTACATTTGACGCATAATTCAGCGTTCATGGCGGAGTTAGAGACGACATTCATTCTGCATCTGGACGGCATTGACTATGACGTTATATACGTGAGTGGCAGATAAGATCCATCCACACACACACTCCCCGTCAGTTTCTAGCCAAGCTCCGTCAACTGTCTGCATGTGCTTTAATCGAATTTAACCCGTTGAACCATGACCTCAAACAATGTCATTTTCACAGTAAGTATATAGGTTTGATTATTAAATTGTAAATTTACCAATCACGTGGGCTGCCTACCATTTATACGCACCTTAGATCAATACCATTTGATTGTGACGACAACTAACGAATGACGTATTTTAAATATGACGACAGATATATGAGCGACATGCAAGTCAATCGATCGATCGGTTGGTCGGTCGGTCGGTCGGTCGGTCGGTCGGTCGGTCGGTCGGTCGGTCGGTCGGTCGGTCGGTCGGTCGGTCGGTCGGTCGGTCGGTCGGTCGACAATCTCATTTTCACGGTAATTATACCGACCGGCCAATCAGTCAATGAATCAACCAACCAGTCACTCAATCTATCTACAGACCAATATAGACGTTATTTGTTTGAAATATATGTATCCAAATTGACATCTGTCACATCACCGGTGGCAAATATCAATTCCTTGGATGACATATATGTTACAAGAGTGAAATACGGTACAGCTAAAAATAACTTAACGTGTTTCCACTACAAAATAATACGTACTGTTGAATATTTTGAACATAATTCGCCTTTCCAGAGTATCCATCCATCATCTAACCTCAAATGACGTCATAATTAGCTCTGCGCGTGCATGATGACGTCACAATCATTACGTCACAAAGAGCTCCATATAGATCGGCATCAATTCTCAAATACTCTGACACGTTGTATGAGTTGTATGTCTTCGTAATGCTTTGCAATTTAATAAACATGCTGTTGAATATTTTGAAACTAATTTGACTGGGCGCTGCTGCTGCCTTAGGCAGCAACAGCACCCAGTCAAATTAGATTCAAAGTATTCAGCCGCTTACCTGTGTACTTTTTAAAAAATTGGTGGTCAGGGTGTTCAGAGATCGATCGATCCCAACATGAGCGACGTGTGGGTGGAGCTTAGATAGAGAGGGCCGGGGCATAGCTAAAACCGGAAAGGCCCATTGGATTGGAAAACCATCCAATTATGTTCAAAATATTCAACACAACTTATCTTGTTAAGTAACATGTTTCTGTTTGTGTATTGGAAATATGTTAACTGATTCATGAACGGCACTGTATATCAGAGCCGAGATATATGTAAGGATGGATGCCTTACACGCTACCAAAGATGCATGTTACGTAACAGTGGATGAAAGCTACCTTTGGTTGCAACATCTGCGAGTCAAAATATGTTCACCATCTTGAATACTGTAATTTTTACACCATACACTGCTTATTTGGATGAAAGGGTTAAAATACAATTCTCTGTTATTCATCCATCATATGACGTCATAATCAAGCACGGGACGTGTAGGATGACGTCATAATCATTGATGTCATGAACGACGTAGACAAGTGCGTCACGAAACTTATAATTGGTGACAGACTATGCGTTGCTGTATGAATTGTATGTCTTTACTATTTAATACAGATGCTGTTGCATATTTTGAAACAAATTTGATTGGGCGCTGTTGCTGCCTATGGCAGAAACAGCACCTAGTCAAATTAGTTTCAAAACATTCAACAGCTTACCAGTATAGTGCATGGACAATGATAGCCATGGAGTTCAGGGATCGATCGATCCAAGCACGAGCGAGGGGTGGGTGGATTTTAGCTAAAGATGGGCGGGGCAGAGCTGGAAAGGTTCATTAATTGCATACCTGTCCAACAAAGATATTCGCCGCTGCATTAAGGGACTCTGCTGGTGTAGTGCTCATACAGAAAGCTATAAACTTGGCAATATATCCCACCACAAACTGCATTACTCCCAGATAATATGCAACCGACACCAGAGCACTGAAGAAGGTGATTGTTGGCAGCACCTAGAAAGAAGAGTTTAATTTAACTTTTTGGATGCGTATGGAAGAGAGATTGCTGAATAAATAGGTAAATTTTATGTACTGATTGATTTTCCCATCAATAAACATCCTCGTCCGCTATTCGATCGCCTATAAATTATATCAATTAGACATTGCCATAATTCAACAGGCAATTATAATAGGCTGCTGGATGTATAAGATCAGCATTTCTACTATACACTGTAATCAAGGCTATGATGAACACATTTCAATTTGGTGATTCAGTTTTAATCTCCAGTTTGTTAATAGTTATGTGAGTAAACTCTGTTTTGGATTAATTCCCAAAAAGTTTCCCAGATTTAATTTGCTTGGAGCTATAGTTCGTCAAGGGTTTTTTCCTCGTCTGTGATGTCCATGTCATCAGTATATTCCGTGTCTAGGGCATACCTAGTATGGACACTGTGGTGAGGTTGTATTATGGAATTTTTCTGCACATATTCCAACGTTGCAGTAAGGTAGTAGGTGAGGGGATGTGGGGATCCGATAAATGACTCACACCTTGTAGGTTTACACGATCCATTGGGATGGTTATTGGGCCATATTCTGGTGATAGTGAATCGTATTGTGTAAGCTCCTATTCCATCCACTTATTCTGACATCAATCCTTAGGACGTGACAGCATAGTACAGAGAACACTAATCATAACTAACCCTATTCTTAGCACTAATCCTAGACTCATGTCTATAGGCAGGCTAAGACAAAGGCAGCCAATTTAATTTGTAGCACACATTACCGCTTTAATGGTTAGATTATGCGCGCCTTTACTCCATTTGCAAGCCAAGAGAAGACTATTTTTGAGAAAATACGAATGGAATGGCTATCTCAATTATCCAGACAGTTATTCCAGTGATACATTTTCAAAGATAGTCCTGCAAATGTGGAATCCTCAAGACAAGAGCAAGCACCGGTTTCGGCAGGCTTCGTCGTGAAAGGAGTAAACAGTAATCTAGTGAACGATAAGTTAAACACGATAATGTGTCTGCAGTAGGTGTTCGATGTGTTACCCATGAGCATAATATATCACCATGTAACACTTAAGCCAATGGAAATGATGTATTGCTCATGTGTTGAATTATTGCGTTCTATACTAATTTAGAGCACGATTGACGTATTTAGCCTAGTAACTTTACGCTTCTGTAGGCTTCACACGAGAATCCCCAAATGCCAAAGTCTATATTGGCGGCATCAGGGTACTTGCGCATCCAATGCCCGGAGGCAATGAATTTGTCAACGTGTGCCTTTAAGTACGTTAACTTGAGCTTGCAAAATAGGAAATGTGCCCATCTGCGTCTTTCTGTTTTGGCACTGGCAACAAATTAATTTTTCAAAAGTCCTTGAAAAACAGTCGATGTAAAAATCTGTATTGCCTTTTGTCCATTCTGACAACTGATCGCTATTTCGATTCGAACAACTGACGTTAAGATAGGTCTTTCCATTCTGACAACTGACGTTAAGATTGCCCTTTCAATTCGGGCAACTGACGTTAAGATCGGTCTTTCCATTCGGACAACTGACGGTAAGATCGATCTTACCATAATAACCGACATTTGCGAACGCCGTGCAATCTAGGTGCGAAACTGATACACATAGCATACATCAACACATCCATATAAAGTTGCCATTCCCCAACATAACAGGCTCACCTTTTTCACTGTGTAAAACATGACAGAATAGATAGTTTATCAGTCTCTTGTAAATATAGAAGGGGGTGATGGGGTTGCGGTGTTACCTTAAATGCAAAGAAGTGGATCTTGTACTTGGCACCAAAGACAAAGCTCGCGCCCACATCAGTGTTATCCAGAAGCTCTGTAAAGCGGTCGCCTATCCAAGTGAAGATAGCATATCCCCATGTTGTACGAAGAATCAGCAGCGCAAATACGAACTGTACTATCAAGCCATAATACACAGGATGCCAGCGGACCTAAAAGGCCAATTGATCAGCTTATGTCAAGAAATTAATAATATAATGTTTTCAGGTGTGCCTGCATGGCATTTGCCTGTCTTAATTAATATGCGGGTAGGTAGATAGCTGGTAATATGGTTAATCCGTTGGCTCAGAATTGTTTATTTATTTTATTGCCGGAGATTTGTTATTTTTGTTTTATAGAGGCTATATGGCCGTTAAAATGTTGGACAACATTAAGATGACAATGTCCGTCCAGATAATTCCGATTTTACCAATATATCGCGTAGATTTGGATTTTTCTTAAATGCTATTACTGGACACAAGTTGAGTGGTCGTCTTAAATTATCCTGTAATTTATGATATTCATCTTTCAAAATTTCGGAGAGTTCAACATTTTGTCGCTTATATGTCAGTGTGAATAGAATTATTTCAAGCTGAGCAGCAAGACCTGGATCCACGTGTATGCCTCTCGGCCATTTTGTTTCTAATTGCTTAACCCAAAATTTTTCTCTAATTTTCCTTTCATATATGGATGGGTGGGTGGGTGGGCTGGTGGATGGATGGGTGGGTGGATGGGTAGGAAGGTAGTTGGGTGAGTGCGTGTGTGAGTGGATGGATGGATGGATGGATGGATGGATGGATGGATGGATGGATGGATGGATGGATGGATGGATGGATGGATGGATGGATGGACGGACGGACTGACTGACGGACGGACGGACGGACGGACGGACGGACGGACGGACGGACGGACGGACGGACGGACGGACGGACGGACGGATGGATGGATGGATGGATGGATAGAAAAAGATGGTTACCTTTGCTGGACTTTTAGAAAAGATATAAAAGAGCAGTATATAGACGGCCATTCCTGCGGCGGAGATGAGATTTTCCGGGTTGTCTATGGCTACGTTCACAATGACATAGACAATGATAAAAATACCCAGACCAATGTGAAGAAACCTGCAACAAAGAGAGTATGCGAAGATAAATTCGCGAAATGTGTAACATATAACATCAATCCTCATTTAAACATCGCGGCCAAGCGCTAGGTTCGTGAGTGTGTCCATGGCTCCCAGCCCAGCGGGGCTTGTCGCTGCCGAATTCACTACATGGAATTCTCTCTAGCAGTACTCTTCATTGACAAAGGAGGCCGCTTCGAATGACTATCCATTTTGCTAAACAATTCAGGTGGAATGGCTGGCATTGAATAACTGAACCTCCGCTTTAAATAGCTCTGTAAATATATATTTAGAGGTCCGATACTATGTCATTCTTACTAAGATGGCTTGTGCATTTATGTATTTATTCGCAGATTAATCAACGTTTTTGGTTCAAAATGTCTGGATAAATGTGATTTTAAAATCCTAGAGAACAATATTTCACGATGTTGTTTGTCTCTCCCTCCAATGATGACACCGCGACGAGATACATTGCTGCAAATCTGATAACGTGCTCTGCCACCCGGGTCATCCCGCCCCTGGATTGGACATTGTTTATATCTCTGACTATTTACTTGCTTGATATATCATATACAATTTGATATAATTACTAGCATTGTCAATATGTTTCGTTGGGAAAATTTAAGCTACACATACGGCGCTGCTCCTTTATATGGTGCTTATCCCTAAAAGATGAACAAAATGACGTCATTATCCAGGAAAGCCCTTTTCCTCCCGACCAGTCAGTTGGCAGATGCCTGTAAATGTTATAAGTCCATTACCTCCACCCCCACCCCCATGATGAGGGGCGTGCTTGTGAGTCTAGGCCAGAGTCGTGATGATTGGTTACCCAGCCACAATATGTCCGTTTTCTTAAGACAGTAAGAGAGTGAGCCCTAATAGCATGGGTTGTTGGTTTAGCCGTGGGCCAAGATCGGTCCAATATGTACCATAGCCAGTAACCTGAGTTATCACGATAGTTTGTAACAACATAGTTATATTCGTCAGCCTATACGCGTAGCTGGGTTGGCGAGTGATGTATTAAATGCCAAGCGGATTACACTCATTTGAAGTCCATTCATCCAACACGTATTGTTACCAAATAAACTCAGCGAGCATCATCTTCGAGTTTGGTTAAGATTAACCGATGCAAAGACATTTACATCGAAATAACCTAGAAGTACAAACTGATGTACTTATGCAAAAGGGGCATTCAGCTATTATAGCTGAGAATCATAGATGGCAAGAGTATAGTTTGCATCAATCAAATTTTAGCTGCACTAGAAATCTACAATAATTAGAAACGGTCTCAACTTTGGCAAATTTTAGAAAACCCATCCATACTTTAGCCATAGCTTGAATAGAGGAATCCAGCTCTAATTATGACAAACTCCGCCC
Source organism: Chaetoderma sp. LZ-2023a (assembly GCA_034401795.1). Classification (NCBI taxonomy): domain Eukaryota; kingdom Metazoa; phylum Mollusca; class Caudofoveata; order Chaetodermatida; family Chaetodermatidae; genus Chaetoderma; species Chaetoderma sp. LZ-2023a. The sequence goes on from CM067365.1 coordinate 14,298,022, forward strand.
ACTTTTATTTAAGTACCACCGACTGTGTATGCGTCTTGTATTCGATTTGAAGCTTTGAAGACGGAATTCTCAGAAATAAATTTCAAGCTAGCTACACATTAATTTGACCTGTGTAAAGGGTATGGGTGGGTGGGTGGTGTGAGGTTGTTGCTGTAATCACAGATGGATGAGTGGGTCGATCTATGACAGCAACACTACAATTCATACACTTTAGTGACGTTTTGATTTTCACGACGGAACTGTGACATTTTGAGTGTGACATCAGCTATCATGTAACAAATTTGATTATGACGTCATGTATTTGCCACGATGTGAGGGAAATACACAATTAATATATGAATTATACAGAAATGTCATTTGAATAAACATACATCGTAAGATCTATGGAATCATCAGCTACTACCATCATAGGTGTTCTTAAAAGACAGCCAAACTAGGTAGACTGACGACCCTCTAGTAGTAAAACTGTCAGCAGAGCAGAAAGCGTTACGGCTGCACATCTATCAAAGTGGCCAAAGTGAAGACCGCACCAAACTACGCTGTGAACGCAATAACAGTCTGTGCTACATTAGCGAACGCTTAAAAGATCTTGCTATTCAACAAGTAGACTCCCTAGCAGATGAAATCACTGCCATGGATGACTGTCATAAAATGAGAGCCCTGAGAGTTACTGACTACACAACATCACTTACTGTACACAACTCTGAAGGACACTTTATCGGGACTGACCAGGGAAAAGCCGAGGCGATTTGAGACTGGCTCAAGGAACAGTTCACTGGCCATAACGATGAGCCCTTGCACCCGTTCTCAGGAGACCCCAGGCTAATTAAAACAGCAGAAGTTAAGAAGGCACTTAAAGCCCTGAAAAATGGACGTGCATCCGGACCTGATGGCATGAGTAATGAACTATTCAAATATGTAAGTGACATTATCTCAAAACCGATCACGCACCTAATCAATTCAGCTTTTATTCACCACCTTCCCATCGACGCATACAGAAAATCCTATCCATTGTTACTTCATGCCACATCCAAGACAAGATCGATGACTTCACCGGATCATGTCAAAAAGGCGTCAAACGTGGACGCAGCTACGCAGATATCGTATGGGCTCAACGCATGCTTATGTCGGTAGTCATCTCCAAACAATGGGATTTCCACAAAGTGGGCATTGACATGTCACAAGCCTTCGACACATTTAAACGCTCAAAGATCCTAGATGTACTAGTCCTGTGCTTTTCGCATGGTACCTTGCTGCTGCATTGAAATCGTTCGGGAAAGGTCTACAAGAACCACCCTGCCTACCCCACCCCACCCCCAACCCCGCCACCAGTGTCAATACTGGGTATGCCGGTAGAAATGGAATATCGATGTGGACTTCATAGATGAGGAAAAGAAACTCCTTGACGAACTTGTCCCAATAGCTGCAAGCAAACCAAACATTGAGAATCTGTTTATGAATGAATCCAAAACAGAGTTCATCCACATATACCTATCTACAGAGCATGAAACTTAAGAAAATGACGATCCATTTCGTGGCGGCGAACCATGGAGGAAAAGTACAATTCTGGGCTCACTGCTTTGCAGTACTGCTGACATAGCTGCACGCTGCGTCTTGGGGAACATAGGTTTCCAGTCATTCTGGAAGGTATGGATCCGTAGGTCAAAGATTCCCTTGATAAAAAGGCTACGTTTATACAATGCAACCTGCATGTCCTTGATATTGTATAACTGTAAAAGCTGGGCAGCTCCAAAGGCAGTTCTAGATAAACTCGATGCCTGCCACCGCAAACACCTACGCACCATCACTGGACACTGATGACCAGACAGCATAATTTCCAACGATGCACTATACAAGATGTGTAATACGTCGGCGCTGTCGGTAAAAGTCGCCCAGCAAAGATGATCCATGTACGCAAGAAGAGACACCAAGCACAGAGAACATTGAAATTTGCTCTACTCGGAGCCAGCAAATACAAAGCCAGGAGCGTGCTACGAGGTGACCTCAAGAAAGCAGGACTCGGTACACTCACGTCAAGAATGGGCCTGAGGAAGCTAAGGATGTCGGCTGAGGACAAGACACAGTGGGCAAAAGCGAAGAAGTACTGATTGCAGCTGTAGGATGTTTCTACTACTCCAGCTGCAGAATACAATAATCATACATAATACATACATCTTAAGAAAATCAGAATAGTAACCATACCAATCAAGAACTGCTAATATTATTCTACATAGATATACATATTTAACTGAAACTAAAGATTTTCCTAACAGCCTCCCTCCGACACCACTCCCTCCCAGCCCACCCCCAAATAAGAAAGAATCCTAATCTAGTCTTTGTGTGCAGGTGAATTAGACATTGTGCTGTCAGTCATAATGCGTCTACTCGTGCTTGCCAGAGTTGAGCCTAGAAGGTACATTCTGCTGCCATTTAGTGGAACACATGCTTTCTCACAAGAAACATTAGAATTCTTTTTTTCATTGCATTTGAAAGAATTTGGTGATTCTTTTTGTGCAGTAATGACCCGCAGACGTCATCAGGGTGGTCAGGAATATTTTCGTGTCATTGTTCTTTTATAAAACGGGTGGCCACAACCCAAGAATAGCGTGTGCCCTTGGAATCAATCTGAGTGTCATCTGCCTGGCATGGGGCCGGTATCGGGAGGCCCGTCAAGTGCACAGACGGCATGGTGGATGACGTGTGAGAGATTTACCAAATTTACCAGACAAACTCAAAACAGGTTACTTGTCATCTCTGTCTACCGAAACTTAGCACTAATTCTACAGTATTACGAAGCCACTTTACAGCCGCGACGGTGTTGAGAATATCCACTTAGATCGTTATCTAAGGTATTTAGACCGTGGTTTAGGGCTTGCAGACATGTGATGAAAGTACCCTTAAGTGAGAGGCACCGTTAAACGAGACTGGAATCTAGCATATAACATCTCAACTGAACTTGATGTCTTGTTCAGAGACGAGTCGCAATTCGCCTTTCTATTTTATCTATCCATCATATGACGTCTTAACCAATTACGTGACGGTATGATAACGTTATAATCATGACGTCATGAATGATTCGATATAGTCCGTCTTTAACACTTAATAGGCCTACACGTTGTAAGAATTTAATATCTTTACCATTTACTAAACATTTTGTTCAATATTTTGAAACTAATTTGTTGGGATCGATCGATCTCTGAACTTCCTGATTATTAATTTTAGGAAAACTATACTGGTAAGTTCTTAAATATTTTTATTGTACGAATTATATGTCTTTATAATTTAATAAGCATTCTGTTTAATATATGGAAACAACAACTGTTCCCAGTCAATTATTTTCAAAATATATAATAGCCTACTTGTAATGTTTTCTGGAAATGAATAGTCAGAGATCAGAGATTGACAGATCCCAACACGGACGAGGTGTGGGTGGAGCTTAGATAGAGATGGGCGGGCCAGGCTACCGCTTTATCTACCAGACGAAAGTTGTACTGTCCTGAAGGCCACATTAATTTGATACTGATAACACAGTGTTGGTACATGTCACGTAGTTGATTATAACGTCGTATGACGTTATATGATAGATGGATAAACTTGGAAAAGTCCGTCTATTCTAATTAGACTTTCACAAAGTAGACCTGTACGTGTGTGGCGACGTGCCAATGAACGATTTACTGATTCCAACGTGCTGGAACACGGCCTGTACATGCATAATATGGGTGACATTAGTGCTTGTGGGCATACATACGTCTACTGCATCCAGACTGGCTCTCTGACTGGTGTAAGTTACCGGGGCAATGCTCTCCATCCCTTTGTCCGTCCCTATGATGGTAAAATTGAGCACGAGTTCATTCTGATGGATGGCAATACGCGACCATAGAGCAAGGGTGGATAATCTGTACATGGAAAACGCGTTTCGTAGTCGTTTTGCACGAAGCTTTCAAGAATTGCTTGACTGTCACCTTTCATACAGTAGCTTCAATATATCAATCGGTATCATAGCCAATAGTTTCAGGGGTCACTGACGAATTCTAGGGGTGTTTTTAATTACTGTTATTCTATCATTAAGCGTCACCTTTTCGTGTGTTACTGATGTAACCTGTTTTCGAACAACCAGTTGTTACCCTTCAGCCCGTCTTTCTATATTTCACCCGCGTCCAAAACACGAGAGCAAGATATCGACCAGTGGTGCATCGCATACTCATCTGCACATGACTGTAGTTCATCCATAGTATGATGCAGGGCCACATCTGTCACTGCGCCTCTTACGCCTGGCTGTGCAATACCTGGCATTGCCTTTCTGCGTTGGTAACTCCAAAGTAAAAGTAATTTAGTCAATATGGATTCTGATTTGTATCAAGCTGAAACATTAATATCGAATGAAATGCAACCGAATCACACCAATACTACCTGGATAAGAACTAGACTTAATAACTAAAAATAGCTTATTACAACCCCGTAACATCATAAAATCAATAACCCACATTACTGGACCAAACCGAACACATCGGTCCCATTTTGGCCCAGTAACAGCCCAGTAACCTACGGTTATGAATGTCTCGCGAAGGCATTGTGCATATAATACTCTACATCAGGGACCATCTGGATGACCACATTCGGCTGATTAGATTGTATGGTAAATATGGTTAGTAGAGCTCAGCGAGAAGGCAACTATGAGCTTCTCGTGTACTTCTTAACCAGAATTGTGCCATAGATCTCTGCTGATGTGCACATTAACTATGCCAGACACATCACATATTATCTAGTTGAGTTATTAGCACATTTCAATGAGGAAGAACTGGCCGTTTTCCACGTGAGCCCGCGTGTGCATGTGTGCGTCCGTGCGCAAGTGTATTGTGCGTGCGTGCGTGCGTGCGTGCGTGCGTGCGTGCGTGCGTGCGTGCGTGCGTGCGTGAGTGTGTGTGTACGTGTGCGTGTGCGTGTGCGTCTGCGTGTGTATGCGTGCGCATGTGTGTCTGCGTGTTTGTACTAGGGATCTGCATTTGGAGCAATACCAGTGCACGTACACATGTTAGTTCGTCATCCTGCTACGAAAATATAGTATTAATATAATACCTATTGGCCTATTAAGTATGGAGGGGTGTACTATGGTGGGGTTGGAAAGTAAAATAACAATTTATTAACTCCCCTCACCATCCATACCTGCTGTGTGTGGCCAGCGCCTATAAGCGCTCAAAGTTCTACGCATTTTGATTAACCGAATACTAAATACATATTTTTTTTGGTCTGGTAAAGTCTATATTCAGATCAAGAAAAGGCTATTTTTAACGGCTTTACATTAAAACGAAAATGAAAATCCTAAATTTTGCTTGATTAGGTCCATTTGCATGCCAAGAGAAAACTATTTTAAACATTACCAGTGAAATGACTGGCTCGGTTACAGAGCCATTGATTGCAGAGGTAAATTTACAAAACTAATCTCTTTGCCTGGAAAAGACCATTGCAGAGACCACTTTGGCCAGCCTGGCCATTATAGGGTTAAGTTATCACAAGAGGGTTAAAGGTTGTTTATCGAATGTTGACAAAAATTCATATTCGGCCACTGTCCAGGACAGATCAACATCAAGCATCAGCGATTCACCCTTGACGGTGAAGATTGGCTAAGAATATTCGAAATCTGGCATTACTGATTGTCCATTTGCGGCCAAAGGTAAGACAACTTTTTGAAGATTTACCAATGGGATGACTCGCCCGCTCGGTGAGTCAGTCATTGCAGTGATACATTTACTGATACTGATACCGATAATTTTTTACACCTAGACATTAGTAGTGAAGCGTCGGGCTGTACGCTATTGTTCTTCTCAGCAGGAGGTCTTTCGAGAACAATGACGTACAGCCACCCAGAGGTTAGAACAATGGCGTACAGCCGCCCAGGGGTATGAGAACAATAGCGTACAGCGGAATGCATTTGAGAGATTTGAGAACAATGACATACAGCCGCAAACACTTGAGAAACTATTTTTAGTATATGTGAATCATGGTAAAACCCCATTGTACGACCAAGATAATTTCATGCTGAAAATTTGAACCCCCTAAAGGTTGGGTATTTTACGTTTAAAATTAGCTGCGCCCTCCCCCTCTATGGTACCATGGTATGTTAGGTAAAAATCATAGGTGGTCTGATAATAGGAGGTAATAGAGTAAAAGAGATGGTCTCATAAGGGAGGTCTATGGGGAGGATGAGGAGTAGGAGTATGAGGAATATGAGGATAGCATTCCTCCTCAGTAGAAGTTGATGGTTGGTTTGAGGGCGATGCTAGCATACTTGTTTACAAGGCATGCATGATGTACGAACATTTAGAAAATAATTTGACTGCGTGCATCATCTGAGGCAGAATACTATTGCATTCCTCCTCAGTAGAGGCTACTGGTTGGTTTTGAGGACGATGCTAGTGTACTTATTTACAAGGTATGCACGATGTGTACTTGTTTACAAGGTATGTATGATGTACGAATATTATGAAAACAATTTGACTGTGGTGTTAGCAACAACTTTCCATCAAATCGTTTCCAAGATATTTAGTGAATCATTTGAAAATAATTTGACTGCGGTGTTAGCATCAACTTTTGCTAAAATCGTTTCCAAAATCTTTATCTAGGATGAAGATCCCTGGAATGTCTATAACACCTCACCAGTCAGCCAGTTAAAGGTAATAAAACTAGGAAAAATTACCATGTCCAGGTACACACTGTATGAATGAATTATGAGTACCTTGTCAATGAGGCCCCAACAACAAAAATAATATAGTTGGCTAACCATTGTCTAGACATTGTGCCCGCAACCATCTACTACCAGTACACACTATCACCACCACCATCACAACCACTAAAACCACCACCATCACCACCATCACCATCCCTCTATAACCAACAGCACCACCATCCACCAAGCACCAATACTCACCACCAAGCATTGACCCCACTACCATCATCCACCACAACACCTATTCCACCAACCACCAACCCCACCGTCATCACCACCAACATCAACACCACCCACACCGATGTGTATATAGAGGGATGTGAAGGGACAGCTACAATCATCAAATCAAAACACACATAAAGAACCAATGTTTTATTTGTATCTATATCTTTACATTGAAGAAAATATTACATATGATAAAACATATAGTTACTGTAGCATAAACAAATAGTCAATGTTCTGAAGAATCACATATCGATGGGTAGACGGATTCCCAATGGATCAGATCCATCACCGACAGAATCATCATCACTATCGTCAGCATCTAGATTGTTCCTTATGCACTTCTTAATCAGAAACTCTCTTTTTCGAAAAGCTGAGAAGACTGCTTCCTCATATGCGTACCCTTCAGTGATAAAATCTTTAGTTTTCCGACGAATTATTTTAATGAGCATAGAGTTCTGTAATCTTCTCCACTGGAACATTATGTCTATACACTTTGCAACTAAAGCATCAGCATATACGGAAATAGACACATTGCCTACACCATTTGGGTCTGTGTTCACTTCACCATCCTCATCTTCTAAACCTGATTATTCAGTGTCTAAGACCTGCTTAATATTTTGGAATATGGTGAATAGTTCCTGATTGCCTATGGCTTCTTTTTCATCTTCACCTTCATCTTCACACTCAGACTCTGCTGAGTCATCATGAGCTTCACTCTCCGACTTCGCTGGCACATCATCTTCACTATTCATCTCTGTCATTTCTTTATCTTCACTGTCTAGATTTTCGCTATCTTCATCATTACGGAATAGGATCTTATGCTGCTTCAGGTCAGTTGACCTATTAAAAGTTTAATTTCATTCAAAACATGTATGTCTCAGCATATTGATTATAGGATAACTCTAGCAAGAATTCAAGTTACAAGGTTCTTCAAAGAAATCTGACTGCCTAAGGTTACCTAAGTACTCTGCAGTTAAAATACATGTCCAACCACTTTGTGATGTTTAGACTGAAGTGAGCAAAGGGATTGAATTTGAACCATTTCATAGGATTACATGTACTGTGGACGCAATCCGCAACATGCAGACACAGGCCGCACATGTACGCATTCATTTTGCATGTATGTGTGTTCAGGCATGTACATACACTTGTTGCCACCTGCAGCATGTGGCCACATTCCACAACATGTGGCCACAAATCCACAAAATGTGGTCGCAATCCACAACTCATGGTCGCAATCCGCAACATGCAGCCGCAAATCCGCAACATGCGGCCGCCCATGTAGGCATGCATTTTGGCGTGTATGTGTGTTCAGGCATGTACATACACTTGTTGCCGTCTGCAACATGCGGTGGTGGTTGGTGGTCGTGGTGCTGGTGGTGGTACTAGTGGCACTAGTGGTGGTGAAGGTGGTGGGTGGTGGTGCTGATGCTGGTGGTGGTGGTGCTGGTGGTGGTTGTTGGTGATGATGATGGTGGTGGTGGTGGTGGTGGTTTGTGGGTGGGTGGGTGGTGGGTGGGTGGTGTTTGATGGTGCAATGTCTAGACAAATGGATAGCCAGCAGTGCCAGTCATTCCAATGATAAGTTTTCACAAATAGTCTTCTCTTGGTATACTAATATGAATACCAAGAAAATGGAAATTTTCTTGAAGAAATTCGAGGGTTAAAGGGCTAAGAAAGTCTCTAGGTGTCCATGTAATGGTGTAACACGAGATCGTCACTTAGGTAAGGACTGAATTATATAGTAAAGAAATGTTCATAACGTATCACTGCTCTGTAGCCACAAGGATATTTTGATATTTGTAGTAAACAACCATATATGCTTGTAATGTTGCTCTTAGTTGTTGAATCTTTACGCTTCGGTAAACAACATTAGCCAGTGAGCGGGAGCATGCTTTATTATCGATTTTTTTTAACTCTCAGTGAAGACATTGTAATATTTTGTGCTTAGAACGAGACAGGTGGTGCTTTACCATTCTTTCATTATTACTTAACACGTGCCATGTTTGTAACTCGATTAAGGACAGAGCTCATGGCTAATGTGATACTGATGAATGGTAAAACTTTATAACATGCACGACAAATAATCTTTTTATCATACAGAGTGATCCGCTTGACAAACAATTCAATAAACGCGTGTCACCCTCAGAGACATAATGCAGACATTTTAAACATAACAATAACATCCAGCAGACACAGAATCTAAAACGACTGATGTTATTGCAAAAACTATTTCGACTATTAAGTAAAAACAATTTGCGCATAAGGTCGTTTAAGCCACAAGTCAAATCATTTTTTCATACTATTCAGCATGTACATAGTTTACTAATAAAGTTTAGTGGCTGAAACGCATCGTAACAATGAGATTTCACACCAGACAAAGTAATTGGATGGTGTTAAGGATAAATATTTAGGAAACGATGTGATCGTGTTAAGACAGACAAATCGTTTTCAAAATATTTGTACGGTACAGATTTATTGTCCATAGACATTTACTGGTAGATAGCAGGTTTAAAAAACAGAATAAAATATATGGCAACGCAGTCATTCAAGGGATCGACTGATAAATATTTCGAGTAATGATTTTTGATAATGATGCAGTCAGTCAAATAATTTTCAAAATATTTGTATACTGAGCATTGCCTTGTAAACAAGTACGCTAGCATCGCCCTCAAACCAGCCAGCAACTTCTACTTAGGAGGAATGCTATCCGCATCTGCCTCCTACTCCTCATCCTCCCCTTAGACCTCCCTTATCAGACCACCTCTTAAACTCTATTATTTTTCCCTATGTTGTCAGAACACCTCTTAAACTCTATTATTTTTACCTTACATAACATGGTACCATGGGGAGGGGACGAAAGTGGCGTGTGCCACTAAGTTAAAATGTAACTTTTAGGGCTTAACATTTTCTACATTTACAATATCTCACATAAACGGGCTTTCACATGAGTATGCTAAAAATACATTTAGCAGCGCATGATAAACATTCTTCCAGAATCTATAAATCACGGGCAGACAATCGCTATTGTTCTCAAATCTCTAGATCGTGGGAGGGGGGATGACCGGCATTTTTCTCAGAAACCAGTGCGGACAATCTCCACTGTTCTTCCTTTGTATGCGGACGATCACCATTGTTGTGCGGATGATCGCCATTGTTCTCGAAGACCTTCTGCAGGGAAGAACAATAACGATCGATGGACCCCATTACTACTTTTACCATGATTCACATATACTAAAAATAGTGCCTCAAGTGTGTGCGGCTGTACGTCATTGTTCTCAAATCTCTCAAATGCATGCCACTGTATGCCATTGTTCTCATACCACTGGGTGGCTGTACGCCATTGTTCTACCCTCTGGGCGGCTGTATGTCATTGTTCCCGAAAGACCTCCTACTAAGAAGAACAATAGCGTAAAGGCCCATGCTTCACTACTTACTTTGTACAACGTATATGGGGTTGAATACAAATTTTCACCATCGATCTGAGAACAGGCAACAACTTTTTATGATCATTATTATTACCATACATATAATTAATATCATTATTATTGTCATTAACGTCATCAGTCTTGCGTTCCTTAGGGAAAACAATCCAAAAAGCTCTACTAATCCATAATCTATTGGCAATCTGCTGTTTTCTCATTAAAGCTACACACTCACACCAGAGCGCCCGAAACAAAAGTATCTAACCTGTATACCTCCAGAAGATCAAAGTGTGTAATACAATACAATGAAATGAAATAGATCCCAACACATGGTGGCCCAATCCTGCACAAACCAACACAATTCTCTCACTTGCAAGATTTTAATGAAGGTTGTTGTATATGTACTTGTGGCATCATTATTGTCTTGTTGTTCATGTTTGTCCTCATTATCGTTGTCATTTATATTTTCCGATAGTTCCACAAAGAGCAATTCACAGCACTAGTCCACCTCGAATTCATTGCAGTGGGCATCAACAACAAGCAAGTGGCAACTTATTCCAGTGGGACCCCGCTCAGTGATGTCTTCGTAATCTCGTGTTTTGACTTCATGATATATATTAAATGGTTTGAAGGGATTTATTTTTCTTAGCCATGCCTCTGTTGAAAGTTCATTTACGTTTGAAGTGTAGTGATTTCGGGAATAAATTGGCAGATTTTGCCTAAAAGTATTTTCTTATTAGTGGAAAATATCTGGAAGTATTGGTAATAATTTGGTGTTCTACTGTAGTATTTGGGAAAGATTTCGAATCTTGTCTCTTGAAAAAGTCGCAGACAAAGATATATTGAAATTCATCCCCTATTTCTTTTTTATCACACATAGTACATTTTCGGCCACCTTTCGATATTCCTTCCCATCGCCCTCTTTCTATTGGTATGGAATGGTTACTGGTCCAGAATCTGGTGAACACGATTCTGTTATTGTCATTAAGTGTAAGTAGATATGGTTCCATTCCCCAGTGAGTTTTAAAACTATTATATATTTTGCCCATCTCGGATTCATTCATCTGTGCGTGCCATGTTTGTATAAACTGATCTTTTAAATTTCTTGTTATTGTTGCTTGTGTTGAGCTACTGTTTTGAAGTGTTTGTCTTTCCCAGAGGTATGTGTGCCCTGTTTGTCTAGAATTGATCTAATGCAAGCTAGCCACTTATATGGTGTACCGCTTTGGCTATAATTCCATAGCATGTGTTTGTACATATTAAAACCAGTTTAGTTTGTTTTCTTGATATTAGTCTTATCCAATAAGTTATCATGCGCTGTTCTATTAGTACTTTGATTGGTGTTTCCCCTAATTCCCCATATATTATATATTTAGGTGTACTGTACTTAATTCTAAGAATAAATCTTAGAAATTCTAGATGTGCTTTTTCTAGTGGGCTACAGCTTTCATTTCCCATAATTTCACATCCATATAGTAGGATTGGTTCTATCATTTGGTGGTATAATTTTGCATGGCAGTCATGCATGGCATGGCATGGTAGGTCCAGTTGCTTAGCGTGTCTGTGTACTGCGAGCATTGCATTGCATGCCTGGTCGAATAAATTTTTCTCTGCTAAAAGCAGGCGTCCGTTATTGGAGAAATGCATGCCTGGGTACTTACAATTATATCCTACATCCATGGGCCTTATTATTTAAATAAAACATCGGCTTTTACCATATAGTTTCGTACTACCAAACACCATAATCTTTGTTTCGTCAACATTTACCTTTAATTTCCACAAGACACAGTATTGTTCTAAAGCATCCAGTGTTTGCTGGAGATCTTTAGCACTGTCTGCTAGCATGATAGTATCGGCAGCATATAAAAGTATTAGAAGCCTACGTAACGTTTATAAGTCATTATCTACATAATCTAAGTGTATGGGTTTGCAATTGTTGTTTTGTTTTCCACATCATTTAGAAATATAGCGACCAATATTGGTGAGAGGTTCTCGCCCTGGCGAATGCCCCATCTACAACTAAGTGAGCCTGTGAAATCTTATTCAGCTTGATTATCTACATAATCTATTTGTATGGGTTTGCAATTGTTGTTTTGTAGGTATTCGTCCACATCATTTAGAAATATAGCGAACAATATTGGTGAGGTGCCCACCCTGGCGAATGCCCCATCTACAACTAAGTGTGTCTGTGAAGTTTTTATTCAGCTTGATTTTAGATTTTATATTCTTCTACATATTTTGGATTAATCTAAATAATTTCACATAGATATTATGTTGTATAAGTTTGGTCCAAATACCAGTGTGCCATACCTAGTCAAATGCTTTACAATCTACAAAACAACAAAACAATCTCTTCTTTTTCGGCTTAAATAAATCAATTATAAGCGAAAGTGTAAATATGTGATCGATTGTGGAATATCCTCTTCTAAATCCCGCTTGATGTGTAGATAATTTACTACTATTTTCTAGAAATTCATACATTCGGTTACTCAATATTGATGTGAAATGTTTTCCTAAACAACTAAGCAGTGTGATAGATCTGTAATATTGTGGGTCCTTTGAGTCGGCTTTCAATTGTATATTGGCATAATAATCCCTTCAGTCCAGGATTCTGGGACCTCCGCTGAGTCCAGTACATTATTAAATAGTTTTAGGTATAAATTGATCATGACTAATGAGTAGTCTTCTCTCGACATGCAAATAGACTTTCAATAATGACATATTCCACAAGACCACTATAGAGGCCGTTTTTGTCGGCTTGGCTTTTAATGAGTTGACCAAAGGCTGGCGGCGATCAGTCCGCTGTGAGCTCAGATAAGTGCCACACGTCACGGCATTCATAGTGATACGATTTGATAAGATGTTGTTAAGATCATGCTCGAACAGTAATTCACACCTATGTGTTCTGACAAGGAATGCATGCGTGTTGGCGGGTAATTAACTAACCCCATTGACTCTCAAAGTTGTTCAAGAAAATTTGAATTTCCTCATAAAAATCCCCATGAGCAGACAAAGAGGTGATTGTTTTTCAAAATTTACAGTAGCAATGACTGGCTCGGTTATCTTGCCCCGTCATTCCAGTGGTATAATTTAAAAGACAAAACCTGTCTCCTCTTAGTCAGCAAATTGACATTTCTCAAAACCCACTGTAGGAGCCGTGTTTTGAGAGGCTTGAGCGATAAACGGTTAATTCGGAAATCATTGACAGATAGAGAATGTGGCGGCAAATTCGGAGAATTAATTTGTTAAAGAATATATACATTTTCTTTGAGAGTTATCTTACTTATTTCACATAAATATGTACATAGGCAAGGACAGGGGTGCATTGATCGCTACGACACTATATATGTAAATCAGGTGGTGTGCTGGCTTCTTATACCATGTACGTAATACACCATCTTTAGCAAAGCAAAGGAAAAATTAAAAGCTGTAGAAAAAGAAATTTCCACAGTGAATGTTGCAAATGATGCATAGGTTATGTTGATCATATTCAATTAGCATGTCGCAGATGAATAGGCGATCATTAACATTATATACTGATCATTAGAAAGGGATTATGAGCAGAATTCAACGTTGCGCTATATTTAGGTATTTACAAGCCAATCGATTAGAAGGAAGTCACCATAGAAAGTATGATGAATGTGTGAGAGTATGGAGCATGGTATGGACATGATGTATGAAAAGTTCCATTGCGTGCAATATCACACCATATCACACCAGACAAGTGTTCCGCTGATGATACCGTTGTACTTTGAGATTGCTTTACTTGTATTCTCCGTATTCGATGACAATGAATGGCTGCCTGAAGGGAGGCGCGAGTAGCGATAGAAGAATCATGTTTAAGCTTCATCCACACTTCGCCTGTGTTGGGATCGATCGATCCCTGAAATACCTGATTATCAGTTTCCAGAAAACTAAACAGGTAAGCTGTTGAATATTTTGAAACTAATTTGACTGCATGATGTTGCTGTCTATGGCAGCAACAGAATTCGATCAAATTAGTTTCAAAATATTCAACAGCATTTTTATTAAATAAACAGACATATACAATTCGTGCAACAACACTTACTGCGTAGTCCGTCTTCATTTAAGCATCCGCGACGAACTTAGCCATGCCATTCATGACGCAATCCGTTACGCCGTCACGCTACACGTCACGTAGTTGATTATGCAGTCATATGAGTAATGGAGTAACTGGAATTCTCAATTTCTACATGAACTTGTGGTTTGGTGAAAGGATGGTAGAGAACCTGTTGATGTCATGCTGGGTTTCAGATATTGTACCAGATAACATCGCCGAAACTGGAACAGTTATGTAACGAAAGCAGTGTTTTTTCTATTGTGATAAGATTACTTTTAATACATATATGCTGTCTAATTAGTACGAATGCACGAACCCGCTTTTCTGGGAATGGAGGGATCCGATCTGTCGCTCAAGTATCTTAGAGCATAATCAAAATACGCGTTGGCTGACGTCACAAACAAAGAAGGTGGATTTGACACGGAATGGGCAACGGGTCGACAATAAATATTCTATTGAATAGTTTAAAACTAATTGGTGCAGCAGGTCCCAATCAAATTAGTTTCAAAAGAGTCAACAGCTTACATATACAGTGAGTGGACTTTAAATGAATGGGTCGGAGCTTAGCTATAAATGGCGGAATCCAGTTTTAGCTATGCCACGCCCATCTCTTGGTAAGCTCCACTCACGCTTCGCCCGTGTTGGGGTTGAGCCATTCCTGCCCTCGTTGACTCTCAATTATCAGAAAACTATATAGGTAAGCTTTTGGCTTATAGCAGAAATGATCAGGGCCTAATCAAATTATTTTTTTAATATTTAACAGCATGTTTATTAAATAGTAAACACATACAATTCGTACACTAATGCTTAGCCTGTAATCAATTAAGCGTTCGTGACGGACTTATCTACGTCATTCATGACGTAATTGATTATGGTGTCATCCTACACGTGACGTAGTTGATTATTAGGCATATAATATATGGATGAATTGGAATCCCCCATTGCCTGGCATAGCCAAATATGAGGCTCTTTATCTTTATTCAAATGTCTCCTCTCATTGTCGGACACGTAGCAAATGTTGGCACGTGCTTTGTGGCTACACTGAGCAGCGCAGCTATGTAGCGCCAACTCTGGTGACAACCACGTCTTTTGACGGCATTTATTACTTTTGTTTGCATAGGCACTTCGATCTTAGGCTCGTACATATGTACCGACATTGCATAAACGTGCGCACTAACAATGCGTCGCAAATGTGTCTTTTCAAGGGATAACTAACCTCATCTCATGATATATATATACAGATGATTTAATAAACCATTCATAAACTACAAATGGGCTTTTAAGCTTTGTTCTTCCCGTCAAAGAATGATACTCAGGCTTTAGTAGCTAAATGTTGGTACATTTCTACAGCCCTTGGTGGCTGTCATGATTTACCTTTCAACCAATCAGGAAAAAAGCTAGCGTGTCTGCCTCGATATACGCGCTCAGTCATAGAGGTGTCATCGCTAGCTTGACAATATGGTACAAAAGCAAGCATACGGGTAAGCTGCTGACAATTTCGAAACTAATTTGACTGGAAGTTGTTGCTGCGCTAGGCAGCAACATCTTTCAGTCAAATTAGTTCCTAAATATTCAACAAGATGACTATTACCTAATACAAAATGTAATGCATTGCCACTTATATGACATCGCACACTACCGCTAGACGAGACAAAATGTGGGCGATCACTGTTCAACATTTACGTGATATTACAAATCAGATAATTGTGATACAGATATGGGAATGTGACATGATATGAATGATCTGGAATCTATAAACCCTAATCTATCGGTGCAATACAGCATTTGAGACGAGATTAGCAGCCCTTTAACTAAATTAGATAAGAAATCACATCGTTATGGTGGATTTGGGATGGATCGGTCTGGGCACCTGATCTGAGTCACGCCCATTGGCTGATCCATCACAGCCAGAAAATCACAAGCATATGCGCTAGTTGTCACAGCCGGATTAACCGCCTTTGACGATTGTTCATTAATAGAAAATCTAAACTGGGGTTTCAGGAATTCACGTATCGACGTTATTGAAAAATGTGTCAAAATCTCAATTTATATGTTAAGTAGAATCTCAAACTCGGTGCCATTTAATATTACTATTAGCAACTTCGTCGAATATTATCACTTTTCGTTCGCTAAAATGGTGAGATGTTTATAATTTTCGAGTCGGTTGATAATAGTGATATTAAATGGAACCTCGTTTGGTATCCTCTATACATTATCGTATAAATCACTCACCATTTAAAGAAAAAGAGTGGCTTTTTCGCGAATACACTGGAGCCAGTACATCGATCTTCAAACTGTTTGAGTATGTATGGCATAGCTATGCCAGACACGATGATACACGCCGCCACACACGTTCCTGCCAGCAACCGTATGGATCCCTCGCTACCGAATTCATAGTACATGCAATACCCAAAATAGCACAAATACAGAACTGCCAACACCACATAAAATATGATTTTTATAATCCGAGAATTATCCCGCAGAAATGTTTTAGTTAGGGCTTGAATCTTCCAGACATGCCTCGTACATCTGGTTTCATCGGCATTGTCGTCGTCGTCTTCATAGCTCGTCCCATGGCAGTCGGGAATGGGCAGATTCTTCTCATGATCGACGTTTTGACGATGGCGGAGGCTCTTGACAGTGGAGTTTGTTGAATCAGTCTAGAAATATTAACATGTACACATTACAGCCGAATTCAATGTAATAGTATGTATCTGAGCGTGTGTACGCGAGTGCGTGGGCGTTCACGTGCGTATGTGCGTGTGCGTACGTGAAGTGTTGGCCCAATCATAAGCTTTATGTTAAACGCCAATTTGCCTCATTTTCCCAAATTTTACGATATATTTGTGTCTCGCCTGAGCGCTTCCCTACTACTCAGAGATAGCCAATGCGCAACAAAATATAGTAACAAATGCAATATTTTGTTTAATTGATCTTAGTGCTATACTTCATTCTCCAACAGTCCATCAGTAATAAAAGAACGTAACAAACAGTGTTTTTACGTGACGGCGGGTGACTCGGCGCTGAAATATATCGTTTAACCTCAACCCACGCCACACGCACGTGGACCGCATGCTTCGCTAAGTACTAGCTCGATATAAAATAGCAAGTAGTTGACTAAAGGTGTAGTAAATGGTTTGTAATGGAAGAAGGATTTCTTCTGTGATAATATGCATTGCAAATTATATTATGCATTCGCGGAAAGCTAGGCTACCTCTTTACGAATTTTAGTCGGTGGATCTCTTTGCGAATTGCGATGATAATACATGTATGTGCCTCAATAGTACGATGCACATGTGACGGTTCTAAAGCTATTCTTGAACAGACTCGAAGCTGTTATCACAAGCACGTGAGACGCAGCTCAAATTACCGCTGACGACGCATCCTAATCTCAAACTCAGCTTTTGTACAAATTACCGCTGGCGACGCATCCTAATCTCAAACTCCGCTTTTTACAAATTGCGCAACGCGCTTCCACTGTCTGTGAGGGTAGTGTAGCAGGGATGGGTAATGTTGGGACATATTTTTTCAAATGGCAGAAAATATGCCCACTTAGAAATCATAAGCGTTTCCAGGATATGATGCCAATAAGAGTAACGTACGCAAGCACGGATGCATAATACCGAAGCGTTTGCGATCAGATCTCAAGAGACGCAATCTAAGCCCACTGCAGATCAAAAAGCCTAAATGAGCTTAGAAGCATTACAAGAAACGCAGGGGAGATAGTTGAAAAAACGTATTGCAGCTGAATGAGGGTTTCATTTCAAGCCGCAGAAAACATATAGGGTGGTGAGTACGGACTGGGATGACAACACCGCCACCCACCTAACAAGCCCCAGTACTATAGTTTAAGGTGGAGGGGCATTGTGTATCATACAGCTAGGTGAACACTCCGGTCCATTAACAATTTCCGGACGCGTCTTCTCACAAGCAAATGCAGTGAATATGTGAAGGTGCACACCAGTTAGTCTAATAACATAGCAGATGCACTGGAAAGGAATTTTGATGATCATTTTTTTTATTTGCAGCCTTCATTAAGATCTCAATCACACTATATTTTGAGTCATTATGTCGAATACACAGTTACACAGAATTTTGATATCACTGTCACACTATTTTTAAACAGAGCTGACAAATCGTACAGCGGTCAACTAGATCCAGATTTTCAAAATGGACACACGTTGCTGACAGTAATTTTGGGGGTTCAGATTGAGTGATTTCGACACCATATAGTAAAGTTATCGCGCGAAAACCAATCCTCAAGGGCGGTATCCATCTAGTGGCCGTGTGTGCGCGTGCGTTTGTGTACATACGTGCGTGCGTTCGTTCGTTCGTTCGTTCGTGCGTGCGTGCGTGCGTGCGTGCGTGCGTGCGTGCGTGCGTGCGTGCGTGCGTGCGTGCGTGCGTGCGTGCGTGCGTGCGTGCGTGCGTGCGTGCGTGCGTGCGTGCGTTCGTTCGTGCCTGCGTGCCTGCCTGCGTGCGTGCGTGCGTGCGTGCGTGCGTGCGTGCGTGCGTGCGTGCGTGCGTGCGTGCGTGCGTGCGTGCGTGCGTGCGTGCGTGCGTGCGTGCGTGCGTGCGTGCGTGCGTGCGTGCGTGCGTGCGTGCGTGCGTGCGTGCGTGCGTGCGTGCGTGCGTGCGTGCGTGCGTGCGTGCGTGAGTACGTACGTGCGTGTGAATCATTATCGCTTGTGGTAATTCCACAAATTATAAATTTCTATTTGATGTTAATTTATAGATCATAATCATAGCAACGCCTGAATCGCCAGAATATCAATCTATGCCTCATGCCTAGGCCGCGCACATGTATGTTGACCCTTTTATGGCTAAATTTTGTCAGGAAATTATAAATTTTTACTTATTAAATGTCAATTTGCAGGTCAAAAGAAGACTATCTTTGAATATTTAACACAGGAATGCTTGGCTAATTTATCGACCCAGTTATTCTAGCTGTCAATTTTAATAATAGTCTTCTCTTGGCCTGCAAATTGGCATTAATCGAGACGACGGAATAGGCCAGCTTTGGTCGTTTCGCCATGGAAGTGTTAACCTAGATAACTTCTAGATAACGCCGTTTATTCTATATTCTTGTCGATGGTAAATACTAAGCGTTGTCGAGAAACTTCCGATTAGTTTGAAAAACAGTTTGACTCCAACGAAACACAGACACGACTTCCAATCAAATTTTTAGCAAGCTATTGCACACATATCGTATTTAACATTGTGACACCTGGAGACATGCTTTGTAAAGTGGGTGAATACACAGTCTCAACTGCTAAGCATTCCACCCAATCTAAGGCAATCTGTAACATATAATTCTCAGATATCTTATATAATTGCAGCTGCAGCATGTATTGTTAGCAACTTTCTTCTCTCAAGAACAGCTGCCCGAGTTAAGGAGTTTTCCACGAATTATTGACTGATACACAAGATAAATATAGTATTCCAATAATAAAAAGCCGCACTTAGAAGACATTCGCCATTCAGGTTGCATAACACTTTTTAATTTTGTTTTTTTATTTCCAAGATTTCCCATCTTTTTGGATATTTAAAATTAGATTTAGATCGGGTTAATATAGATACAACTGTGGACGCACGTACGCACACGCACGCGTCATGCACTATTTTAGTTCACGTCCTCCTATTGTGGTTCATTACTTATCGCTATTTTGATCCGGGCTTTTTCCAATGCAAAACTCGCACAAATTTGGGAATGTTGAATGATTTACAGAGGCATATCGAATATCCAAACACTGGGATTTCCACAAAATGGGCATTGACATGGCACGAGCCTTCGACACAATTAAGCGCTCAAGGATCCTGATACTACGCCAGGCCAGTTGCAATGAAGATGAGCTACGACTAGTGAGACTGCTGCTTGCAGACACCAAGCTGAGCGTACGAGTCAAGTCAGTGAAATCTGTAGAGTTTGAGAGCTCAATCGGTTCCCCACAGGGAGATGGTCTATCTCCGGTGCTTTTCACCTGTTACCTTGATGCTCCATTGAAATCCGTGCGGGAAGGTTCCACAATACCAAATCTCCCCAGCGTCAATACTTGGTATGTCGCTAGAGATGGAATATGCCGACGATGTGGACTTCATTGATGAGGAAAAGAAACCCCTTGACGAACTTCTCCCAATAGCTGCAAGCAAACTAAAAAATTGAGAATCTCATTATGAATGAATCCACATATGTGAGTTCACCCACATATTCCTATCTACAGAGATATCCACTTCCTGGCGGCGAACCATGGAGGAAAAGTACAATTCTGGGCTCACTGCTTTGCAGTACTGCTGACATTGCTGCGTCATGGGAGACATAGCCTTCCAGTCCTTCTGGAAGCTATGGATTCTTAGATCAAAGGTGCCCTGGATAAAAAGGCTACGTTTATAGAATGCAACCTGCGTATCCTTGATGCTGTATAACTGTAGCAGCTAGGTAGCTCCAAAGGCAGCTCTAGACAAACTTTATGCCTGCCACTGCAAACACCAATGCATCATCACTGGACACCGATGGTCAGATGGTGTAATTTCCAACGATGCACTACACAAGATGTGTAATACGTCGCCGCTGTCTGTAAAGGTCGGCCAGCAAAGATAGTCCATGTTCGGCAATGTGCTAAGTATGCCAGAAGAGACACCAGCACAGAGAGCCTTGGAATTTACCCTACTTGGAGTCATGCCATAAATCTGCTAAGCGTGCTACAAGGTGACCTCAAGAAAGCAGGACTCGGTACGCTCAAGTCAAGAATGACACTGAAGAAGCTAAGGATTTCAGTTGAGGACAAGGCACAGTGGGCAAAAGCGGAGAAGGACTGCTTGCAGCGGTAGGATGTGTCTAGTACTACAGGCACAAAATACAGTAATTATACATATCGAATATGTTAACGATTTAATGGCCAGTCATTCGATAACCGAGCCAACCATTGCAGCGGTAAAAGAACAGAAATCGTATTCTCTTAGGCTGCAAATAGACATTTAAAAAGCAAATATTATTATTTTCTTCAACAACATGTTAAATCAGTATCGTACCCCTGTAATCTCTTGTAAACCGTCTCAAAAATAGAAAGCAAAATGTCTACGTTAATCAATTCTTCACTACAATCAATACAAGCCCAGGTTCATTCTAGGTTCAGTCCTGAGCTCCCTGCTAAACCTTTAATCATTAAATTTGTTCAAGAATATTAAAATGTTCTCAAACAAAATGTAAATTTGCAGACTACTAGAAGACGTTTTTGAAAATTTACATCTGAAATAACTAGCTCGGTTATTTTCTCTTGGTCTGCAAATTGACATTTCTCAAGACCTTTGTGTAAGCCGTTTTTGGCAGATATGAGTGTTAAAGGGTTAGTCATGACACATTTCACAAACGATATAACTGATAACATATACACCATCTTACAAGACATATGGCATGTTAGCGACACCGATTTGATAGTTCACGTGAATTGAGTTGAAATCAGGACGTGTTGAGTTTCTGATTAAAGCAAATGGCTGATTGCATTGACACGTGCGTATCATGAATATGTATTTTCATATCTTACTTAATCTCAGATTGCAAATTCCTATTGAACAAAGAAAGTAAGGCCAAATTTCTAAGGTTCGATGTGGCCAATCAAATATCGAGTTTCTATCACATGAATTACGTGGATGTTACCCGGGACAACCACAGATATAATGTATACCACTCTGTACATAATATACGTCTCGCGCGTCAAGATTACCATTTGAACGGCGTTTAATTTTATGTGAGGACTATTAATTGCGGCTTTCCCAGAATTAGCCATAAATACATGCCTATGTTTCCCGGAACAGGCAACGCATTAATATTTTACATGCAATAAAAAAGAGCATACATATTAAGACGCCAAGGTACACCTGCATGCAGTAAGACTCAAATAAACACGGCAACGAGAACGTGATTTTATTTCAGATAGATATGACTTCATTATAAATATATTAAGAATTGATATTGTTAACGACAGTTTTCTGGGGTTTTATAAACAGTACCCGGTATACATACCGCTGAAGTTACAATACCGGTTTTCGGTGTGACACCAGTATATCGGCCAGCCCTATATAGCGCTACATTTAAACAATGATTTAATAACGGATTTCACCACTGATTACAAAGGAGTGCCCCGAGTGCCCAAAGTGCCCCCTAGCCCTCACGCCACCCACACAGCGTAACCACCCCACCACCCAGTTATGGGATGACATTGTATCTATGAATCCTTTCATCTATATAGCCCTCCTGTTAGCAGCTTAGACGTCCTTCCAATACACCTTTCCACATTGACGTCATTACACCAGAATGTATGTATCTGCTCTGTCAGTCAAGTCAATTACACCATATGAAGGCTGACGTCACAATCAAAATGCATAATGAAAGACGTATCAACATCCGCCATGAACGTGTACAAGTCTGTTAAGTGAACAAATCGTATGTCTTTGAGGAATTTACTCTTTAATAAACATTATGTTGAATATTTTGAAACTAATTTGAATGGGCGCTGTTGCCGTCATAGTCAGCAACAACACCCAGTCAAATTAGTTTCAAAATATTCAACAGCTTACCTGTATAATTACATTTGAATGAGATTCTAAGAATCCAAGGCTCAAAGTATATAAATCAATCCAAACTCGCGCAAAACGTGGGCGGAACTTATGTAGAAATGGGCGGGGCATAACTAGAAACCGGTCGGCCTCTATTAGCTGCCAAATCAGCGCTCCCCTCGCAGACAATTAGCTGTTAAAGCCAAAGGCAAACGTCGAGTTACATTACACTTATAGAGACCGCACATTGGACTGTTCCTATGATAAACTAAAATCCCAACATTATTGGAGGCATACATCAGTCTAGGCGCATCGATATTCTAAACATTTATATATTAATATTGTATTTTTGCAAAGGTTAATTCACCTTTCCAGAGTATCCATCCATCATCTGACCTCGTATGACGTCATAATCAGTTCAGCGCGTGTATGCTGACGTCATAATCATTACGTCCCATATAGACCATCATCAAATCTCAAAGAGTTCGACACGATGTATAAATTGTATGCCTTTGTAATTCTGTGCTATTTAATAAGCATACTGTTGAATATTTTGAAACTAATTTGACTGGGTGCTGCTGCTGCCTAAGGCAGCAACAGCACCAAGTCAAGTTAGTTTCAAAATATTCAACAGCTTAGCTGTGTAGTTCTTTTGGTAATTGATAGTCAGGGTGTTCAGAGATCGATCGATCTCAACATGAGCGAGGTGTGGGTGGAGCTTAGCTAGAGATGGGCGGGGCATAGCTAAAACCGGAAAGGTCCATTATATATAATCAACAACGCCGTTCTAACGTGATTCTGGTGATTGATTTGGTTAGAGGATACGGATGTGTTGCACTTACAGCAGACATGGATGTTATGGAAAACAAGTGGCACAACTGAAATTGTCTCGTTACCTCGTGATTTGGTGTGATCTCACCATCTTCGTTGTATGCCTGGTTTTCGTACTCTTTGTGGTTTTCATGACCAGATTCGCCTTGTTCTTCATCTTTTCGTGATGTAATGTTGCGCAGTTCGACCGCCATACCTATAAACACATAAACGGTCAGATGCTAAAACACTCGGTAGCCAGTGCAAATCAATACGTGTACGATATTACCCATATATCTCACATATGCGATCAAATAGCCTTTGTTTTACTGTAGATGATGAATTTGGTCGGTCTCAAGCAGCTGACATCATAACCAATTATGTCACGTCTTATTTGAGGTCGCAATCAAGATGACAAGGATCAGTCACACACAAATTTAATACTCTACAATTTAACAGTCATTCTGTAAAATATTTTGTTAGCACCGGCACCAGTCAAATTAGGTTTAAGAACATTTACCTTGAAAGTTAAGTTCTTGGAAATACGATTTCAACGTTACAAATCGATTCCAACAAACGTGGGAGGAGCATAGCTATAAATGGGCGTGGTGTGGCTAGAAATGGATAGTAGTAATGGGGTCAGTCGATCGTTATTGTTCTTCTTCTCCGCCGGAGGTCTTCGAGAACAATGGCGATCATCCGCACAACAATGGCGATCGTCCGCACACAAAGGAAGAACAATGGCGATCACACCTGCCCCCCGCCCCCACCCCCGACCTAGAGATTTGAGAACAATGGCGATCGTCCGCCCGTGATTTAGACATTCTAGAAGAATGTCTATCACGCGTTGATGAATGTATTTTTAGTATACCTATGTGAAAGCCTATTTCTGCGACATATTGTAAATGTAGAAAATGTTAACCCCTAAAAGTTTGGTATTTTATGTTTTAACTTAGCGGCACACGCCCCCCCCCACCTCCGTCCCCCCTCCGTGGTAGCGTGGTATGTAAGGTTAAAATAATAGAGATTAAGAGGTGTTCTGATAACGTAGGGAAAAATAATAGAGTTTAAGAGGTGGTCTGATAAGGGAGGTCTATGAGGAGGATGAGGAGTAGGGGTAGGAGGCAGATGAGGATAGCATTCCTCCTCAGTAGAAGTTGCTGGATGGTTTGATGGCGATGCTAGCATACTTGTTTACAAGGCAATGCTAGATGTATGAATATTTTGAATAATTGATAAAATAATTTGACTGCCTGCGTCAGTTGAGGCGGAATGCTATAGCATTCCTCCTCAATAGAAGTTGCTGGTTGGTTTTGAGTGCAATGCTAGTATACTTGTTTTCAAGGTATGCATGATGTACGAATATTTTGAAAATAATGTGTCTGTGTTGCTAGCAACAACTTTCTATCAAATCGTGTACAATATATTTAGTGAACATTTTGAAAATAATTTGACTGCGGTGTTAGCATCAACTTTTGCTCAAATCGTTTCCAAAATATTTAGCTAGGATGTAGATCCCTGGAATGTCTGTAACACCTCGCCAGACATCCAGTTAAAGGTAATAAAACTGGGGAAAATTATTGTGTCCAGGTACACACAGTATGAATGCATTATGAGTACCTAGTCAATAAGGTCCCCCGCAACAAAAATAATATAGTTGGCTAGCCATTATCTAGACATTGTGGCCACAACCACCTGCTACCAATACCAACCATCACCACTATCACCACCACTAACACCACCACCATCACCACCATCAGCATCCCTCTATAACTACCAGAACCGCCACCCATTAAGCACCAACACCCACCACCAAGCATTAACCCCACCACCATCATCCACCACAACACCTATTTCCACCAATCACCAACCCCACCGCCATCACCACCAAGTTCAACAGCAGCCACTCCGATTTGTGTATCGAGGGATGTGGGGGGACCCTGCTGGGCAGCTACAATCATCAAATCAAAACACACATAAAGAACCAATGTTTTATTTGTATCCATATCTTTACATTGGAGAAAATATTACATATGATAAAACATATAGTTACTGTAGCATAAACAAATAGTCAATGTTTCAGACAATCACTTATCAATGGGTAGACTGATTCCCTATGGATCAGATCCATCACCAATAGAATCATCATCATTATCGTCAGCATCTAGATTGTTCCTGATGCACTCAGAAACTCTCTTTTTCTAAAAGCTAAGAAGACTGCTTCATCGCATGTGTACCCCGCAGTGATAAAATCTTTAGTTTCCCGACGAAGTATTTTAATGAGAATAGAGTTCTGTAATCTTCTCCACTGGAACATTATGTCTATGCACTTTGTAACTAAAGTATCACCATATACGGAAATAGACACATTACCTACACCATTTGGTCGTGTGTTCACTTCACCATCCTCATCTTCTAAACATGATTGTTCAGCCTCTAAGACCTGCTTAATGTTTTGGAATATGGTGAATAGTTCCTGATTGCCTATGTCATCATTTTCATCTTCACCTTCATCTTCACTCTCAGACTCTGCAGAGTCATCACCGGCTTCACTCTCTGTTTCCGCTGGTTCATCATCTTCATTATTCATCTCTGTCATTTCTTCATCTTCACTGTCTAGATTTTCGCTATCTTCATCGTTATGGAATCGGATCTTATGCCGCTTCAGGTCATTTGACCTATTAAAAGTTGAATCACATTCATAACATGTATGTCCCGGCATATTGATTATAGGATAAATCTAGCAAGTATTCAAGTTACAAGGTTCTTCAAAGAAATCTGACTGCTTAAGGCTACCTAACCACTCTGCAGTTAAAATAAACGTCCAACCTCTTTGTGATGTTTAAACTAGAGTGAGAAAAGGGATTGAATTTGAACCATTTTATAGGATTATGGTTACTGCGGCCGCAAATCCGCAACATGCGCCCACAAATCCACAACATGCGGCTGCATGCATCCGCAAATCCGCAATATGCGGCCACAATCCACAACATGCGGCTGCACATGTATGCATGCATCTTGGCATGTATGTGTGTTCCGGCATGTACATACACTTGTTGCCATCCGCAACATGCACCCACAAATCTACAGCATGTGGCCACAATCTGCAACATGCTGCCGTAATCCGCAACATGTGGTCGCAATCCGCAACATGCACCCACAAATCCGCAACATGCAGTCACAAATCTGCAACATGCTGCCGCACATGTACGCATTCATTTTGGCGTGTATGTGTGGTCAGGCATGTACATACACTTGTTGCCATCCACAACATGCGCCTGCAAATCCGCAACATGTGGCAGCAATCCGCAACATGCTGCCACAATCTGCAACATGTGGTCATAATCCGCAACATGTGCCCCAAATCCGCAACAAGCGGCCAAAATCTGCAACAGGCGATCGCAATCCGCAACATGCAGTCGCAATCCGCAACATGTGGGCCACATGCGCCAGCACATCTGCATGCATTTTGGTGTGTATGTCTGTTCAGGTATGTACATACACTTGTTGCCATCCGCAACATGCGCCCACAAATCTGCAATCCGCAACATGCTGCCACAATCCACATCATGCGGCCGCAATCCGCAACATGAGCCCGCAAATCTGGAACATGTGGCCCACATGCGACAGCACATGTACGCATGCATTTTGGCATGTAGGTGTGTTCAGGCATGTCGACAAAATGCAGCCGTAATCCGCAACATGCTGCTGCAATCCGCAACAAGCGGTTGCAATCTGCAACATCCAGTGGTGGTTGGTGGTAGTGGTGCTGGTGGTGGTGCTAGTGGTGCTGGTAGTGGTGAAGGTAGTGTGTGATGGTGTTGATGCTGGTGCTTGTGGTGGGTGTTGGTGATGATGATGATGATGATGGTGGTGGCGGTGTTGGGTGATTGGTGGGTGGTGTTTGTTGTCGCAATGTCTAGACAAATGGATAGCCAGCAGAGCCAGTCATTCCAATAATAAATTTTCAAAAATAGTCGTCTGGCACATGCATGCGCACAACGGCACACACTGGGGCACACACGCACCTACACACGCACAAGGGCAGAACATATAACTAGCAGTATCGCGTATTAGCATGTGTGCATATGAGCGTGACCTTTATTAAATCCTCATTGACATACCCTCTCCAACCTATATGCCATTTTTCAGACACTACACTCCCACACATTCTGACTACAATGTCTAAACAAATGGATAGCTGTCAAATTTTCAAAAATAATCTTCTCTAGAGCTGCAAGTATGAATATGAAGAAATTCGCTATGGGTTGGTGGGTGGGTGGGTGTTGGTGGTGGGGTTGATGCATGGTGTTGGGTGTAGGTCATAGTGGTGGTGGTGGTGCTTAGGGGTTGGTGGTGGATATCGGTACTGGTGGTAGTGGTACTGGTGGTGGTGCTAGTGGCAGCTATGGTAAAGGTGGTTGTTGGTGGTGGTGATGAAGGTGCTTAGTGGTTGGTGTTGTATGACAGTTCTGGCGTTAGTGGTGGTGCTAGGGGCGGTGGTGGTGAAGGTGGTGGGTGGGTGGTGATGATGCTGGCGGTGGTGATGATGGTGCTTAGTGGTTGGTGGTGATGATGATGGTGGTGGTGGTTCTGGTGGTGGTGGTGGTGCTAGTGGCGATCGTGGTGAATGTGGTGGGTGGGTGGTCGTGTTGATGCTGGTGGTGGTGATGCTGGTGTGTTGGTGGTGGATGGCGGAGGTGGTGGTGTTGGTGCTGGTGCTGGTGCTAGTGGCGGTGGAGGTGAAGGTAGTGGGTGGAGGTGTTGATGCTGGTGGCGGTGGTGGCAGTGGTGGCGGTGGTGGTAGTGGGTGTTGGTGATGATGATGGTAGTGGAGGTGGTGATTCGTGGGTGTGTTTGCTGCCGCAATTTCTAGACAAATGGATAGCCAGCAGTGCCAGTCATTCTAATGATAGCTTTTCAAAAATAGTCTTCTCTTGGTCTACAATATGAATATCAAGAAAATTGAAATTCGAGGGTTAAAGGGTTAAGGAAGTCTCTAGCGTCCATATAATGGTGTAACACGAGGTCGTCGCTTAGGGAAGGACTGAATTATATAGTAAAAAATGGTTATAACGTATTACTGCTCTGTAGCCAAAAGGACATATTTATATTTGTAGTAAACGACAATCCATGATTACGCTCGTAATGTTGCTCTTAATTGTTGAATATTTACGCGTCGGTATACAAAAATAGCCGGTGAGCGGGTGCGTGCTTTATTATTGACTTTTTAAAAACTCTCAGCGAGGACGTTGTAATATCTTGTGCTCAGCACGAGACGGGTGGTGCTCTAACATTCATTCCTTATTACTTAACACGTGTCATGCTTGTAACTCAATTAAGGAAAGATCTCACGGTCAATGCGATACTGATGAATGGTAAAACTTTATGCCATACATGACAAATACTTTTTTTATCATACAGTGATCTGCTTGACAAACAATTCCATAAAAGCGTGTCACCCTCAGAGACATAATGCAGACATTTTAAATGCGACAATAACATCAAGCAGACACAAAATCTAAAACGACTGACGTTATTGCAAAACTATTTCGACTATTAAGTATTTAAAAACAATTTGCGCGTAAGGTCGGTTAAGCCACAAGTCAAATCGTTTTTTCAAAATATTCAGCATGTACATAGTTTACTAATAAAGTTTAGTGGCTTAAGCGCATCGTGACAAAGAGATTTTGCAACAGACAAAGTAATTATAGGGTGTTACAACTAAATATTTAGGAAACGATGTGATCATGTTAAGACAGACAAATCGTTTTCAAAATATTCCTACGGTACAGATTTATTATCCATAGACATTTACTGGTAGATAGCGTGGTTACAAACATAATAAAACATATGACAACGCAGTCATTCAAGGGATCTACTGATAAATATTTCGAGTAATGATTTTTAATAATGACGCAGTCAGTCAAATTATTTTCAAAATATTCGACATCGAGCACTGCCTTGTAAATGTAGCTCACGGGGTAGTGTCGGGCCATTCCAGTGTATTATGTCGACTCGCCGTGCCGCAAGTGCACGGCGAATGATGACGCTGTTTAGCATCCGGTCTCAGGGTGACGGATCCTGTACGAGCCTGCCCTACAGGTAACAAAAACCGTCTCATAGGGCCAGTGGAACTCAAGCGTTCCGGTGGGGCCATGCAACCATCGTTGCGAACATTAAACACAACTGTCTCATCCCAAGAGTTTGTGTCACCAGTATGCCTGTCCATAGCAATTTCGTGATCTATGAACTTACAAGATTGGATTTGGTAACCTAATTAAAATAAGTCTGTACAATAGTTTTACCTAAACAGATTGTCGAGTATGCTAGATAGAAATGAGGAGCATACGAAAATACAAGACATATAGACAGCCGGATGAACTTTTAAACATGGGGCTCCGGGAGGTACCACACAGACTCGTAGGTCCGCAGAGGTATCCCCGTAAGGGAGGCTCTCGTACATGAGATTATACTAATTAACTTAATATAAGATATTATACCTCTAAGCTGAAAGAAAAGAAGATTATCTCGGACGAAAAATTATGTGTCCTACGCGGGCACTACTCCTAGTGCTAGTTTGGCTGAGGAGTATTATCCTCGCGTGCGCCATCGTCGCTGAATCCTTGCGAGAGGCAAGTGCCTTGCGCGGGCTTCCGTCTCAGGAAGGTGTTGCCACTGCTTAAAGCGGGAGAAGAGTAGTAGGCAAAAATGAGCCCACTCTAATATTTCAACCAAAATGCTTGAAAAAGAAAAGACCATACCTAGTGGGATTATGACTATAGGGTTGCGTGCTGTTTTATGTGAAGACGGGATGAATGATTCCCGAGGGATTCCCACGTCAGCGTCTTATGTAATTCTTAGTAAGCTGAATTAGTAGCCACCGCTTTATTTATGCTGGCCTTCTGCTTTGCTTCACTAGCTTTTAATTTTCAGAAACAAGAACTATTTTAGGCCGCAAATGGTGGGTATCTACCTAGCTATTAGACACGGCTGTCATTGAGAACAGATGCCCCAAGACATCAATACCGAAGACAGAGCTCATACATGATACTTAGCAAGATCTCCGAACTGCAGAACATCTCGCTCCATAACCACATAAAATGTCACAGGACACTGATTACTTTTCACAAAAGCATTTTTGGCAACTGATCTAACGTTATGGTGGGGGGGGGGGGGTAAGAGAGACGAATACCCACCGTAAATGTCCTTCCCATGAGGGCGTAGCAAATCTAAATATCATGCCCAGACATTTTTATGGAATTCAGTGGGGATACGCATATCGCCCGTCACCGAGTTCTATGGAACTAATGGTTTAACCTGTCGTTAAATTTTTTTTTTGGTTTATATCCAAGTTGCCCAGTTTTGCACTGCAGTGCGGGAGGATTGTTCAGCAAATAAAATAATAATTAAGATATGTTTTCGCAGTGGTTTCCTACATTGGCAAAAGTGCTAACTACTAAGTATCCGAAGATACGGAGGGAATGTATGTGACACCACACCCTGACAATCACCGCTCGGAAACCCCAACAGTTTCCCAGGGTCGGATCAGCCCACGGTGCGGATAGGGACATCCAAACAATTAAGAAGCCACAAGGCTGAGTGGAATATGAAGAGAGACAATATCTTGGAGTTATGAGCCTTGCCGGAGTGCCGGGCTAAATTATCGCAACCACCGGAAGAGAAGAATAAATTACAGATTTCTTAACGAAGAAAGAGTCTCTAATCATATTAAACCTATCCTATCGAGCTGAATAGAAAAGGTTTTGTCGGTAGCATGCCGGGCTAAACAGAGTTATAGCACGGACAGCGTCCTCAATGAAAAATTGTTGGTGGCAGGAGAAAGTGCTGCATATATAAATGTTGCTGTATAGTGTTTCCTACGTGCACTGCAGTCTTATATTTTCTACAAATAAACAAAACATACGAACTGATGGCCACTGGCCATATATATATATATATATATATATATATATATATATATATATATATATATATATATATATATATATATATATATATATATATATATATATATATATATATATATATATATATATATATATATATATATATAAACTAACCAGAACAATCAATACAGTATCAAATGATCAGAATTGTATATCTTTAGTACAGGTTAGCGAACCTACTACGGTGCTGTTAGTGAAAACACCTTACAGAAAATGAGAATAGCTATAAACATATACAGAAATTATAACTAGTGGTCCTAAGACTGTTACGGTACCTTTTAGTCATCGGGACCGTTTATACGGGTATGATGTAATTAGAAGAATACATTTAACGGAATATAATTAAAATGTTAAGTATCGTTACTTGAATACTTGGTAGCCATTCTTAAGTTTGGCTATCGTGTTACTAAAATTGATACGTCATTCTTTGGTTGACGTGAGTTGAGGCATTCTCAGGAAGCTGGGAAGTTCCCGCAGGTTGGTTCCCGCAAACAGGATTCCCACAAGCAGCTCATGACGGGAGTGGATCGAACTCAGAACTGTAAGCACAATATAAAATGTTTAACGAGTAGTCAGTAAGAGATACAATAGCATTACTGCTGTGAAGAAAGTTCCCATACACTGATGGCACGGATGGAAGTTGATAACAACCCGATCACAAGCGGGGTTTGTTAGACGCAGATGAAGATACAAAACAAAGCTTAATGGTGCTGGATGCGTCAGCCAGCTCTGAAGACGCACCGGGCAAAGTTTGCTTGCTGTGGTCGAAAGTTAGAAGAACCTGCACGAAATCAGTGCAGGACGGGTGAAATACCACATTTTGGCGTGGCCGGCAGATCCAGTGAGTCATCCACCAAAGAACATCGCTGCCTCTACATCTGTAGAATCACATTTTCAGGCCGTAAAGGCCTCACCGCAAGTTCGTGTTCCCGAAGTAGCTCTTGATGTTCGTGAACAATAACTGGAAAGTTCCAAATTGCTCCCGCAAGACGGGAGTTACAAAATTGTTTTAGTGTGGTGGGTTTGGTAACGGCTAGCCACGGGAGAAAAACCGACAGAAAGCGACGTAATATGCGTAATGCCTGTTGTGCTGGTAGTAGCTGGTACAGGTCCACCTATTCGGCTCCTGGCCGAGGATGCTCTCGATCGCTGGATCGCGTCTTCTTTTATACTACTCGTGACGTCATAGGCGTACGCTTCAACCAATCATTGGCCGAGCAACAGCCAATCAGCACGTAGCTAATAATAGCACAGTCGAATGTTCTAGAACATTCTAGAAGTTATGCGGCCACGTGGTTGTGACGTCACGACAATATTTTGAAGATAATCAAGAAGGGGTTTCTGTAGATAACCCAGCCATTTCTTAACCGATTTTGAAATGGTTTACAGATTTAAAAAGCCCGCCGAATTCTGGTCTTGATTAATGCCAGATTCGGCGGGAACACGTAATCAAAAAAAGGATTACAGGGTACCATCTTGGTACACTAAAAGCGTCATCCTATCTTGGTCGTAAACTACGTGCTCCATCAAAAATAGCATCTAAGTGTGCGCATGCGCATTATGCGTTTTAACGAACTTAGTCTTTTACAACGCGATCTCTCTCATAGGCCCATATATGCTTATGGCTCTACCCAGGGGGCGTGTTCAGGGAACGAATCCAGGATTGGCGGCGCGTACCCAGCTTGGCTGGTATGGCCGGTACCAGACCGGTCGATCCAGACTACACCAACAAACATGCTAGCATCGCCCTCTAACCACCCAACAACTTCTACTGAGAAGGAATGCTATCCTCATCAGCGTCATACCCCTGTTTAAGACTATATGCACGGCCTCAACGTGGCGCAGGGGTATAACCCACTGGGTGTCAATCCCGACATTTGGAGGGGCTAACCAGAGCATTATGCACATCGCTAATGAACTGAAACTTGGAGATCGAATCAACCAAAATGGTGTTCGCCCTGTGAGGATCCGCAGGGCATGTGCAGCGCCGGGCTCCACGCCTCGAAGGAGCCCGCCCTCAGCTACTGGAGGTCCCATCAACTCGTCTTGTGGAGACAAGGGACGTGGATGGAGAGCTACTGGCCAACCGAAAGAGAAGACCAAACCCAAAGAGAACCCCAGTATCAACATCATGCACTGGAACGCAGAAGGGGTTACCAACAAGAAATCAGAGCTCGAACAGTTCCTGTACGAAAACAACATTGATATCTGCTACATCCAAGAGACACAACTGCAAGAAGGAAAACCATTTAAGATCAGAGGTTACCAGATTTTCCGGTGTGATCGAAGAAGAAGAAAGAAAGGTGGGGTGATCACCTTGGTCCGAAACAGCGTGAACGCCAGCCAGATCAAAACTTTATGGAAGAGGCAGAATATATCAAGATCAAGGTAACATCCAGCAACTCTGAGATTGACATTGTCAATTATTACTGCCCTAATGAGAAGAATCTCTCACTTGACACAATCCAAGTCCTGGACTGCCACTTCCTCATTGCGGGAGACTTTAATAGCCAGTCCCAGAGCTGGGGATACAGAACACTTGATAAACGAGGAGAAGACATTGAATCACGGCAAGATGAAAAGCACCTTTTACTTGTCAACGATCCCACAGATCAGCCTACCTTTTACTCGCGCCGGTGGCACTCGACAACAATGCCGGACTTGGTATTTTGTACAGAAGACATTCACAGATACCTCAGTAGAGTGGTCGGATCGCAGTTAGGAGGAAGCGACCACCGCCCAGTCCTCCTCTCTGGCCAGTATGTGGCCATTTCTGATAAGGTGTCTGATCATTTACCGGTAAGTGTAGGTGTACCGCAAGGTTCGGTGTTGGGACCACTCTTGTTTATATTATATGTAAACGATCTTCATATGGGTGTAAATAGTAACATTGACATGTATTGTGATGATACGACTATGCACTGTAATTTTGACAGTTTGCCAAAGATAAAAGAACAACTAACTTATGATATGGCTTTGATACAGAATTGGTGTCAAAATAATAAAATGGTTGTAAATACGGAGAAAACTAAACTATTAATCATAAGCAGTGCAAACAAACGAAAGCAGATTAACCATGAAGAAATGAAGATACCGATGTATAATGGCGAGTTAGAAATAGTAAATGAAGCAAAACTTTTAGGCTTATATATTAATGACAACCTTTCATGGCAACAGCACATTAGCAAAATTTGTAACAAGATCGCTTCACTTATTTATATGCTAAAGAAAAATAAGAAATATATGAATGTTGGAGAACGAAACCTGTTTTATAAGGCATATATCCTTTCCCATATAGATTACTGTTGTCTTGTGTATTATGCCGGTACGCCTACATTGCTAAATAAGCTTGAAAAATTACAAAAACGTGCAGCTAGAATAATATTAGAAGTACCCTATAGGACCCCATCACAAGAAATGTACGAAACATTGAACTGGACAACATTAACTCGGAGAATGTCAATTAAGACCAATATCATGACATATAAATCATTAAACGGCCTTGCACCTATCTACATGAAAGACATGTTTACGTTGGTAGAAGACACGCATTCTCGACATTTACGGTCGAAGACGAACAGTCTATTAAAGCCTCCAAAAATAAGAACAGATTACGGGAGGTACAGTTTCACATACATGGCAACGCAAATGTGGAATTCTGTACCAATAAATACTAAGCATTCGTCAACACTTAGGTCATTCACATCAAACATACAAGATAGATGAACATCTAATAATAATAATAAAAATAATAATAATAATAATAATAACAATAATAATAATAATAATAATAATAATAATAATAATAATAATAATAATAATAATAATAATAATAATCATCTGTTCTTCTTCGTTTCATTGCCACATCTGCCTTCGAGACAAAGTTTTGGTCATCTGAAGAGACGAAAACGCTTTGGGATTCACAATGGTCTTAGACACGTGCCAGGCTTTCCTTTGGGACAATTATAATACGATAATTAAGGGCTAGGATGAAAAAAAATGACTTACTATTACAATCGCTACTACTACTACTGCTACTGCTACTACTGCTACTACTGCTACTGCTGCTACTACCACCGCTGCCGGCGCCGCTGCCGCCGCCGCCAAACGCCGCCGCCGCTGTTGCTGCTGCTACTACTACCACTGCTACTACTACTGCTACTACTACTGCTACTACTACTACTACTACTACTACTACTACTACCACTACTACTACTACTACCGAATCATAGAATTATGAATATTACACACATGTAATTATTACTGTACTGCAAATACTCTACCACCACAGTCGTTATGTACATTTATATAAAGTGAACTTGAACATGTATGATTTAATAAATATTCTGTTTAATATTTTGGGGCTAATATGGCTGGAGGCAGATGCTGCCTTAGGTAGCTACAGTGTCCGGTCAAATTAGTTTCCCAAAATATTTTTAACAGCTTACCTGTTACCTTGAAGACTCGCAACTAGTATAAGTCTGCCTGTCTACCTCCCTTCATGTTTGCCTGCCTGCCTGCCTTACTGTATGCCTGCCTGCCCGCCCGCCTGCGTGTCTCAGCGAGTGCGTGCATGCGTGCGTGTAAGTGCAATTATTGTACACATGTCTATTTGTACATACCTGGCGTGTATATAATTATATATTATTGTACATAGTGTATATATGTTTTGAGGGCCTCGGGAACATCAGGCCACTGACGATGTACCCTCTTGAAATAAAGATTATTATTATTATTATTATTATCTCTTTCTGGAAGTATTTCAACAAGTTCACCTCAACATCCAAGGTGGAACCACAAAAAGGCAAATTGGAGTCTGTTCGGCATTTGTTCCAATGAGCTTACCTAAAATATAGCTGTAGAAGGGAGAAACGTCAACAATGTGGTCAAGGAATTTAATTCAAGTATCCTCAAGGCTGCCAGCGAAGCGATTCCTCAAGGATTCAGGAAAGACTACCGCCCCTACTGGACAACAGAACTGCAATATCCCTGTCATAAAAAACACTTCACGCAACAACAAACTAAAGCCAGGTATCTAAATACCAAGCTGGAGGCCAACAGAAGAAGCTGAAGGGAAAAGATGGCAGGGTTTAATTTAGAGAGGGACACCACAAAGCGATGGAGACTGACTAAAGCACTGAATGATGAGGTGTCAGGGGAGAGAAGATTACTCTTGAAGAAGATGGACAAACACTGACAGGAAAGATGGCTGCAGATGCCTTTGCGAAGTCATATGCAAAAGGAAGCAACATTTCTATACCACGAACGCGTCAAAAAGAGGTTAGAAAAGAGTAAAAGAAAAGAACAGACACCAACGCTCACGATACAATGAAAGTTGACATTAGTTTAGCAGAACTGAAGAAGGCCATCCGCCAATTGAAGAAGAGGAAATCTCCCGGGCCAGATGGCATTACGAATGAAATGATCCAACACCTTGGTAATGCATCACTTCGCAAGTTACTAGACATCTTTAATCTCAGTTGGACCAATGGAGAGGTTCCTCAGTGCTGGAAGGAAGCCAGAATGACTCCTATTCTGAAAAAAGGGAAGAACAAGACGAAAGTGCTGAGCTACCGTCCTATCAGTCTTAAAAGCTGCATATGCAAGACCATGGAGCGCATCATCAACCAGCGGTTTCAGTGGTACCTGGAGTCGGAGAACATTATAGTTTCAGAGCAAACCGGCTTCAGAAGATACAGGAGCACAGAAGATCAAAACAACACATCTTGCACAGGTCATAGAGGACACTTTTCAAGCCAAGAAGGTGGTGCTAGCTGCCTTTATCGATCTGCAGAAGGCATTTGACAAGGGGTGGAAGGATGGCCTCCTCGTGAAGCTCCGGCGCACAGGCATCGGTGGCAACATGTTCCAATGGACCAAGTCATACCTACACAATCGCAGAGCTAGGGTGCTGGTGGATGGACAATCTGGACAGAATGTACTGCTGAGATAAGGGGTACCACAAGGCGGAGTATTATCACCAACCCTGTTCATACTCTTCATTAATGGCATTGTAGCAGAGCTGTCCAATGGGATCCAATCAGCCCTCTATGCAGATGACCTCGTACTCTGGTGCACCGGTGAGTACACAACGACTACCACGTACAGAATGCAGCTCGCCATGGACAGAATTACAGCTTGGGCCAATCGCTGGTGTATTACCATCAACAAAGAAAAATCATCAGCCATGCTATTCTCACTGACACTGGGCGGTACCCCACTCGAGTACGAGAACCAGCAGACATACTGTCGAGTCACCTATGACAGAAGAGTAACATGGAAGGAGCACATCCAGAACACAGAGGCAAATGCCAGAAGAAAGCTAAACATCATGAGGAAGCTGGCAGGAACAAAGAGGGGTGCCAATGAAAGGATCCTCAACACCATCTACCTAGGCGCCGTCCGACCACACCTTGAGTATGGATCCAGCTCATTGATGACAGCAGCTAAATCTCATCAACAGAACCTCAACAGAGTACAAAACCAGGCACTGCGCATCATCACTGGTGGAATGAGATCAACACCAATAGAAAAAATGGAGCAGACAGCAGGCACCCCAGCCCCCCCCCACCCCCACTTAGGAAAGGAAGGGAATTCAAAGCACTATCAAAGCAACAAAGTTCAAATCGTTCAACAACCACCCGATGAAGATCGGACAAGCACAGCTGTCATCAGGAAGACTTAAAAGATCAAGTTTTGTGAAAGTGGCAAAGGCACTTCAAAGGAAACACCAAGCCAAGAAATGTTGCCAGCACAAATAGAAGACCCAAACCACACCCTTGATCCTCCACCCTGGGAAAACAAACTAGAGAGCATAGCTATTCGCACCACAGTACCTCATCTCACAATCAAAGATGAACACAGTGATGTGAGCAAGAAGGCCCTGACCCTAGCCATGCTGGAAGAAATGTACTCTCAGGAGACATGGATAAGCATCTACACAGATGGATCAGCCAAAGATGAAATTAGGACCGGAGGTGCCGGACTGCACATACAGTATCCAAATAGACAACATGAGTCAGCTGCAATACCGACAGTCAAACACTGCACAAACTACAGAGCTGAAGTCGAAGCACTGGATCATGCAGCTAATACCATCAGCAGAACAGCAGACCCTATTGCACAGATTGTTTTTTATCTGATGCCCACTCCGTCCTTGAGGCTATCACCAAAGGTATGCTGCCACAACTTGAAGAGGCACTACAAACCATCAAATGCTTTCGGATAGCACCGCCGTGGATCCCCTCACACTGTGGAGTCCAAGGAAATGAGGAAGCAGACAAGATGGCAAAGGTGGGTGCAGAAGAGAATCAGACAGAAAACATGGTTATCCATACAGAGATGAAGACTATCATCAAGTCACTCTATAGAACACCTCAATCAGAAGATGCCTAACATCATCTCTCGAGGCCAGAGCAAGTGACCATTTTTCGTCTCAGAACTGAACGCAACAGACTACGCCAACACATGTACAGGCGGTTCCACCTTATGATATCGCCCGCTTGTCCTTGTGGAGAAGCAGAACAGACCACAGAGCACATACTTCAATGTTGCAGTACGTATCAGCTGCTGAGAGAAGAGGTCTGGCCTTTGTCAACCTCTTTTCTTGAAAAGCTGTATGGGCCTGTGGAAGAACTGCAAAAAACCACAGGTTTCATCTCGAGAACGGCTCTCCAAGTGTGATACCAGCGATCGAAAAGAAGAAGAAGAAGAAGATCTGCCTCCTACTCCTACTCCTCATCCTCCTCATAGACCTCTCTTATCAGACCACCTCTTAAACTCTATTATTTTTCCATACGTTATCAGAACACCTCTTAAACTCTATTATTTTTACCTTACATACCACGGTACCACGGAGTGGTGATGGGCCTGTGGAAGAACTGCAGAAAACCACAGATTTCATCTTGAGAACGGCTCTCCAAGTGTGATACCAGCGATCGACTAGAAGAAGAAGAAGAAGAAGAAGATCTGCTTCCTACTCCTACTTGTCATCCTCCTCATAAACCTCCCTTATCAGACCACCTCTTAAACTCTATTATTTTTCCATACGTTATCAGAACACCTCTTAAGCTCTATTATTTTTCACCTTACATACCACGGAGGGGTAATGGAGGGGGGGGGGTGGAGTGGAGGGGGCGCGCGCCGGTAAGTTAAAACGTAAAATGCCAAACTTTTAGGGGTTAACATTTCTACATTTACAATATCTCACACAAACGGGCTTTCACATGAGTATACTAAAAATACATTCATCAATGCATGATAGGCATTCTTCTAGAATGTCTAAATTACGGGCGGACGATCGCCATTGTTCTCAAATCTCTAGATCGTGGGCGGATCGCCATTGTTCTCAGAAACCAGGCGGACGATCGCCATTGTTCTTATTTTGTGTGCGGACGATCGCCATTGTTGTGCGGATGATCGCCATTGTTCTCGAAGACCTGCGGAGAAGAACAATAACGATCGACGGACCCCATTATTCCTATCGATCGCTCCGATAGTGTCTTCAACAGCTTTCCTGTATCCTGTATCTATTGACACTCGTGTGATAATGGATAGATCCGATCTGCCACTGAAGCATATTGTGTCCACATATAGACGTCACAATTAAAATGCATAATGAACGGTGTATCTAACTAACCCCGTCATGAACATTGAATAGTTCGTCAAGTAATAATGTATTATTTATTAAACAAGCTGGTGAATATTTTGAAACTATTGGTAGCAAAAGCGTCAAGGTAAATTACTTTTTAAAATATTCAACAGCTTACCTCTACAGTTGCCTTGATATTGGGATTCTGGAAAGGTAAATTTGATCGATTTCAACCCGAAAAAACGTGAGTAGAGCTTAGCTAGAAATGGGTGGAGCCTAACTAGACATGGGTGGAGCCTAGCTAGAAATTGGTGGATCTTAGTTAGTAAGGAGTGGAGCTTAGCTAGAAATTGGTGGTGCTTAGTTAGAAATTGCTGGAGCATAGCTAGAAATGAGTATTCTATTATTTAAGAGATAATAGACATTTCCACTCTATCTATCCAGCATATGACGTCATAATTAACTACGTGTCGGGTAGAATGACATCACAATCAATGCCGTTATGACCGCCGTAGATAAGTACGTCACGAACGTATATTTGAAGACGGACTATGCGTTGATGTACGAATTGTATGTCTTTCCTATTTAATAAAAATTATGTTGAATATTTGAAACTAATTAGACTCTGCCATAGGAAGCAACAGCACCCAGTCAAATAAGTTTCAAACTATTTAACGGCTTATCTGTATAGGTCTCTGGAAATTGATAGTCAGGGAGTTCAGGGATCGATCGATCCCAACACGAGCGAGGTGTGGGTGGCGCTTAGCTAGGGCAACTTTGTTACTGATGGTGGTGGTGATCACAGGGATATGTCGTCCAAATTAAAAACACCTGAAGTAGGTATAAACCGATTATGCAGTTGTCAAATGAAGGACAATTTATTTGTGATTGAATGACTTCATTATTGATTATCGGGCCATCCCCGTATTAGTTGTTTTATTGACGTCAGCGACCGTGATATTAAACCTAGATCGTGCGGATTGATCATATAAGCGGGTGCGTGCGATTGTGTGTAGTGCGTACGTGCATGCTCGCGTTACGACAGATAGGTTGTTACGTGATTAGCGTGGAAAGAGTTTACACAGGTGATTATGTCTAACCCCTTGAGAGGGAGAGAGGAGAGAGAGGTGGCGGGTGATAACCTGGTGGAAGGGTAGGGTGATGTGAAGGGAGCTGAGAGCCGGAGAGAGGAGAGGCGGTGGGAAGAGAAACATATCGGGATGTGAGAGAGAGAGAGAAAGAGAGAGAGAGAGAGAGAGAGAGAGAGAGAGAGGATAGAGGGTGCGTGATAGAGAGAGGAAGAAAGAGGGATAGAAGGTGTGTGTGAGAGAGAGAAAGAGACAAGGATAGATGGTGCGTGAGAGAGAGGAAGAGAGTTGGATAGAGGATGCGTGAGAGAGAGAAAGAGCGATGGATAGACGGTGCGTGAGAGAGAGAAAGAGAGTGGGATAGAGGGTGTGTGGGAGAGAGAGAAAGAGAAAGAGAGAGAGAGAGCAAGACAGAGAGCGTGTGTGTGTGTGAGAGAGGGGGAGGGAGGCGGAGAGAGATAGAGGGTGCGTGAGAGAGAGAGAGAGAGAGAGAGAGAGAGAGAGAGAGAGAGAGAGAGAGGGAGAGAGATAGAGGGTGTGTGAGACGGAGAAGGAGAGAGGGATAGAGGGTGTGTGGGAAAGAGAGAGAAAGAGAGAGAGAGGGGGATAGAGGGTGTGGAAGGAATGAAAGAGAGAGGGATAGAGGATGTATGTGTGTGTGTGTGCATGCGTGCGTGCGTACGTGCGTGCGTGCGTGCGTGCGTGCGTGCGTGCGTGCGTGCGTGCGTGAGTGAGTGAGTGCGTGCGTGCGTGCGTGTGTGTGTGTGAAACAGAGAGAGATAGAGGGTGTGTGGGAGAGAGAGAGGGACAGAGAGAGAGAGAGAGAGAGAGAGAGAGAGAGAGAGCGAGAGAGAGACAGAGAGACAGAGAGAGAGACGGATGTAGGCTATGTGAGAGAGACGAAGAGAGAGGGAGGGGGATAGAATGTGTGACAGAGAGAGAGAGAGAGAGAGAGAGAGAGAGAGAGAGAGAGAGAGAGAGAGAGAGAGAGAGAGAGAGAGAGAGAGAGAGAGAGAGAGAGAGAGAGAGACAGAGAGAGAGACGGATGTAGGCTATGTGAGAGAGAAAGAGAGAGAGAGAGAGGGATAGAGTGTGTGGGAGAGAGGAATAGAGATTGACAGAGGGTGTGTGTGAGAGAGAAAGAGAGAAGGATAGCTGGTGTGTGTGTGAGAGAGTGATATATAGAGGGATAATGGGTGTGTGAGACCAATAGCGAGGGACAGAGGGTGTGTGAGAGAAAGGGAGAGGAAGAGAGAGGGATAGAGCTGGCCTGACAGAGAGAAATAGAGAGGGATAGAGGGTGTGCGAGAGAGGAATAGAGAGGGATAGAGGGTGTGTGTGTGAGAGAGAAAGAGAGAAGGATAGATGGTGTGTGTGAGAGAGTGATATATAGAGGGATAGAGGCTCTGAGACATACGAAGAGAGATGGACGAGGATGCCTGACAGAGAGGAATAGAGAGGGATAGAGGGTGTGTGTGTGTGTGAGAGAAAGAGAGAAGGATAGATGGTGCGTGTGAGAGAGTGATACATGGAGGGATAGAGGCTGTGAGACAGACGAAGAGAGAGGGACAGAGGATGCCTGACAGAAAGAAATCGAGAGGGATAGAGGGTGTGAAAGAGAGAGGAAGAGAGAGGAAGAGAGAGGGATAGAGGGTGTGTGTAAGAGAGAAAGAGAGAAGGATAGAGGGTGTGTGAGAAAGAGATACATAGAGGGATAGCGGGTGTGGAAGAGAGAGAGGAAGAGAGAGGGATGGAGGTTGTGTGATAGAGAGGAAGACAGAGGGATAGAGGGTGAGTGAGAGAGCGAAGAGGGAGTGATAGAGGGTATAAGAGAGAGGAAGAGAGAGATATAGGGTGAGGGAGAGAGAGATAGCGGGTGTGTGAGAGCGAGATTAAGAGAGATGGGGAGGGGCGTGTGAGAGAGAGAAAGTTAGACACATAGAGGGTGTGTGAGAGAGAGAGGAAAATAGAGGGCTAGAGGGTGTGTGTGAAAGAGAAGGAGCGAAGGATAGATGGTGTGTGTGTGTGTGTGAGAGAAATAGAAAGGAATAGAGGGTGTGTGAAAGAGCGAGGAAGAGAGAGGGATAGAGGGTGCGTGAGAGAGAGATACATAGAGGGATAGAGGGTGTGGAAGAGAGAGAGAGAGGGGAAGCGTGAGGGATAGAGGGTGTGTGAGAGAGAGAAAGAGAGAGGGATAGAGGGTGTGAGAGAGAGGAAGAGAGAGATAGAGGGTGAGAGAGAGAGATAGCGGGGCTGCTATAGCGAAATTAAGATAGCGGGGTAGGGGTATGTGAGAGAGAGAGAGAGAGAAAGTTAGACTGATAGAAGGTGTGTGAGAGAGAGGGAAAGATAGAGGGATTGAGGGTGCGCGCGCGAGAGAGAGAAAGAGGGATAGATGGTGTGTGAGAGAGAGGAAGAGAGAGAGAGAGAGGGATAGAGGGTGCATGAGAGAGCGGAAGAGAGAGGGATAGCGGTTATGTGAGAGAGAGAGAGAAAGACAGCGGAATAGCGGGTGTGTGAGAGAGAGGAAGAGAGAGGGGTATAGGGTGTATGGGAGCATGAGAACAAGAAAGGGATAGAGGGTGTGTGAGGGAGAGAAAGAGAGAGGAATAGATGGTGTGTGGACGAGAGGGGAAGAGAGAGAGAGAGAGAGTGGTAGAGGCTGTGTGTGAGAGAGAGAGAGAGAGAGACATAGAGACGGATAGAGGGTGTCTGAGAAAGAGAACGAGAGAGCGATAGAGGGTGTATGAGAGAGAGAGAGAGAGAGAGAGAGAGAGAGAGAGAGAGGGAAAGAGAGAGGGATAGTTGGTGTGTGAGGGAGAGAAGGAGAGAGGGATAGCGGGGGTCAGAGAGTTCGGTGGGAGTGAAGAGCTAGAGGTGTCTCGGAGAGAGAGAGGGCGAGGGAGGGAGGAAGAGAGAACGAGCGAGCGAAAGTGATGTAGGGAGAGAGGGAGAGAGCGAGACAAAGAGTCAAAGAGAGAGAGAGAAAGAGAGAGAGAGAGAGAGAGAGATGGTGGGAGTGAGAGAGAGAGCGCTTACCTTTCTAAGTGCACTGCGACCTAACTCTTTATATATAACGCCTGTTAACGCATAAATAATCTAGAATACGATCAACCCTGCCTAGCTGTCCTGGCCATATGACGGTCGTTCAGTCGTGTAACTGGGTAACCGCCTGCCTTCTAAAACACCTTATTCTGGCCCAAACTGCAAACACGTAGCACACCTGGCACTGACACGAGATTATTAAGATACTACCGTACCTGGGTTTAAAAATAATTCTACTCTAACGGTATCTCCCTAATGCTATGCTTGTTCGTATTTACGCATGCTGTTTTAGACGTTGTTGCTAAATATCATGCATTTAAATACCGTGTCAAATAAC
Organism: Chaetoderma sp. LZ-2023a; assembly: GCA_034401795.1. Classification (NCBI taxonomy): domain Eukaryota; kingdom Metazoa; phylum Mollusca; class Caudofoveata; order Chaetodermatida; family Chaetodermatidae; genus Chaetoderma; species Chaetoderma sp. LZ-2023a. The sequence continues at coordinate 14,342,870 of CM067365.1, forward strand.
ACCGAAGTGAGGAGAATAGCGATTACAATTAAATATGTAGATTACTCTATCACTATATTCGCACAACGACCGTACGACTAAAATGTCACTGTTGATGATGTTGTTAACATTTAGTATTATGTTTCCTTCTGAAAACTGTTGAAAAGGTGCGACTAATTCGCAACATCCTGTACCAGTGTTATTTTAATAAGTCCATGTCGTCTCAATATTAACACCTTAGATATTTAACTCATTGACACTCAAGCTGGCCAAAAATGGCTTCTGCAGTGATCTTGAGAAATGCCCATTTGCAGACAAGAGAAGACTATTTTTTAAAAGATAGTCATTCCAATGATACATTTAAAAAAATACTCTCTGAACATTTCTGAACAGTGGGCATAGGGGTACGACAACCCATGCCTATAACAGACACGACGCGGGCCTTTAAGAGTCTCGCTAGAGGCAGGTGGTCGGTTAACACATATTATTCCCCCTCAGCAATGTCACATGACCAAATGTTGGTATTTGATTGGTTAGGATCACGGATCTATGATCTGGTATTTCCCTCACGCAAGGGTAATACTATCAGCTACACCAGTGTTTTACCGGGATACAGGCTGTTACCACACGTGCTAACGTTGTATTTCCCGAGCACAACGAGGGAAATATATTTGTTTGCACGTGTGGTAGCAGCCTGTAGCCCCGCCAACACACCGCTGTAACGAATTTATTACCCCTCAGGTGAGAGAGAGAGAGAGAGAGAGAGAGAGAGAGAGAGAGAGGAGAGCGAGAGAGAGAGAGAGGGGGAGAGAGAGCGAGAACGATAGAGAGAGAATTTTATCTTATCTTAAACATTACCAATTTTCAACATATTATGACGTCATTTTCAGAATGCATCAGCACTTATGACGTCATGACCTTGGCCATTGTTACGTTGTAATTAATCTGCGCATTAAGACGAAAACACGATGTTCGCGCGGGGATACCGTGTAGTATTACCCTTGCATGAGGGAAATACCAGATCATACATCACTGATCTTAACCAATCAAATAACATTATATGTTCATGTGACATTACTGAGGGGTAATACTACAGAGTGTTTTGACGGGGGTACAGGCTGTTACCACATGTGCAAACGTTGTATTTGCCAAGCGCAGCGATGTAAATACATTTTATCGCTGTTTGCACGTGTGGTAACAGCCTGGACCCCGCCAAAACACTGTGGTACAGAATGTATTACCACCTCAGACGTCTGCGAGAGAATAAGAGAGAGAGAGAGAGAGGGAGAGAGAGAGAGAGAGAGAGAGAGAGAGAGCGAGAGAGAGAGGGAGAGAGAGAGAGAGAGTTTTATCTTATCTTAAATATTACCAATTTTCAACACTTTATGACGTCATTTTCAGAATGCACCAATACTTATGATGTCATGACAATCGTCATTAGCTATTGCTACGTCATAATTACTCTACGCATTGAGACGAAAACACGATGTTCGCGTAGTGTAGTATTGCCCTTGCGTAAGGGAAATACCAGATCATACATCGACGATCATAACCAATCAATAAATGAATCAATTTATTGCTATAAAATATCAAACATTATGGTGTACGCATACAGCACAATAAAACAAACATTTAAAAATTACACAATGGCAATGCATAAAATAACATTAAAAGAATTAAACTAAAATTATACTTAATATTAAGATTATGTTATATATATTTATTTATATTATCTAAAAACATATATGAAATGGATATTTACAACAATATAAGGGACTTTTTTGGTTGTCTGGTGCATTCAACTGGATGGCATACATCAACTATAGCCGTTAACCCAACAAGTTGATCACATTGTGACGTGACCAGCTAGTCTGAACATCATGTGTGGAACTGTAGAGTAATATCGGCTATAGTCAGCGGTAGCAGTCCGCAAGTTGGATACATTCACAATCATAGAAGCATAAGTCGGATGTAAGTTAATTAGTAGGCTACTCTATCAATTTAGATGGCTGATGGAATACCGTTTTGAGAGACATTTCTCGACACAATTTAATTTGTAATTGGAGATTTCTACGTCACCATCGTTACAAGACATCAGAAAATAAAACTGTTCACCATTATTCAGAGACGAGAAGTTGATGATTGTATCTAGAGTATTAAATACGAACTGCCTGTCAATATCATAGGACTGGCAGTAGAGAAGAGAGTGTTTTCCTCTTTAATATTGCCAGTTTTGTAACTTTCAGAGATCCTCTGCTCAATTGGTTTTATTGGCCTATTTTGCCTGCCCAATTCCACTTGAAGGCTATGCGCACTAATTCTAAGCTTGGTGAATTCTTTGCGTTGTAGAAGGTTGTGGGTACTAATCAAGTGATTTTCAAGTTTAAAATCTGATTTGAATAGCCATATGTACGCAATTTTGAATCACAATTGTAAAGATTGGCTAACCAGTGATTTACATATCTAGACTGCAATGAATACGTCAACATTTTTGCATGGGGATTAGGGAAACGGGAATCCTGACTATTCTAATTATGGATCGAGCCAAAACTAACACATAGCTCCTTAATATAAAAGGACAAGTTTAAAATGGTTGAAGCGCTAGAGAAAGATTCTGAATACGCCTATTGAACTATGGATGTTATATCTAGTGCACACAGCATGAACCAGTATTTTATAGCATGCGTCAAAAGTGTCAGGAAAGCGTGCTGGCCTAATTCGCAACGAACAGCATCGTTTGTAGCTTTTCTATTAGTGCCAATGAGGCATTTACCAAATTTAATAGAAACACGCTCCGCTGGTATGGTGTCACAAGTACGTTTAAATCCATGCCGATTGGGTCCCTTGAGATAGTAAGGGCTCCATATTAACATCGTCGTGTCGT
>CM067365.1:14346232-14383732 GCA_034401795.1 Chaetoderma sp. LZ-2023a
ACGACACGACGATGTTTGATCGATTTCAACCCGAAAAAACGTGAGTAGAGCTTAGCTAGAAATGGGTGGAGCCTAACTAGACATGGGTGGAGCCTAGCTAGAAATTGGTGGGAGCTTAGCTAGTAATGAGTGGAGCTTAGCTAGAAATTGGTGGTGCTTAGTTAGAAATTGCTGGAGCATAGCTAGAAATGAGGATTCTATTATTTAAGAGATAATAGACATTTCCACTCTATCTATCCAGCATATGACGTCATAATTAACTACGTGTCGGGTAGAAAGACATCACAATCAATGCGTTATGACCGCCGTAGATAAGTACGTCACGAACGTATATTTGAAGACGGACTATGCGTTGATGTACGAATTGTATGTCTTTACTATTTAATAAAATTATGTTGAATATTTTGAAACTAATTAGACTCTGCCATAGGAAGCAACAGCACCCAGTCAAATAAGTTTCAAACTATTTATACGGCTTATCTGTATAGGTCTCTGGAAATTGATAGTCAGGGAGTTCAGGGATCGATCGATCCCAACACGAGCGAGGTGTGGGTGGCGCCTTAGCTAGGGCAACTTTGTTACTGATGGTGGTGGTGATCACAGGGATATGTCGTCCAAATTAAAAACACCTGAAGTAGGTATAAACCGATTATGCAGTTGTCAAATGAAGGACAATTTATTTGTGATTGAATGACTTCATTATTGATTATCGGGGCCATCCCGTATTAGTTGTTTTTATTGACGTCAGCGACCGTGATATTAAACCCTAGATCGTGCGGATTGATCAAATAAGCGGGTGCGTGCGATTGTGCGTAGTGCGTACGTGCATGCTCGCGTTACGACAGATAGGTTGTTACGTGAATAGCGTGGAAAGAGTTTACACAGGTGATTATGTCTAACCCCTTGAGAGGGAGAGAGGAGAGAGGGGTAGCGGGTGATAACCTGGTGGGAATGGTAGGGTGGTGGAAGGGGAGCTGAGAGCCGGAGAGAGGAGAGGCGGTGGGAAGAGAAACATATCGGGATGTGAGAGAGAGAGAGAGAGAGAGTGAGAGAGAGAGAAGAAGAGAGAGAGAGAGAGAGAGAGAGACGAGAGAGAGAGAGAGAGAAAGAGAGGGGGATAGAGGGTGCGTGATAGAGAGAGGAAGAAAGAGGATAGAAGGTGTGTGTGAGAGAGAGAAAGAGAGAAGGATGGATGGTGCGTGAGAGAGAGAGAGAGAAACAGAGAGGGATAGAGGGTGTGTGTGAGAGAGGAAGAGAGTTGGATAGAGGATGCGTGAGAGAGAGAAAGAGCGATGATAGACGGTGCGTGAGAGAGAGAGAAAGAGAGTGGGATAGAGGGTGTGTGGGGAGAGAGAGAAAGAGAAAGAGAGAGAGAGAGAGAGCAAGACAGAGAGCGTTGTGTGTGTGGAGAGGAGGGGGAGGGAGGGGAGAGAGATAGAGGGTGCGTGAGAGAGAGAGAGAGAGAGAGAGAGAGAGAGAGAGAGGGAGAGAGATAGAGGGTGTGTGAGACGGAGAAGGAGAGAGGATAGAGGGTGTGTGGGAAAGAGAGAGAAAGAGAGAGAGAGAGGGATAGAGGGTGTGGAAGGGAATGAAAGAGAGAGGGATAGAGGATGTATGTGTGTGTGTGCATGCGTGCGTGCGTGCGTGCGTGCGTGCGTGCGTGCGTGCGTGCGTGCGTGCGTGCGTGCGTGCGTGCGTGCGTGCGTGCGTGCGTGCGTGCGTGCGTGCGGTGCGTGCGTGCGTGCGTGCGTGCGTGCGTGCGTGCGTGCGTGCTGTGCGTGCGTGCGTGAGTGCGTGCGTGCGTGCGTGAGTGCGTGAGTGCGTGAGTGCGTGATGTGCGTGAGTGCGTGAGTGCGTGCGTGCGGCGTGCGAGCGTGCGTGCGTGCGTGCGTGCGTGCGTGCGTGCGTGCGTGCGTGCGTGCGTGCGTGCGTGCGTGCGTGCGTGCGTGCGTGCGTGCGTGCGTGCGTGTGTGTGTGTGTGTGAAACAGAGAGAGATAGAGGGTGTGTGGGAGAGAGAGAGGGACAAGAGAGAGAGAGAGAGAGAGAGAGAGAGAGAGAGAGAGAGATAGGAGAGAGAGAGTGAGAGAGAGAGAGAGAGAGCGAGCGAGCGAGAGAGAGACAGAGAGAGAGACGGATGTAGGCTATGTGAGAGAGACGAAGAGAGAGGGAGGGGGATAGACTGTGTGACAGAGAGAGAGAGAGAGAGAGAGAGAGAGAGAGAGAGAGAGAGAGAGAGAGAGAGAGAGAGAGAGAAAGAGAGAGGATAGCGAGTGTGTGGGAAAGAGAGAGAAAGAGAGAGAGAGAGAGAGAGGGATAGAGGGTGTGGGAGAGAGGAATAGAGATTGACAGAGGGTGTGTGTAGGAGAGAGTGATTATAGAGGGATAATGGGTGTGTGAGACAAAGAGCGAGGGACAGAGGGTGTGTGAGAGAGAGGGAGAGGAAGAGAGAGGGATAGAGCTGGCCTGACAGAGAGAAACAGAGAGGGATAGAGGGTGTGCGAGAGAGGAATAGAGAGGGATAGAGGGTGTGTGTGTGAGAGAGAAAGAGAGAAGGATAGATGGTGTGTGTGAGAGAGTGATATATAGAGGGATAGAGGCTCTGAGACATACGAAGAGAGATGGACAGAGGATGCCTGACAGAGAGGAATAGAGAGGGATAGAAGGTGTGTGTGTGAGAGAGAAAGAGAGAAGGATAGATGTTGCGTGTGAGAGAGTGATACATAGAGGGGATAGAGGCTGTGAGACAGACGAAGAGAGAGGGACAGAGGATGCCTGACAGAGAGAATCGAGAGGGATAGAGGGTGTGAAAGAGAGAGGAAGAGAGAGGAAGAGAGAGGGATAGAGGGTGTGTGTAAGAGAGAAAGAGAGAAGGAGAGAGGGTGTGTGAGAAAGAGATACATAGAGGGATAGCGGGTGTGGAAGAGAGAGAGGAAGAGAGAGGGATAGAGGCTGTGAGACAGACGAAGAGAGAGGGACAGAGGATGCCTGACAGAGAGAAATCGAGAGGGATAGAGGGGTGTGAAAGAGAGAGGAAGAGAGAGGAAGAGAGAGGGATAGAGGGTGTGTGTAAGAGAGAAAGAGAGAAGGAGAGAGGGTGTGTGAGAAAGAGATACATAGAGGGATAGCGGGTGTGGAAGAGAGAGAGGAAGAGAGAGGGATAGAGGCTGTGAGACAGACGAAGAGAGAGGGACAGAGGATGCCTGACAGAGAGAAATCGAGAGGGATAGAGGGTGTGAAAGAGAGAGGAAGAGAGAGGAAGAGAGAGGGATAGAGGGTGTGTGTAAGAGAGAAAGAGAGAAGGAGAGAGGGTGTGTGAGAAAGAGATACATAGAGGGATAGCGGGTGTGGAAGAGAGAGAGGAAGACAGAAGGGATAGAGGGTGAGTGAGAGAGCGAAAGAGGGAGTGATAGAGGGTATAAGAGAGAGGAAGAGAGAGATATAGGGTGAGGGAGAGAGAGATAGCGGGTGTGGTGAGAGCGAGATTAAGAGAGATGGGGAGGGGCGTGTGAGAGAGAGAAAGTTAGACACATAGAGGGTGTGTGAGAGAGAGAGAGGAAGATAGAGGGCTAGAGGGTGTGTGTGAGAGAGACGGAGCGAAGGATAGATGGTGTGTGTGTGTGTGGTGAGAGAGAAATAGAAAGGAATAGAGGGTGTGTGAAAGAGAGAGGAAGAGAGAGGGATAGAGTGTGCGTGAGAGAGAGATACATAGAGGGATAGAGGGTGTGGAAGAGAGAGAGAGGGGAAGCGTGAGGGATAGAGGGTGTGTGAGAGAGAGAAAGAGAGAGGGATAGAGGGTGTGAGAGAGAGGAAGAGAGAAATAGAGGGTGAGAGAGAGATATAGCGGGGCTGCTATAGCGAAATTAAGATAGAGGGGTAGGGGTATGTGAGAGAGAGAGAGAGAAAGTTAGACTGATAGAAGGTGTGTGAGAGAGAGGGAAAGATAGAGGGATTGAGGGTGCGCGCGAGAGAGAGAGAAAGAGGGATAGATGGTGTGTGAGAGAGAGGAAAGAGAGAGAGAGGGGGGATAGAGGGTGCATGAGAGAGCGGAAGAGAGAGGGATAGCGGTTATGTGAGAGAGAGAGTGAGAGAGAAAGACAGCGGAATAGCGGGTGTGTGAGAGAGAGGACGAGAGAGGGGTATAGGGTGTATGGGAGCATGAGAACAAGAAAGGGATGGAGGGTGTGTGATGGAGAGAAAGAGAGAGGAATAGATGGTGTGTGGAAGAGAGGGGAGAGAGAGAGAGAGAGAGAGAGAGAGAGAGAGAGAGAGAGATAGAGAGAGAGAGAGAGAGAGAGAGAGAGTGGTAGAGGCTGTGTGAGAGAGAGAGACATAGAGACGGATAGAGGGTGTCTGAGAAAGAGAACGAGAGAGCGATAGAGGGTGTATGAGAGAGAGAGAGGGAAAGAGAGAGGGATAGTTGGTGTGTGAGGGAGAGAAGGAGAGAGGGATAGCGGGGGTCAGAGAGTTCGGTTGGAGTGAAGAGCTAGAGGTGTCTCGGAGAGAGAGCGGGCGAGGGAGGGAGGAAGAGAGAACGAGCGAGCGAAAGTGATGTAGGGAGAGAGGGAGAGAGCGAGACAAAGAGTCAAAGAGAGAGAGAGAGAGAGAGAGAGGAGAGAGAGAGAGAGAGAGAGAGAGAGAGAGAGAGAGAGAGAGAGAGCGAGAGAGAGATGGTGGGAGTGAGAGAGAGCGCTTACCTTTCTAAGTGCACTGCGACCTAACTCTTTATATATAACGCCTGTTAACGCATAAATAATCTAGAATACGATCAACCCTGCCTAGCTGTCCTGGTCATATGACGGTCGTTCAGTCGTGTAACTGGGTAACTGCTTGCCTTCTAAAAGACCTTATTCTGGCCCAAACTGCAAACACGTAGCACACCTGGCACTGACACGAGATTATTAAGATATTACCGTACCTGGGTTTAAAAATAATTCTACTCTAACGGTATCTCCCTAATGCTATGCTTGTTCGTATTTACGCATGCTGTTTTAGACGTTGTTGCTAAATATCATGCATTTAAATACCGTGTCAAATAACACCGAAGTGAGGAGAATAGCGATTACAATTAAATATGTAGATTACTCTATCACTATATTCGCACAACGACCGTACGACTAAAATGTCACTGTTGATGATGTTGTTAACATTTAGTATTATGTTTCCTTCTGAAACTGTTGAAAAGGTGCGACTAATTCGCAACATCCTGTACCAGTGTTATTTTAATAAGTCCATGTCGTCTCAATATTAACACCTTAGATATTTAACTCATTGACACTCAAGCTGGCCAAAAATGGCTTCTGCAGTGCTCTTGAGAAATGCCCATTTGCAGACAAGAGGAGACTATTTTTTTAAAAGCTAGTCATTCCAATGATACATTTAAAAAAATACTCTCTGAACATTTCTTATGAGAAAATTGAAATTTTCTTGATTACACTTCTTGAGTAAAGGTGTTATCTGAGCCACACGCGTATTATTATATCCAGCGATTGTTGTTTAACACTTCTAGAACCCTAAGACAAATAAGAAAAACAGTTTACATTGCTATAACTGTTCTGTTGACTATTTAAAAGCTAAGCTACAGATTCCCGTCAAATTAGCTTGAAAGTATTCAACAATGTACTTATATAGTCACCTTGATATTACAAGTCTGGGAATTCAGAGTTCCAAGCTTTATAGGCGTTAACCTGTCTTATCACGCTATGTACCAATCTCATACGCGTTGCCAGTGGGCATAGGGGTACGACAACCCATGCCTATAACAGACACGACGCGGGCCTTTAAGAGTCTCGCTAGAGGCAGGTGGTCGGTTAACACATATTATTCCCCCTCAGCAATGTCACATGACCAAATGTTGGTATTTGATTGGTTAGGATCACGGATCTATGATCTGGTATTTCCCTCACACGAGGGTAATACTATCAGCTACACCAGTGTTTTACCGGGGATACAGGCTGTTACCACACGTGCTAACGTTGTATTTCCCGAGCACAACGAGGGAAATATATTTGTTTGCACGTGTGGTAGCAGCCTGTAGCCCCGCCAAAACACCGCTGTAACGAATTTATTACCCCTCAGGTGAGAGAGAGAGAGAGAGAGAGAGAGAGAGAGAGAGAGAGAGAGAGAGAGAGAGAGAGAGAGAGAGAGCGAGAGAGAGGAGAGCGAGCGAGAGAGAGAGAGAGAGAGAGAGAGGGGAGAGAGAGCGAGAACGAGAGAGAGAGAGAGAGAATTTTATCTTATCTTAAACATTACCAATTTTCAACATATTATGACGTCATTTTCAGAATGCATCAGCACTTATGACGTCATGACCTTGGCCATTGTTACGTTGTAATTAATCTGCGCATTAAGACGAAAACACGATGTTCGCGCGGGGGATACCGTGTAGTATTACCCTTGCATGAGGGAAATACCAGATCATACATCACTGATCTTAACCAATCAAATAACATTATATGTTCATGTGACATTACTGAGGGGTAATACTACAGAGTGTTTTGACGGGGGTACAGGCTGTTACCACATGTGCAAACGTTGTATTTGTCAAGCGCAGCGATGTAAATACATTAAATCGCTGTTTGCACGTGTGGTAACAGCCTGGACCCCCGCCAAAACACTGTGGTACAGAATGTATTACCACCTCAGACGTCTGGGAGAGAATAAGAGAGAGAGAGAGGGAGAGAGAGAGAGAGAGAGAGTTTTATCTTATCTTAAATATTGCCAATTTTCAACACTTTATGACGTCATTTTCAGAATGCACCAATACTTATGTTGTCAGGACAATCGTCATTAGCTATTGCTACGTCGTAATTACTCTACGCATTGAGACGAAAACACGATGTTCGCGTAGTGTAGTATTGCCCTTGCGTAAGGGAAATACCAGATCATACATCGACGATCATAACCAATCAATAAATGAATCAATTTATTGCTATAAAATATCAAACATTATGGTGTACGCATACAGCACAATAAAACAAACATTTAGAAATTACACAATGGCAATGCATAAAATAACATTAAAAGAATTAAACTAAAATTATACTTAATATTAAGATTATGTTATATATATTTATTTATATTATCTAAAAACATATATGAAATGGATATTTACAACAATATAAGGGACTTTTTTGGTTGTCTGGTGCATTCAACTGGATGGCATACATCAACCATAGCCGTTAACCCAACAAGTTGATCACATTGTGACGTGACCAGCTAGTCTGAACATCATGTGTGGAACTGTAGAGTAATATCGTCTATAGTCAGCGGTAGCAGTCCGCAAGTTGGATACATTCACAGTCATAGAAGCATAAGTCGGATGTAAGTTAATTAGTAGGCTACTCTATCAATTTAGATGGCTGATGGAATACCGTTTTGAGAGACATTTCTCGACACAATTTAATTTGTAATTGGAGATTTCTACGTCACCATCGTTACAAGACATCAGAAAATAAAACTTTTCACCATTATTCAGAGACGAGAAGTTGATGATTGTATCTAGAGTATTAAATACGAACTGCCTGTCAATATCATAGGACTGGCTGTAGAGAAGAGAGTGTTTTCCTCTTTAATATTGCCAGTTTTGTAACTTTCAGAGATCCTCTGCCCAATTGGTTTTATTGGCCTATTTTGCCTGCCCAATTCCACTTGAAGGCTATGCGCACTAATTCTAAGCTTGGTGAATTCTTTGCGTTGTAGAAGGTTGTGGGTACTAATCAAGTGATTTTCAAGTTTAAAATCTGATTTGAATAGCCCATATGTACGCAATTTTGAATCACAATTGTAAAGATTGGCTAACCAGTGATTTACATATCTAGACTGCATTGAATACGTCAACATTTTTGCATGGGGATTAGGGAAACGGGAACCCTGACTATTCTAATTATGGATCGAGCCAAAACTAACACATAGCTCCTTAACATAAAAGGACAAGTTTAAAATGGTTGAAGCGCTAGAGAAAGATTCTGAATACGCCTATTGAACTATGGATGTTATATCTAGTGCACACAGCATGAACCAGTATTTTATAGCATGCGTCAAACAAAGTGTCAGGAAAGCGTGCTGGCCTAATTCGCAACGAACAGCATCGTTTGTAGCTTTTCTATTAGTGCCAATGAGGCATTTACCAAATTTAATAGAAACACGCTCCGCTGGTATGGTGTCACAAGTACGTTTAAATCCATGCCGATTGGGTCCCTTGAGATAGTAAGGGCTCCATATTTCACAGCAGTACATTAAAATAGGTACGATTAACCGTTGGTAGAGAATGAGAGCTGTGGAAATGTTAGTCCGGGGTTTAAAGATGGCCTTGGTTGCTTGATCGCAAAGACGATCATGTGCTGTTTTAAAATTACCAGACGCAGTGAACGTGATACCTAGATACTTACGTTGCCGTGTGAGGGCTAATAAATTCGTTACACAAATGATTTGCCGTGAGTCTTATAGCCACCTGTCTTAGCCATTTAAATAGCTTAAATTTGGTCAAAAAAATTAAAATATATGCTTATTGAATGTCCATTTACAGCCAAAATGAAAACTATGTTTGGAAATTTGCCACTGAAACTACTAGCTCGATTATCGACCCATTCATTCCGGTGGTAAATTGTTAAACATAGACCTCTCTTGGACTACAAATACATATTCCTCAAGACCATTGCAAATGCCGGTTTGTGGCCCCAAAAGGGTTAAAAACGACAACTTGTTGGTCCAAAAATGCGAGTACATTGCATAGGCTACAGATATGAGTGTTAGTATACAGTGATATAATAAGACGTCTGGCTATGTATAGACCTCTATATCTAATCAACAAGGAAGTAAATAGAGTATGGCTCTGCAGAGAGACATAGGTTATCAGTCCATTTAGTGACAGGGGCCAAAAGTACAAGTTATGTGTGTAGTTACATAGTGAGCCAATATCGATATTGCAGGATCAGATGAAAATATTTGATAATCAAATAATAAACTATACGGATCCATTTCTAGATATACCAGTCTGTCAGTCAGATATTTGACGTCATAATCAATTATGTCACAGGTAGACTGACATCACAATCAAATGAATGGTATTTATAAGTCCGTCATAAACGCGTAATAGTCCGTTTATGTTTTTACTATTTACTAAACATTATGTTGAATGCTATCAAACTAATTTGACTGGACGCTGTTGCTGACATAGGCAGCAACAGCGCCACACGGTTTTAATTAATTTCAAAATATTTAACAGATTATATGTATATTATATGTATATTTTCAGTCTGTAAATTGAGATTCAGGGAAATCGTGGCTCTATCAGACCCAACACGAACAACGCGTATGTGGAGTTTAAATTGGAATGGGCGGGACAAAGCTAAAACTTGATGTATCCATTTTTACTCACGTTTGACCCAGTATATATAGTATATATTTTCATATATATATATATATATATATATATATATATATATATATATATATATATATATATATATATATATATATATATATATATATATATATATATATATATATATATATATATATATATATATATATATATATAAGTATATAATATGATATACGTATAGCTATAGTCCAGAATAAACACCGTCCGTACTTGTTTCCCCGTGTGTCTCAGGTCATATTAGAGAGTATTGAACCCAATGCACTTTTCGGTATATGTGTTAATCTATTATACAAGAATTACGGATGGTAGGAATTGCCTTAGAATATCGAAAATCCTTTTCAGAACATTTTCTATAGACAATAAACAGTATTCCAGATGTATAGCCGTGTGTGGACACGTACTGCCTCGGAATAACATATATGGCTATTTATTTTGACATTGTTTAATTGCCATTTACTAACGTGAAACTTTTTTAAGGTAGGCCAAATAGGAAAATGAACTATTATTTAAAACAGAATACAGCTCAAGTCGCATCAGTGCTGATGCGGTACAAAACATCTCTCCATGATCAGATTTTTTAAAATTGCACAACTAATGTGTTGCTGAATTGCTAATTTTCTATCATTATCATATAAACAGCGGGCTCCTTGTGGCCATTGATAGAAACGATCTAAATCTGTCACCCATGTGCGGCATGATCTCAGGTCGAACTAAGTTAAATTCGAAAAACATTATCACATATTATTTCTAAATTTATACATATTTTGTTCATTTTCCTATTATATTTACTTTATATTTGTATCGCTGTGGAGATTAATCTCCAGGCCAATGTGTAACAAAATATCATGACAGACGATTCATTTTATTATTTCATAATTCATATTAGACAATATGCACTCTAATGCTATAAACTGCATTTTAAATGTGAATAGGCAATGTCTTGGATATATTTTGTAAAAAATAAATAACTTTATAATCTGTAAATCTTATCTCATTTTGTAACGAAATATCTTATGGTTAGGATTCAGTTTTATTAGAATATCAACGTATTTCCAATTCTCAAATAAATTGTATGTATGATTACTGTATTCTACGGCTGTAGTAGTAGACACCTCCTACAGCTGCAATCAGTCCTTCTTCACTTTTACCCATTGAGTCTTGTCCTCAGCCGCCATCCTTAGCTTCCTCAGGTCCATTCTGGGCTGGAGTGTACCGAGTCCTGCTTTCTTGAGGTCACCTCGTAGCACGTTTAGCAGATTTATTCAATGACGTCCTCTCCTGGCTTTGTATTTGCTGGCTCCGAGTAGGGCAAATTCCAAGGCTCGCTGTGCTGGTGTCCCTTCTGGCACCCTTAGCACATGGCCAAACATGGACCATCTTTGCTGGGCGATTTTTACAGACAGCGGCGACGTATTACACATCATGTAGAGTGCATCGTTGGAAACTATGCTGTCTGGCCATCGGTGCCCAGTGATTGTGCGTAGGTCTTTGCGGTGGCAGCCATCGAGTTTGTCTAGAGCTGCCTTTGGAGCTGCCCAGCTGTTACAGTTATACAGCATCAAAGATACGCAGGTTGCATTGTATAAATGTAGCCTCTTTATCAAGGGCATCTTTGATCTACGAATCCATAGCTTCCAGAACGTCTTGAAAGTTATGTTCCCCGTGATGCAGCGTGCAGAGATGTCAGCAGTACTGCAAAGCAGTGAGCCCATGATGTTCCTTTTCCTCCATGGTTCGTCGCCACGATGTGGGTTGTCATTTTCTATAGTTCCATGCTTTGTCGATAGGTATATGTGGGTGAACTCTGTGTTGGATTCATTCATAATGAGATTCTCAATTTTTAGTTTGCTTGCAGCTATGGGGGGAAGTTCGTCAAGGGGTTTCTTTTCTCCAACTATGAAGTCCACATCGTCGGCATATTTCATCTCTAGCGGCATTTCGAATGAATTCCTCTCAAGGAAAGTGGGTTGTTTATAAGCATCTATATACGCTTATTTCCAGAAGGACGTCGGCAAGCAAACGCAGCACCAAATTGAGTGCTATTTTATTAAGAGATTATTATGGAAAAGTGATATCAGAAGCAAGCGATTGTACCTTTTACTAAGCATCCACTTATCAGAGATATTTAGGGTCCATGGCTATGGGAATACAACACTGCAATAATATCATGATTTTAAGAGCCCACAGTTTTCAGAATAGAGTAAGTCACATGGTTGAACTTTCATACACGGTCTTAAATTCTGATAATTTGTGAAAATATCGATAATGAAACTTCATCAAACAAAGGATGCTTACCAAGAAGTCAACTTCATTTTATGAACATAGAGCAATTGTGCTCAGGTACTCTAACGTTTGCCCAGATAGAAGCGACCGCAGCATATCGTGAACTACGTCTAGCCACTGGCCATCAGCGTATGTGACTCATATTTCTCAAACTCATAATCATTTTGAATTTAGACTATAATACCCAATCACAGATTCGTCACTGAGACAAATAGTACCCGCACTTTGTATAAGTAATACAGTAATGCGTACCGAAACAGTGACCCCTAGAAATGGGAAATTGCACTTTATCTGCACATTCGAATGTCAAGAAAATACAACAGATAAATCGTAATTGAAAACGTGTTTGACAACTTTCGGGTACCCTTCGCAAAGTGGCATTCAGGCCAGGTCTAGACATCGTTCATTATTCTTATCTGGACTCATTTTTTATGTCGTGCCATGAGTCAGCGTTTGTAAACGAATCCGCGTCCACCTAGATACGGGACCTATGGTTATGAACAGTGTGTACATGGCCTACAGTGGTCGACTACTTTAAAGAAATTAGAATCTTTATAATAGTTAAATAATAAAAACAATATTCACCTATTTATGTAGGAGCAATCAGAAATCGCGGACAAGGTCTTCCATTTTTATACCATGCTCTTTTCATTTTGGATTTTTTTCTTCTGATCGTGACCACAGTCGCGGAATCCTCAAGTACTGTCACGCCATTTCGTTGGATTAAATTTAAGTTAAATCGGAGAAATGATTTCTGGAATATCAATCGATCCCGAATTGAATCCTGACAGAACCTGAGATTTTTAATCTGGGTCACTCCTTCTGGTATATATGTAGTGATGTTGGATTTTTTGGTAAATTGCTGGCATCAATGATTTTTAGGATCAGAAGACTTTGACACTAATTTCACGTTCAGATTAGCGACTGTTACTCCCTATATTCAGGATGAAGTGTATTCAATTCTTAAATTGTAAGTAGAATAAACATCATCACGGAAAAAACTTATTGAGAAGAGATGCGACTTATACTTAAAAGCACGCAATGGTAGATTTGCAAAGGGTAAACTTAAAGCTGAACACTGAATATGATGTTTAAAGAAATGGTGACAGAACAATTAAAAGACATAGGTCCAGATAGATCACAAAAAACAGAGATATTAGTCCAGAATACAGCTGCACAGGACACCATGGGTGAAACAGCGAAGGAAATTAATGATAGACGTGTACGTGAAACAAATATAGTGATATGAAAAGCACCAGAGCCAAAGACAAACTTAAAGGATGAGCGTAATGAGGAGGATTTAAAACTAATGGAGCAATCCAGTTTTAGCTATGCCCCACCCATCTCTAGCTAAGATCCAGCCACAATTCGCCCGTGTTGGAATCGATCGATTCCCTGTCTTATCAATTTCCGGAAAACTATACATGTAGACGGTTGAATATTTTAAACTAAGTTGACTGGTTGCTGTTGCTGCACCAACAGCGACCAGACATATTAGTCTCAAAATATTCTACAGTATGTTTATTTAATAGTAAAGACATACAATTTTACAACGACGCCGATTAGAGTGTCATGCCCCTCGGTACATCTGCAGAGTGGTGGTGCCGAGAGAGACAGGGTCGCGAAACAAACCGATACCCAAAGTTGAAATTCCGAATAATTTCAAACCCATGTATATAGATTTAAATAAGTCATTTGCGCATAGATTCAGAATGCGCGTAAACGCACCATATCAATGGACCTTTCCATTTTAGCTATGCCCCACCCATCTCTAACTAAGCTCCTCCCACATCTCGCTGGTTTTGGGATCGATCGATCTCTGATCGTCCTGACCATCAATTTCCAGAAAGATATACAGGCAAGCTGTTGAATATTTTAAAACTAATTTGACTGGGTGCTGTTGCTGTCTATGGTAGCGACAGGGCCAGGTCAAACTAGTTTCAAAATATTCATCAGCGTGTTTCTTAAATAGCAAAAACATACAATTCGTACACGCGTCGGACTATTAAACGTTAAATACGGGCAAAATCGAATCGTTCATGACGTCATGATTATGAGGCCAGCATACACGTCGCGTAGTTAATTATGACGTCATACGATTGAGCCAGGAAATGGAGGCATGTATTACGCTACTCACCTTGATTTTATTCCCTATTTTTCCGGGTTCTTTTCTTTTGGGAGATCACAGGAATTATCCAAATATTATTACGACCCGCTTAAGCGACCTCCCGTATATTTGGGCCAATGTTGGCTAGTTCTTCGGTCACTCGTGCAAATGACCAGCCGTTATAAGGAAACATAAATCATTGTCCCATAATGAGATTTTCTAATGCAAATAAGAGGTATCGCGATAATTTCTGCATTTGGTAACAAGAGGTTAACGCTTTGAACCAGAAAGAACGAATGAAAAGACGCATTTAGGCATACAATTTAATAAATATGCAAATGAAGATTTTGAAACTGCTTTCACTGGGTGCTGTTGCTGCCTATGGCAACAACAGCTTCTTGTCAAATTAGTTTCGAAATATTCCAAATCTTACCTGCGTAGTTCCCATGAAAGTTAAATTCTGGGTTTAAATGTTACTGAATGATATATAGGGTGGTTGCTAAGGACAGGTTTCACTGTGATTGCGAATTGAACAGCTATCTATACCACCTCATTGATAGACCGACAAATCGGCCAGTCGGTGCGCTGAGTAATAACTATTATGATCAATTCACAGCGGTCGGTCTGACGATTCCGCGAATAAATGTAAGCCTATTATATATGACAGATAGTGGCGCAAAGATATAAGGGACATTTTTCAGTAGTTAACTCCATATCTGGGCCATTAGCATCTCGATGATGTATCCGTGTTAGTTCAGCAGGTAATAACACATTAACGTAACACGATTCGGGTGAATATGAATCGTCTTAACCGCTTTTCTTTTGAATGTTTTGAAGGATAGTGCATATCTTGAAATCACAAGCAATCCATGCCGTCAACCTCGCGTTATTTGTCAGATTCTATTTTGGGGATTTTCCGGATTTTTCTATAATGACCACAGTTGTGTAATACTGGTGTACGGCCTCGCCGATTCTTGTGCTAAGATATTGCTCAAATCGGACTAAGAGGTGCCGTGATATTCAGATCCAAGATTATGCCGAGTGTCTGGATATTCTCTTTAACAGTAACATACTTCGTAGTGTTAAAGATTCTGAAAATCATCTTAGAAGCGTTTTACGCACAGTTGCGGATACACAGACATACAGGCAGACGGACGGACGGACGGACTGGCGAGCTGGCGGGTTGGCGGGCTGGCGGGCGGGTGGGTGGGCGGGCGGAAGGCAGGCAGGCCGACAGACAAGCAGGCAGGCGGACAGCCAGACAGAAAGGTAGGCAGGCGGGTAAGCAGCCAGCCAGCCAGCCAGCCAGCCAGCCAGCCAGCGAGCCAGCCAGCCAGCCAGCCAGCCAGCCAGCCAGCCAGCCAGGCATCTTGTCATTGTTGCTTATTAAAGACGTTTGACAGTGTGATTCATGGAAACATTGCCGAATGGAATAGCTGTATTGAAAGACGAGTTCTTGTCGGGTGTTGGAATCGGACATCTGTTGTGGAGTGGTCTGGCCCTTGATGCTACCTGTTCCACGGGTCAACCCGGCAGCGTTCGGTGTACCCAATCGATGTAAACAGGGTAATCAGAGTGAGTAACAGAAGTTTAGGTTATATTCATATTGTGGTTCGTTAGAACAGCATTTTATGTCAGGTTAAAAGTTCACATATATATTTCACGGGGTCATTACGTGTATCCCGAAATGCACATTTTAGTCATAGATCCGGAATGCACGGAGGAAGGATAACAGACTTTCCGACATACTTTCATACTCAATTGGCTAGAGAGAAACCTAGTTTCAGATTATGTGCAAGACTTTAGATCATGGCGGTACTAAGTGTAATATGGAAAAAACCCAATTTAGCCATAAATCAGGAATGCAAGTACGTATAATCATCAAATGTGGCACACACATTCATATGTGGCTAGGGATTTGATGAGTTTCAGGACAAATACCTAGGTCAAGGGGTTACTAAATGTATCCCGAATACACATTTTAGCCATCAATCGGGAGCGCAACTAGGTAGGATTACCACATTTGAGACATACAGTAATATTGTAAGTGTTATCAAACATCTAAGTCACGGGGTCATCACGTGCATCACTAAATACATATCTTAAGCCAAAATCGAGAACGTAAGTAGTACATTTATTCAAATTATAGGTGGGTAGAGGTTTGGTGAGTTTCAGGACAAAGCATCAAATATCTAGGCCACAGGGTTACGGGATGCATGAAAAAATACACATTTTGGGCAATATCTCTGGCGGCAGAATCATCAAATTTGGCACACGCCTTCATATGATGAGAGCGTATGATTGATTTGACGTTGATGTTGAGGTCAACCGATCAACTATATAGAAGTTGCGGTGGTCATTAAGCGCATTGTCAAGACAAGAACGCAAAGGCGTGAGTCGGTATTTCCTTCGAGTACATGAAACATCATTAATTTAGAATATGGTTTATTTCATGGCCTTACAGTTTTCTTTTATTATATTGATTAGGTAAATGTGAGTGACGATACAGATTTACTCTGTCATATCTGCAACATTAAGGCGCGGTGCTGATGCAGCGGCCCAATATTCAAACTGCACTATTCGTCATTTGTCCTACGCGGCATGACCAATACACGTGGGTCAACATCGCAGAACAGATATTCAATCTCATATTTGTACCAACATTCAAATCATAGTGTTCCAAGGACCAATGTCCAAATGATGTCAGCGCAAGGACCAATATCCAACCAATAACAACAGGTGGGTGAGCAATAATCACGCGTAATAAGACGTGTGTTTGAACAATTTTTTCTATATATGTACATACGGTGATGTTATTCTAGCAGACAGCAAGACACCCGCGCACATACCCAGACAATCAGTTTGTATTCCAAAACGGCGCAATTTGGATATTGGTTCTTGCACCAATACAATTTGGATTTTCTTACTTGCGCCGATATGACTTGATTATCTGTCCTTGCATCAATCTCCTTTGGATATTAGTACAAGGAGCAATATCATGTTGATAGTATTGTAAATATGAGATTGGATATCTGTCCCACGCCGTTGACCAACGTTCGCGGCAATACCCTAATAGCTTAATATATATATATATATATATATTGTTCCTGCGCCGTTTGTAAACGGCACAATTTGGATATCGGATCGTTACAGTTACTGTCTGAAAAGTGTGGAATCCAGTTTTAGCTATGCCCCGCCCATTTCTAGCTAAGCTCCAGAAACCTGCTTTGCCAGTGTTGGGATCTATCGATCACTGCACTCTCTGAATCTCAATTTCCAGAAAACTATACACGTAAGCTGTTGAATATTCTGAAACTAATTTGACTGGATATTGATACTGCTTAGTATGGCAGCAACAGTGCCTTGTCAAATTAGTGTTAAAATATTCAACGGCATGTTTGTTAGATAGTGAAGACATATAATTCGTACAATCTGACGGACTATTAACACGGACTGTATCGAGTCATTTATGACGTAATTGATTATGGTGTCAGCATATATGTGATGTTGCTGATTATGACGTCAAATGAGTGATCTAACAACGGGATTCCTCCATTGCGTGCTACGCTGGCTATTGGACTCATCTACACAACTTATCAGCAGCAAGCCCGAGTAGATAAATGTGCTGGCTCCTCATATCTATGTCCAGCCCGCTCCACCTAAGCTATCTATGTTAGGGGTATGTGTGCGTGGTTATCCATTATAAGGGAGAATTAAAAACAATCTGCTTCTTCTAAGCCTAATAGTGAAAATGCATGTTAAGGATTGAGTAATGTGTTGCAAATAGAATATAAGATATCGAAGACCGGTCAAAGGATACAACGTTCAACGCTCCAGTGAATGGATGAAGTAAACCATAAGAACCTTATTTCAAGCCAGATAATCAGCCTACCTGGGTAGGTCTATTAACGTGCTTCACGTTGAAATACTTTTCTAAATAAAACTAAATTCACCAGAGGATCCAAGTATCAGCACATGGTTATATGAGCGCACAGTCCGCTGTTTACAAATTCTAAAATGCATACACATACAGGCCTTAGTCGTTGGGCAGGTCGGGATAAACACATGCGCTCATATACAAACAGTATCTAATGCATGCAGAGGCATGACCATTGCAACTGCTGTATATGCCAGATGCACATTGTCAATACTTGAGATAACCCCTAGTCTTAATCATAAATATCAAAGTGGCAATAACAAAACAAAGACACACATCATATAATAAGACGCCTGTGGTAACAGTACTATGCACTGAGTCTAACTATCTATTAGAAATCAAGCGCTTATGTTATTTACAAAGTCCCATACATATTCCTAATTAGCGGCTGATAGAATACAGCAAATACACGTATAATACATTATTATGCAGACAGAAAAACAGAACATCACGTGACCGTATACCGGTTTACATAAATGTTAACCGTAGTATATTTCGGTATGCCATTACCTTCAGGAATGTATGACTGTATAAGCCCAAGATCTTAAGATCAATCGTCCCCGGTGCAAGCATAGAGTAGAGAGAATAACAATATATTGTATTTTATCAAGAAGCATATCACTGTATTCAGACCGTGTACATTGCCGACGCAACGCCGCTTAGAAAGGTATGCCATTGCTGAATCCCGTAATCATATGTATGTGCTACATTGAAAGATTTAATCATATGCTTTAGAAACATCATTTCGAATAACGATATCTTATAACACTGAAGTGTTGCTGCGCTTGAATAAAAATCTCTTCATACACTGCGTCCTGCATTCGTAAGGGATCCGCTAGAAATGATATATTTCTCCGTGACTGTATTTACTAAAAGGATTAGTCCAGCTTCGATTTATATTGTGACGAAATATATGCAATGTCAGATAATTTCAACTAGATATACATTGATCCACTTACATTATGTAGCAGAATAAATTTTGTTATCGGAGGCTATCTATGATTTTCTAACAACTATTATTTTATTGTTAAGCGTCGTTCGTCCCCAAGAGGAAGACGTGTCTGCTGATGTCCGGTACTTCCTGTCGATGAGTTGCAATTCCCATCTCGCCATGGGCATCTAACCCACGCAATCTAACTTAGTATGTATAGGTTCGATCCAACATAGTCTTTGATGTTGTTATCCAGACAGGTAAGTAGAGAAAGTTAGGTAGCCATGTTAGTCTGCATAGACAATAAAAACGTGATTCCAAGCCAATATCTTATAAGACTATTTTAATTTGTTTTGACGAGCGTTAGAACATAACCGTGCTTCATCAGTACATTTATGTGCAAAAGGTTGTCAAAATAAACATTGGAAGTCAGTTTTACAAGCTACTACATCGGATTCAGTGAAATAATGAGGTTAGTCTGTTGCTGAATGGGGCCTTTAGCGGTGATGCACCACTCTTTAATTAATGGCATATTTTCAACCAATCCACCTGAATGAAGAGGTATGATGATGATGATGATGATGATGATGATGATGATGATGATGATGATGATGATGATGGTGGTGGCGACGACGACGACGACGACGGCGACGATGACGACGTCGACGACGACGACATACGGTGGTCTGCGGCTGCAGTAGTATGAACACATTCTGCAGCTGCAATCAATCCTCCTTTGGCCACTGTTTCTCTCGTCCTCAACGAGAGTCCTTAGCTCCCTCATGCTCTTCTTGGCCATCCATGTACACAGTCCGGCTTCTTCTAGCTTGGTACGTAGCACATTTAGCAGATTTCAGCAAAGGTGTTCTCTATTAGGTTTATGGAGGATGGCTTTCTATGCACGGGTGTCTTGTGGCATTCGCAGAACCTGGTCAATCATAAATAATCTTAGTTCGGGGACCTTCAATGACAATGCCAAGACAACATTAATATAGAGCTCTTTATCAATACATTAATTTTGAAAGGTGCTAATAAAGAGATGTGTTTTAACATTTCCTTGAATTTATTCTTTGAACTGCTGATCTTAATGTTCAGTGATAGTCTTTTCCAGAGTTTTGGATCAGCAACGCTAAATGCTCTGTCTGCACAAGATCGTAAATTAGATCGTAGAAAATGACTATGTGTTGGGCTGCATTTGGAACGAAGTGTACGGTGCGGAAGAGAGAACGTGGGGGAGATCTTTCAGGTATTCGGGCGTGTTGGCCTGTAGATATTTCCATGTTAGAGAGGAAATGTTGAAATGTATGCTTTGATGGACCGGTAGCCAGTGGAGACACTTTAAGACAGATGTTATATGGTATCACTACCTGATGTTTATTAACACGCCATCTGTATCATTTTGAACATGCTTCAATGTGTCCATAGACTTTGTTGTTGTGCCATATAGAAGGCAATAACCGTTATCTAATCGTAAAGTGATACATAGCATTATGTTCGTCTCCGTGGTCTTGTGTGTTATACCACTTCGGCTAGTTAATGTTTTATAGCTGGTAATATCATGATGTACATATCGATTGAACGTGTGCATCCATGTTCATGACATTGTCTATGAATGTCTGGTAGATGGAATCGACCTTTCTATTTTTCGCTATTCCTCGTCCATCTCTAGCTAAGCTCCACCCATCCTCGCTCGTGATGGGATCGATCACTGAACTCTCTGATTATTAATTTCCTGAAAATAATACAGGTAAGCTATTGAATATTTTCGAACTAATTTAACTGGGCGCTTTTGTTGCCTATGGACACCATTTGCTTATAATCACACTAAATGATATAAATCAAATGATCCTCCGAAATAGCAGCCATCTTAGTTGGATGACATAATAACACAACGTTGGACAGATGAATGTGTGTACGCACACACGAAAGGTGATAGTGATTATGACTAATAAAGAATTAGCCTGCGCATGAAGTTTGGCCAAGACACTCCAAGAAAAAGTAATCGAACGAAACCCCGAAATTTGCATGATGGACAGAAACACGGTCAGAAAGACAGATGGACGGACGGACGGACGGACGGACGGACCGACCGACCGACCGACCGACCGACCGACCGACCGACCGACCGACCGACCGACCGACCGACCGACCGACCGACCGACCGACCGACCGACCGACCGACCGACCGACCGACCGACCGACCGACCGACCGACCGACCGACCGACCGACCGACCGACCGACCGACCGACCGACCGACCGACCGACCGACCGACCGACCGACCGACCGACCGACCGACCGACCGACCGACCGACCGATTGACCGATTGACCGACCGACCGACCGACCGACCGACCGACCGACCGACCGACCGACCGCCCGACCGACCGACCGACCGACCGACCGACCGACCGACCGACCGACCGACCGACCGACCGACCGACCGACCGACCGACCGACCGACCGACCGACCGACCGACCGACCGACCGACCGACCGACCGACCGACTCTCTCTCTCTCTCACTCACTCACTCACTCACTCACTCACTCACTCACTCACTCACTCACTCACTCACTCACTCACTCACTCACTCACTCACTCACTCACTCACTCACTCACTCACTCACTCACTCACTCACTCACTCACTCACTCACTCACTCACTCACTCACTCACTCACTCACTCTCTCTCTCTCTCACTCACTCTCTCTCTCACTCACTCACTCACTCACTCACTCACTCACTCACTCACTCACTCACTCACTCACTCACTCACTCACTCACTCACTCACTCTCTCACTCACTCACTCACTCACTCACTCACCCACTCAAAAAATAATATGAATATCCCTACTACCATCGTCAAACTTCGCATGAAGTTTCGGTACGATACTCGAATCAAATGTACAGTTATTGAACGGAAACTTGCACGGACGGATGGGCACGTGCTAAGAGACTGATGAATGGACGGATATATGAACTGACTGGCCCATAAAGTAATGTGAATTTCTCTACTACCAATGATAACCTTCCGATTGCAGTTTCTGCACGATACTCGAAGCAAAATAAATGTTATCGAACGGAAACGCAAAATCTGCAAAAAAAGGAGAGTGACGTGGTCAGAAAGAGTGATTGCAAATATGGGACTATTATTTACATCAAACTCTTGACCTTGGCGAGCCTGTATCTGACCCTAACTTTGTTATGTAATTTCGGATATGAATATTCATTTATGTCATCGTCATCATGTCGTCATTACGAGTTGTTCAAATTTTAAATTGGACTGCCCTAATAAATATCATTTGATATCCACTCATTCTAGAAATGAACAAATAAACAGAATGGATGAATGGATGGGTGGATGGATGGATAGGCTGATAGGTTACCCTCCGTGATCCATTTAGATATATACTTTGTACTAGTTGGGATTTATGATAGTTTGAAACAGTTGATATTGAAATTAATATTAAAATGATTTGACTTGTCTCGAGTATAAGTTGCTGTCGCCGTGCCAGATAGTTGCCTCCTGGTGCTGTTGCTAAATAGCAGCCAGCAACAAATGCACACATTATCCACAACGCGATGTTAAAATCATGCTTGGTTTTAATAATTTATTACGCCTATAAGCATCTATGTTTAACAAGCGCCATTTTGTATTCGTATAATATTTAGAACAGTTTACTTTGGACTGCAGTTGGCAAATGAGTATTTTCAGTAACTGGTTTTCATCTGTCTAATACGACATCTGAATTGAATATAAAGTCTTACACAGTATTCAAGGATTGATGCAGGCGTATATTAAGAAAGATTTGCTGACATTTGGTGAATCAATACCTTATAAGATGCCCCTTAAGACATCCTTTTAAGATATGGACGCCAATATTTATCTCAAACTTATGTATGTTGTTAGATTTCCGGTTCTTTTTTACTTTTGTAATAGAAGCATGTGATTATGAATCGCGACTTACACCCACTCCTGTTTTCCCCAGAAATGAGGCATTATGTACGTGCCAAAGTCAAAGATTAACCCATAATGCACTTTG
Organism: Chaetoderma sp. LZ-2023a; assembly: GCA_034401795.1. Taxonomy (NCBI): domain Eukaryota; kingdom Metazoa; phylum Mollusca; class Caudofoveata; order Chaetodermatida; family Chaetodermatidae; genus Chaetoderma; species Chaetoderma sp. LZ-2023a. Next base: position 14,368,915 of record CM067365.1, read on the forward strand.
ATGGATAAGAATTCAGTGAACCCCAAACTTGCCCATTATATATTAATATGAGAAACTTAGTCATAGACCTGTCAGGCGAGATTGGAACGCGTACGCATGCGTGGAAACCGAGTTTGGCGAACTAATCAAATACGAATATTATTGTTAACTACTCGAAGATTTGTCATTTTAATCTGGATAGTACCAGAATAAACTGGCAAATATTGCACCATAATAAAGTTTCAGAATATGATTTGATTGGTCAATATTTAAGTGTAGCCAATCATATGCAAGGAATAGTACTGTTATTGGAATAATTATTTATAAGCACGTGCCTGTGCTGGCTTAGTTCTATATAAGAGACTCGCGCAGTGCTTGGATTAACGCTTAAGGAGGCGGTAGCTTAGGCGGTAACGAGCAGAGCTGTGGAACCGGCGACGCCCGGATCGCGTTTCTGTTCGGCCAACTGACGATCGCTGGAAACATAGGCAATCTCCTTCACTCCTCGGTGCCTCTCTCCACCCAGGAGTATAAATGGTACCAGTTAAAAGCTGGGGAAGTTACCAATAATAGACTGAAATAAATCCAGCCTAGAATGGCGTGAATGGGAGCTGGAATCAGGGACGCGATAAACGCCAGCAAAAACGAATAACTTCATGGATTTCACACCAGCCAAACTGTTCAGTTGCTATTGTAATAGGAGCTGTCTTAGTACTAAATTTGTATAGCTATTGAATTGTCAGTATTAATTTAGTCAGTTAAAGATGTTAATCTGTGAATATCTAGCAAGTTATTGTTTCGGGTTATCAAGTTGTTTCACAAGTTTAATAAATCTATATTCGTTACTTGTTACCAGTAGTCGCGTCAGTCTTTGAGTAGGGAATTCACCCTTCCAGAGTATCTATCCATCATCTGACCTCGTATGGCGTCATAAGCAGCTCAGTGCGTGTATGATGACGTCGCAATCATTACGTCACGAAGCGTTCCATATAGACAGTTATCAAATCTCAAAGAGTCCGACACATATGTCTTTGTAATTCGTTGCTATTTAATAAACATGCTGTTGAATATTTTGAAACTAATTTGACTGGGCGCTGTTGCTGCCTTAGGCAGCAACAGCGCCCAGTCAAACTAGTTTCAAAATATTCAACAGCTTACCTGTGTATTGTTCTTGGAAATGTATGGTCAGGGTGTTCAGAGATCGATCGATTGCAACGGATGGATGGACGGACTGACAGACCCCCAGAATAACGTACATTTCTCTACTACCATAGCCAACGTTCCCCTGAATTGTGATCATGATGCTTAAAAAATAGTAACGTTATCGAACGAAAACCTGTGATTAACGGACCCTAAAACAATATCCCCTTGGTTTTCTCAAAAAATGGTGATGGAGGATCTAATTCACTCCAAAATATTCAACAGAACATTTGCTACATCGTGTTAAAAATTATAGTAACTAACATGTTTCTGTTTCTACTTTGGCAGCAATTTATGTTATTTTTAGCTATACTGTATGTATTCGCACCTGCGTGGTGTTTCGCTACCACCACTTTCATTGGCCTATGAATATTAGGGGACTTTTGGTGTCTCGTTGTACACATAGGATGGTGAGCACAGCTATTCTGTACACGTATAGTCCAACATGTCGGGTATTTGAATTACTCTAAACGTATTTTTGGTAGAATGGACCTCTCCAGTTTATCCATCAATCATATGATGTCGTAATCTGCTAGTGACGTGTAGGATGACGCTATAATCAATGACGTCATGAATGACGTAGATAAGTACGTCGCGAACGCATAATGGGTGACAAACTAAAGCGTTGTTGTACGAATTGTATGCTATTACTATTTAATAAACATCCTGTTGAATATTTTGGAACTAATTTGACTTGGCGCTGTTGCTGCCAGTAGCGGCAACAGCACCCGGTCAAGTTGGTTTAAAAATATTCCACAGCTTCCATGTATAGTTTTCTGGAAATCGATAGTCACGGAGTTCAGGGATCGATCAATTCAAACACGGGCGAAGTGTGGGTGTAGGACATGTAACCAACTATAAACTTAAAACAGTTGTAGACTACGCTATAGCCTCATATCCATTCTCTAAAATAATTACAGAATTTGATGTCCCGGATTACTGTCCTTTGATATCAGATATCCATTGTGCGCTTGCAGTTACACTGAAAACAAACGCAGCTGTAGGATTAAATAAACCAAATCAACAATATGGTAAACAATCTAGAACAGAACCCGCCAAACCAAGAAAGTGGAATAAAGAAAAACGTGAGGATTTCATTAGAAATGTAACGGAGCATCCAATGTTTACTCAACTAATGATTAGCATAGAGGAAAACACTTATAGACATCTAGCAATTAATGAGATTACCGACAATATGGCCAAAATATTTAAACGTGAAACAATCCAAAGTTTTGGTACGGTGGTGAAGCTTACGACTGAAAGGAAGAAGTCCGACGAGGCATGTTTTAATCCTGAAAGCCACCTCGCGAGGAAGAATTATTCTAACGCTAGAAAGACATACCACATAAATAAAACTGATACAACAAAGGTTCTATGATCAATACGAGTAAAGACTATAAGAAAATAATGTCCAATTGTATCTCAGAATACAAATTTAAATCAAGAAATAAAGTAAGGGAAATGCGGTCTAAAGACCCCAAAGCATACTAGAATCTAATTAGGCCAAAAAGACCTTGTGTACAACAGAACTCGCATATCTCTATGAGTATTTCAACGATATTAACGAAAGTGAAATAGTAAACGAAGCCGAACCCACCCCCGACCATAGGTCACAAGATACAGATATGGAATGCCGAGCATTAAATGCCCCCATAACTAAAACAAAAATTAACAAAGCGATTAAACGCCTAAAATCCAATAAATCAGCGAGTATAGATGGATTAACCAACTAATATATCAAAGCTACAGAACAACTAATGCTAAATGTGTACAAATATATTTTTAATTTAGTCTTGGATAGTGGAGAGATAGCAGAGACATGGACCCGTGGAATTATCATACCAATCAGTAAACAAAAATGCAACCCAAATGAACCCCAAAAATGTTAGATCGATAACTCTCCTAAGCTGTCTAGGTAAATTATTTACCTCTGTTATTTGCCGCAGAATAAACGACTTTATGGAAGAACGCACGTCCTCGCTGAAAAGCAAGCGGGTTTCAGGGAAGGCTATGCGACGATGGACCACATATTCACTTTGACATCCCTAAAAGAAATCCTTAAAAGAAAACGAAAACGAATATTGTGTGCCTTTATTGACTTCGCAAAGGCGTTTTACACAGTCTGGAAGGACGGACTGTGGCAGAAATTACTTAAACACAATATAGGGGGTAAAATATTTAATGTTATTCATAGTATGGATAGTACCATAAAATCTCAACTAAAGTAAATAATGATTTCTCACCTGCTTTCGACTGTGATTGAAGTGTAAGACAAGGTGAACATTTATCTCCCCTCATATTTTCAATTTACTTAACTGATCTAGAAGAATTTCTTATAGAAAACAACTGCAAACAAGTCGAACTCCAGTATGACGACTTAGACCGTATAGTTCTCATTAAACTCCTCGTGCATTTGTACGCTGATGATACAATCCTTATTGCAGATGAAAAGACGAAACTCGAGAAATTACTTACTACCTTTGGAGCATATACAGACCAATGCAAACCAAAAATAAATATAGATAAAACCAAAATTATGATATTCGATGCCTCAAAACGATATTATAATAAGCTTAAACTCTACCTGCATAATAAAGAAATAGATATCTGCGATGAATATAAATATCTAGGAATCTTAATTTCTCAAAATGGCAGATTATTAAAGGCACAAAAACATATATCTGAGCAAGCATGAACAGCATCATACGCACTATTAAAAACCCCATGCAAACCTGATCTACTAATTGATTGCCAACTATAATTATTCCGCCAGTTCGTGGAACCAGTACTACCATACGGGTGTGAAGTTACTGGTATAGAAAATGGCGACCAACTTGAAAAAGTTAAACCTGATTTTCTACGAAATGTACTAAAAGTCAAGCGCTCCACACCTAAATACATGATACATGGGGAAACAGGAGAAATGCCAATTAAACTTGAAATTAAACACCGCATAATAAGCTATTGGTTAACAATTGTCACAGGTAAACAAAATAAAATATCTGCGCTAGTTTACAAATACATGCTAACTAACTACACCAAAAATAAAACACGGTATAAGCGGCTGGAAAATGTTAAGAATATCTTAGACTCAACAGGAAATGGTTATCTCTGGATTGCACAAACTGCACACAACGTTAAATTAGAATCAAATAAAGTACACCGAGTAATAAAAGACCAATTTAGGCAACAATGGAACAGTGAAATGAAGAACTCATGGAAGGAAAAAACATATAACGCTTTCAAAATACAGTTAGACACAGAAGACTATTTATCTATACTAGGGGATTACAACAGGATTGCATTAACACGATTCAGAACGTCAAAGAAACAGAAAGATGGGATGGGACCACACGGGAGAACAGAAAATGCACTATATGCACACAAAATGACATAGATGATGAATATCATTATATCCTGACGTGTGAATTTTTCAAAGATAAACGAAAAGAACAACGCCAAAAATACTACTATTCCCGGCTAAACTACAATAAATTTTCAAAACTTTTCACATAGGAAAACCGCAAAGTAGTAAACAAACTTTGTAATTTTATCAGAATTCTCTTAGAACAGTTCCCTAGCCGCCGTGTACAACAACAGCAGCTGCAACGACAACAACAACAACAACAACAACAACAACAACAATACCAACAACAACGACAACGACAACGACAACGGCAATGGCAACGACAGCAATTACGACAATGACGCCGACAATAACAGCAGAAACAACACGAACAACGACGACAACGACGGCGACGACAGGGACGACAATGGCAATGGTTGGAACAAAGATGATGATGATGATGATGATGATGATGATGATGATGATGATGATGATGATGATGATGATGATGATGATGATGATGACAACGACGAGGATGATGATGATGATTTTGACTAAATAATAATAATAATAATAATAATAATAATAGACGATAATTTAATTAATTATAGACACTGTCTATAGTGTAAAATATTAATTTAATATCTTTTCCCTCATGTATCAATGGAAAATTGACCTGAGCGTAACAGAGTTCAATTCAATTCAATTCAATTCTTAGGTAGATATGGATGTGGCATAGCTAAATCCGGATTCCTCAATTGCGACAAATGGAACGAGCAGGTATAGTTCACACATGGAACATTTGCAACTTTGAGCGAGTCGTTCCATAGACTCGTTGAACTATAATATTAGGTAATACGACACAAGTTCGGTATATATAATCATTTTTAATTTTCAGTCAGAGAGAGAGAATAAATTGTATACATTTTCGAATGTCTACGAAAGGCCTTGGCTTTAACGCACGCGCACCAAATTTAGATTGCGATTAACTAACTACGTTATGTCAGTATGGTGTGTAAATGATAATAACATATATATTATAATACATAATAGTATGTATTGAGTGATGCTTAGAGAGCGAGAGAGAAAGAGAGAGAAGAGAGTACGAGAGAGAAAAGAGCGAGAGTCATTGAGAGAGAGAGAGAGAGAGAGAGAGAGAGAGAGAGAGAGAGAGAGAGAGAGAGGGGGGGAGAGAGAGAGAGAGAGAGAGAGAGAGCGGGTGGGAGGGAGGGAGCGGGTGGGGAGGGAGGGAGGGAGAGGGGAGAGAGAGGGAGAGAGAGAGAGGGGGGGGAGGGTGTAGAGCGAGAGCGATGGTGGGAAGAAAGGGGTGAGGGAAAGAGGGAGGGATAGAATGAAAATACGAGAGAGAGGGAAAGAAAACAGGTAGGGCAAGAATGGGTGGCGGTATATGTGTGTGTGTATGTGTGTGTGTGTGTGTGTGTGTGTGTGTGTGTGTGTGTGTGTGTGTGTGTGTGTGTGTGTGTGTGTGTGTGTGTGTGTGTGTGTGTGTGTGTGTGTGTGTGTGTGTGTGTGTGTGTGTGTGTGTGTGTGTGTGTGTGAGTGTGTGTGTGTGTGTGTGTTTGTGTGTGTGTGTGTGAGAGTGAGTGTGTGTGTGTGTGGGTGGGTGTGTGTGGGTGGGTGGGTGGCTGGGTGGGTGTGTGTGTGTGTGAGTGTGCGTGCGTGCGTGTGTGTGTGCGTTCGTGCGTGACGTGCTGTGGCGGGGCAGTGCGGTGCGGTTGGTGAGGGACAGGGGGTCAGTGTGGGAAGAGGCGTGCCCGGGCAAGGCTGGATGGGAGGGTGCAGGTGGAGCGGTTTGAACCGGGGTGGGGCGGAGTGGTCGTGACGGGACGGACCGGGCTGAACGGGTGGGGCGGGTGGGGCGGGGAAGGGCAGGCATGGCTGGGTAGGGCAGGTCAGGGCAGGGCGGGCGGGCTGGAGCGGGTTGGGCCGGAGTGGGGGCTGGACGGGGCGGGGCAGGGACGGTGGACGGTTGGGTGGACGGATAGACAGACAGACTCGCTGGGAGGCGGGGAAGTAGACGACGGGTGGTTAGGCGGACAGGTGGCCGGGCGGAAGGGTGGGCCAGGCATATGAGTGCGTGCGTATATGGGGTGTGTGCGCATGCGAAGTCCATTTCTTCATGTCTGCGTAAAGCACCTGCGCACGTGTGAGATATCTTCAGATCACAGCTACGCATTTTAAATAACAATCCTTATATTTACAATTTTTGTCAACAATAAAACAGATAACAATTGTAAAAAGACAATATAAAAAAGTTCAAAAAATCGTTAAATTTATTTTGAAAATATGTTGATAATAGAACTAATCTATACGCTATTCAGCGTGAATCATACATCTACTATCCTAAGCCGGACATAATACTTAACCACAAAACAAGTAAGCAAGCTACTCAGGTAATAGTTGTAATATAAACAAAAGCCACAGAGTCTCACCCTCTCGTGTTGGTTATGAAAAGGGTTCGTATTTTTTTTAGAATTTTCCGGTTTTTACCTATTTTGAAACTGACCTGCCAAAAACATATTGTTGCCATATATAGGGATCAACATCTCCTAGGCAATTTATTCACAAAATATACAACAAAATAATCATTATATTAGAATGATTTTTGGTGTTTATGCCTTTGTGTAGGAAGAATTAAGTAATGGACCTTTCCATTTTTAGATATGCCCCTCCCATCCATCTAAGCTCCGCCCACACCTCGATCATGTTGGGATCGATCGATTTCTGAACTCCCTGACTATGAATTTCCAGAAAACTATACGGGTAAGCTGTAGAATATTTTGAAACTAACTCGACTGGGCGATGTTGCTGCCTAAGATGGGTCATTCTTTAGTCATTCACGACGTCATGATTATGACGTCATCCTACACGTCACGTTGTTTGTTATGACGTCATGTGACGTCAGGTAACCAGTGAGTAAACTGGAAAAGTGAGTACATGTAAAAAGCAGTGGGGGACAAATTATCACCATGTGGGCCGTGGCGGTACTATTGGTGTTTCTGCACTGAAAGCTTTGATTTGACGCAAACATTTATGCTTCAAAGCCAAGAAGGATTTTGACTCACTACATCCAACTAAAAATGATGTATATCTGCATGATATAAGGAGCGCATACTAGCAAACCTTAATCAGGATGCAAACCTGTGAACCTTGACCATCTTTGACTTCTGTAGAAGAGAGTGGGCAATCTAGTTTCAAAATATTCAACAGACTACTTATTAAATAGTAAATACATACAATTCGTACAACAACGCATAGTCCGTCTTCAGATATGCGTTCGTGGCGTAATTATCTGCAGCATTCATGACGTCATTCGTTATGATGTCATTCTACACGTCACGTAGTTGATTGTGACGTCATATAATGGGTGGATACACTGGATTTAGCATTGTGCTTATGACTAACATCGTGTTGATATCCAGCTGTACAAGATCTTGTCCATGCAAAAAGTTCAATTGTAAAAATATGTCAAGAGCTGTAATTTGTGTGAGATTTAAATTAACCCGAATGCTCCACTATAGCCATCAAGACTTGTGGACAGTCACTTCCGCTAGTCATCGCATACTAGTCATTGATTGATGGATTCAGCAATTATCTGTGGATCTCATGCCTTAATTATAGAATTGTAATCGTGTATTATTAAATTTTCTTTCGCATGATAACCGGTGTAATTTTTTTAACAGCGTTCTTAAAACGTTGGTGCTTATTGTAACACCAGTTTTCAATAGCAGTGTTTTCAAAATAACAATAGTTTACTTTCAAGTCGCAATATTAGATTGCTGTAAGCCCATAGGTATGTTCAGTTCGGGGATATAGTTGTCCATCCAATATTGTGGTAAAGCCAACGAATCTATTATTATTATTATTATTATTATTATTATTATTATTATTATTATTATTATTATTATTATTTTTATTATTTGGTTTCTGTGAATATGAACCTTTCCACTTTTAGCTATGCCCCACCCATCACAATCTAAGCTCCACCCACACCACGTCCGCGTTGGGATTGATAGATCTCTGAACTCCCTCGCTATCAATCTCCAGAAACTATACGTGTAAGCTGTTGGATATTTTGAAAATAATTTGGAATGACCAGGTTAATTATACTGAAGGTCATAATAATAACAATTGTGTTAAAACCAAAATCGATGACGTTGGATTTATTCCTTTAATGACCAAACCTGGTCCCGAAAAGCACAATATTTGCTTATAGAATGCCTTCATGACCACCCCTGTAATATCATCCCGAATAACAAAACACGACAATTATTTACATTTTAATATATCTTATGTTGAACATTTTGGTTCTAATTAGGCTAAGAACTGTTGCTGCCTATCGTAGAAGCAGCTTCCAGTCGAATTCGTTTTAAAATGTTGAACAGCTTACGCGAACAGTTGCCTTGTAATTGATATCATAGGATTATAGATGCCGATTTTCCCGCCTTCGCCATGTAGGGTCTAAAGTCGATAATGATATAAAGTAAGTTTACCAACTCGCGATAAATATGATACAATAATGATGATGATGATGATGATCTTACTGGAAACGATTGTGATGATGCTGATAATGAAATTATCGAAGAAACTGATGAAAACATAAATAAAATAATAATAATAATAATAATAATAATAATAATAATAATAATAATAATAATAATAATAATAATAATAATAATGTAATATAAAAGCACACTGCCAAATGGGAGGATTGTAACCAAACCTCCCCAGGTATCACTATACAGTGATCTGGGTGTAATAAATTGATTGATTGATTGATTGATTGATTGAGAACACGGCCTAGCTCACTATCACTGTCCCTCATTATCATTGCTAATCACGATGTCTGTCACTTAGGCCGTGTTCTCACGAGAGACTTAACCGGCGTAGCGCAATACCAAGGTATGGCGTTATTCCTGATTAACTCTCCAGTGAGAACACGGCCTTAGTAATACTTAGGCCGTGTTCTCACCAGAGAGTTAATCTGGAATAACGCCATACCGAAGGCCGTGCCTCAGAGTCACATTGCCGATAAATAATATCCAATAGTGTTCAAGTTAAAGATACAAAGACAGTAACCTCTAAGAGTAGCTGAGTTTATCTTGACGAGCTTTAGCACATAAACGTGCTTCGTCAGTTCTATTATCTGACGTCAGATGGGGATATATCACCTTTAATAACAGTAAATGGGCATTTGTTCGAAACCGGTATGAGGTGGAAATGGAGCAAGGAAAATAATGCATATCTGAGCTAAAATGAACTTAAATAATGTGAATGATCATAATTATTCCAAATTCAATAGCGATCCTCTCTATGCCACTGAGTCAATCATTCAACGCTACATTTCTACTCAACAGAATCCGATCTTCATAAATGGTCACCTCGTGGCCATATTTAATTTTGCATGCGTTTATTTTTATCCGGATTCTCTGAATCTTGCAAACAATAGAGGAGTCCTCTTCTAACTATGCCCCTCCCATTTCTAACTAAGCTCCGCCCACTCTGTACACGCATTGAATCAATGTTAACCATTTGAACAATGAATTCCTAGAATCAAAATTCCAATGTAGCTATACAGGTAAGTAAAATGGTGAATATTTTGAAACTAATTTGATTGGCAGTAGTTTCAAAATATTCAACAAAATGTTTATTAAATTGTAAAATCATCAACGACCTACACGATTAGAGGCCTGCTGTCGGGCTCTTCCAACTCCACCCCGCCCCTTTCCTGGCGGACCTACGTCCGTCCTTTGAGTGTAATGTATGTTACCGAGAGACGTTATTTGTTTATGACGGCAGGTAGTTGAGTACTAGACCGAATGCCTCTATTGGTCATACCTATAAAAATCACGTAAACTGATTTCAAAGTGACCGCTTAATGGCCATATTAGTGTTCATATTTCGACTAATATTTATCGGGATGATCACGTGGACTTCTTGACCTTTGCATCAATCGGTACACGCTAAAGGGTTTCCAATGGAAACTGATATTCAATATATCCGCAGGTGGACATACATGGCGTTTGCTCGCAGTCATATTATAAACGTTATCCGCACGACATGTGGTAGATTTGGAAGGTTTTGAATCTGTCAGTTATGGAATGCAATTCTCAAGATGTCCGGCTGCTAGCCATCTTGGATTTCGCATCTTTGCCCAATTTGACGGACATCTCCATACTATGGCGGCACGCAAACAAAGGATTTCCAAAGTTGTTAATCATAGGATACAATAGGGTACAGGTAGAGCTTTCCTAAGGAGGCCACTCTTCAACTTTCAGGAAGACCATTATACTAACTCAGCATCGTTGTCCCCTTACCACCTACAATGGAGCTTTCCAGTGTTAGCTGTGCCCACCCCATCGTTAGCTAAACTCCACCCACACTTCGACCGTGTTGGGATGTATTGATCCCTGAACCCTGACTACCATTTTCCAGAAAACAATACAGGTAATCTGACAGCAACAGCGCCTGGTCAAATTAGTTTCAAAACAATCCACATAATGTTTATTAAATGGCAAAAAATATTCAATCCGTACAACAACGCTTAGTCCGTCATCAATTAAGGGTTCGTGAGGAACCTATCTATATCCTTCATGGGGTCATTGATTATGATGCTATCCGACACGTCATATGATGGATGGATAACTGCAAAATTCCATTGACGCATAAATCGGTCACGGACACGCAGAGGTACCGTACATTACAATATTTATCATTGGCTATTTAGTGCAAATGTTTTCCTTTGTCCTATATTATCAAGAATATAGGTCAAAATGGCGACATTCCACAGCGACTGTAGTATATGCTATAATATCTCTACTTCACATTCATACCCCAAAGGAATATTACCAAAACACACATATCTCCAAATTCTGGGGTGAATCCATAAGCAGATGTTGCTACTGTTTATTTCATGAACTATTGTATATTGTATTTCGTATACTTTAAAAGAAGTTAATCGAAAATAAACTAAGCCTTAAGAAACGCGACGCAATGGGTGAATCCGATATTTCACTCATGTTTACGACATCATAATCAATTACGTCGCATGTAATGCTGACGTCACAATCAAAATATGTAGTGATTGGCGTAGGCTTATCTCTCTCCGTCATGAATAGTGAATAGTTTATTAAGCGTACAATTGCATGCCTTTACTACTTAATAACCATTATTTTGAAACTATTTTACTGGGCGTTGTTTGCTGCCATAGGCAGAAACAGTACCCGGTAGTATTTGTAGCCAAATATTTAACAGCTTACCTGTATAGTTACGTTGACATTGAATTATGGGAATCAGGGATCGTACGATCCCAACACGCGTAACGCGTGAGTGGAGCTTAACTTGAAATGGGCGGGGAATAGCTAGAAATGGGTCGCTGTAGTATGGACAGATGAATCGACATTCTTTTTGCTCACACGGGAGAGCTAAACCAGATATTGTATCTAATGTCAGCGAACTGCAAAGTTAAGTATATGAGAAATTACATCATTGAAGGCAAACGGTCCTTTGTGAACCGTTATTCGTTGGACAGTACTGATTCGAGTAGTGAGCAAAGTAGAATAAGTATCTGTACAACCATATTCTCCCATCGGCACAGCGAACGCGTTATCATCAATGAGTAACCAAGTACCCAAGTCACCGATTACCAACTACCATGGAACCGGAGAGAAGCTCTAACTCGAATCGAATATTTCTTGTGGTTATACATAATCGTTCATTATTCGTTTCATCACCCTGAGTCTCTCGGCACCTTCATGACCTTGCCCACTTGGGCATTGGTCATCAACACAGAGCCGGAATCTACAGGATTGCTGGGGTTACTCGTGACTGCTGTTGGCACGTTCGTCGTTGTGAGACCGAATTCTGTCTCCACGGCTGTTGCTCCATGTTTTAGTTTCATAACCTGCAATACAAGATACAGTACAGAGCACAAATCATGAATAACTTAACTTGTTTCAAAAACAAAAACAGATATATGTTAGTATTACAATCTTGAACAGGATGTAAGAACTGTCCTGTTGACTATTTTGAACATAATTGGATTGGAAGATCTTGCAGCAATGTCTTTCCACCCAATTATCTTGAAATTATACAACAGTACGTTTTATTTTGTTTTGGAAACATGTTACGTTATTTCTCGGCTGTGCTGTACAGGAGATTCTTTAATATGCAGCTAGCCTTTGTGCAACAGGACAGGAAAAGTAAGATAAAACATCACAGCATACTTACGGGCTCCCTAGACAATTAAACGGTTGGTATAAGAACGATGACGACCACGACGACGACGGTGGCTGCGGCGGCGGCAGGTGATCCTGCAACTACCACTACCACTACTACTACTACTACTACTACTACTACTACTACTACTACTACTACTACTACTACTACTACTACTACTACTACTACTACCACTACTACTACTACTACTACTCCTACTACTACTACTACTACTACTACTACTACTACTACTACTACTACTACTACTGCTGCTGCTGCTGCCGCTGCTGCTGCTGTTGTTGTTGTTGCTGCTGCTGATACTACTACTACTGCTACTACTACTACTACTACTACTACTACTACTGCTACTGCTACTACTACTACTACTACTACTACTACTACTACTACTACTACTACTACTACTACTACTACTACCACCACTACTACTACTACTAATACCACTACTACTACTACTACTACTACTGCTGCTGCTGCTGCTGCTGCTGCTGTTGTTGTTGCTGCTGCTGATACTACTACTACTGCTACTACTACTACTACTACTACTACTACTACTACTACGACTACTCCTAACAGGTTTGGATGCTCTTTTAGATAATGGCTGTATGGAAACATCTGAATTTAGTCACCGTCTTAAGTTAGCAGACTTCTTTCGTAACTCTAATAGTAACATTCCACCATTCATTGAAAAAACTGGCTGGTCACCAAACGTAAAAATCCTGGACCCAGCGATCCGTGAAAGCATAGAACTCTTTTCAGAACGTGTTAAAAATTCTACATTCCCTAATGATCAACCAAATTTACACTATGAGGAACGCCAGGCCTTAATTGAATTGTCTAAAAACAGCGAAATTGTCATCAAACCTGCAGATAAAGGGTCGGCGACTGTAATAATGCTTAAAGATAACTATAAACGTGAAGCACAACGACAACTTAGTAACCCAAAGCATTACCAGAAACTACGCAAACCACTTTGGCAAAATAATTGCAGCAAATTCAATGAGATTCTTCAAAAATTGCTCGATAGCAAGAAGATCACTGAAAAGCAACATAAGTATCTCTTTGCAAAAATTGAGTCAAAACCACGGACTTTCTATCTTTTGCCAAAAATTCATAAACCGATAGATTCGTGGTTGGACCCAATGTCACCGCCCGGGCGACCTATAATCTCTGATTGTGGCTCAGAATCCTACAGAATCAGTTAATACATCGATTACCATCTACAGCCAATATCAAATAGACACCCCAGCTTCTTGAAAAACACAGAAGACTTCTTATCACAGGTCTCTGAGACCTGGATACCTCCAAATTCATTCTTGGTCACGCTTGACATCGATGCTATGTATACAAACATTGACATCGAGAAGGGTATAAATTCTATCCGTAAAGCATTCGTGAACTACCCAGACACCAACAGGCCAGACAGAGAAGTAATAGCTCTATTAGAGCTGAGTCTGATGAATGCGATGGCGAAATTTACCAACAAATTTGAGGCTGCGCGATGGGCAAGCGCTTTAGCCCATGTTTTGCCAATATTTACGTAGCAGAGTGGGAGGAGGAAGCGTTAGAAAAGTGTTCAAAACAGCCCCTCATTTATCGCAGGTACCTTGATGACATTTTCATGATTTGGCAACACACAAAGGCAGAGTTTGATGAATTTTTCGAAATTCTGAACAATCACGATCCGAATATCAAATTAAAAGCAACCATTGACTGTAGATTTCCTGGATGTAACTGTATATAAAGGTCTAAAGTATGAAACAACTGGCTACTTAGACTACAAAGTGTATTTCAAATCAACCGATTCGCATCAGCTATTGCACAAAAAATCTTTCCATCCACCGCATACTTTTAAAGGAATAGTAAAATCACAAATAATCCGTTTTCACAGGAATTCGGGTGATAGGAAAAACTTTGAAGAAGCGTGCTCTACCCTATTCAAAGCCCTCAAACCACGAGGTTACTCCTCACGATTCTTGCGCAAAATCAAATCTGAAACATTGGACGACTTGGAAACCATTCTAGATAATGCCTCAA
>CM067365.1:14388732-14419993 GCA_034401795.1 Chaetoderma sp. LZ-2023a
TCGACCCATCCTGTTCAAATAATTAAGATAAATCTCGTTAATATTAAAAGATATTTGCATTGAGTCCTGGTAAATTCTTTGCAATATTTACCAGGCACTTAGAATAGAACGAGTATCGGACATACGTATAGATGATATTAACACGCCATTGTCAGCCAATCACTGTGATTATTTGCGTGAACCAAATGGTATATGCCGGACTATTGTTCTTTGGGGGTGGGTGGGGTCACTCGTTTCAAAGTAAGTGGCCAAGGACGTAGAGCCTGACACAGTTAGACAGGGACATCTTTCTATTATTAAGAAGTCATAATCAGCATGCCATAATTACTAGAATCAGTATGTCACGCGGCCTTGTGTTATGGTACCATATTTAGCAATGATTGACAGGTTTTGAATCAGACATTAAGTGTACATGTTCTCTAGAGCTCATAGCGCGATAGGATGGAGGTTAAAATATATGTTGCAATGCGGATTATTAAGGGAAACAGGACAGGCTACAATTTAAATCCACATACATGGCCTAATGAAGGGCATTGATAAGTAGTATCAAACAAAATGTTTTTAAAGTTGGGTATGGTGCCCGTATATGGACTGATGGGATGAAGAATACAAACTAACATGCCGAGTCTCCCATGCCAGAAATGCTCCAAATGCCAGCAGGATTCCATTAACGGCGTACAAGGTTCCTGAGAAGTATGCTTGCCAGTCAGATTCACACATGTCCACCTGGTACTGGATGATGGTGTCCTCATCATAGTCTGATATCTGTAATTAGCATGCAAGTAAGCGTGATTAGCGTAAGCACTTCAAAGACCAAATTTGGCCAAGACAATTAAACTGTTTACTTATTGAATGTCCATTTGCAGGCCAAGAGAAGACTGGATTTTTTTATATAAAATGTACCACCGCAATGGCCACTCCATTAATGAGCCAGTTATTCCAGTGGAACTTTTTCAAAGACCGTCTCCTCCTGGTTTGCACATGGACAGTCCTCAGGAAGACAGCAGGGGCTTGTTTTTGGCCACCTTCGCCATGAAAGGGTTAACTCTTTTGCCATTGTAGACCATATACGACACGTTTATTCTGAGTCAAGAAATATTTTGCTGAATATTCTTTTGACTAAGAGCTGTTCCTGTTGAATACAGCGTTACTACAGTGACGTCATTACTGCGGGATTGCCCTAAATTAACGCCAAGAGCACCGCTGCTGGCTGGTATATTCAACAAAGCGCAACCGACCAGCATTGAGTTATTATTGCGGTAAAATACATCGTGATTTAACCCGTTCCTAAAGATAAACTAAAATCACAATATTATTGAAGTCATACATCATTGGAAAGCGGATCGAATCGCCTAAACATTAGTGTACTATTGCATATATACAACACACCATTATGCCTAGATTCATTAAATCAAGTAGGTCAATAGTAGTTGGGCGGCATAGCTGAGAAAGTGTGCACTTTGTGAAACAATCTCACCACTTTCCACAGCATACATTATCATATGGCAATGCATAGTCCTATTGCACGGTCTCGCCCTCGCGCTCTGCTTCCATCTCGAGTACCGTGCTTGCAGGCTATGATATATGCACTAGGATAACGAACTTACCTAAATATTAATGAGCTGTTGGTCACGGCCAATGGAATAAATAATGACATGATTGGCTACCCACAAGCGTAATGTTACGTCACATAGCAACAGAGTAAAGGTCTGTGTGTACGGCCACAAACAGCGGAGCGATGTGAGTGGGCGTATGTTGGTACGGTTAAGACACTGAGATTCTGATATAGTGCCAAGCGAAGTAAGTTTCTTGTGGCCGTGGACTGATTAATTACTATTTAGACGTCGTGCACAGTGGACATATTTGTGGGTACATGCTAACATTCTTCCACAACTGCGGATAATTCTCAAATAAAACGACTAGACAACATGAGCTTCATGACAAGCCAATATTAACACATATGTATGATCAATTTCAGGGAGAAATTCTTCCAAGGACCTATACATCACTTTGGACATGCAGAGGCACATGGGCTGGATTCACGTGTGTGATCAGCTGCCATTCTACTGGAAGATACTAAACTTCTAGCAAGCAGTGGAGGTGACATGATCGTAGCTGAGGGCTAGGTACCACTTGATGAATCAGAATTCACTTTATAATCGTGAAAAGTTCAAATGTAGCAGCCGGCCTCTGGATGACTTTATTGTAGATATAACTGATGGGATAGTTTTGGCTCAACTGCTTTCATATATAGTGGGCGCACGTCTGTGTCAGTCCGTAACCAATGTGTTTAAGTTGGCAGAACTGAAAAAGCTGTGCAACTGTACGTTAATCTGCCTGGGAGTCAACGGGGAGTAATCGATATACTCAACACGACTGACGGAAAAGCTTCTGGCTTACCTTGATGTCTTCATGGCTCACAGGAGAGACAGGGATGTTATGTTTGCATGTGCAGTGTATATAGGTTCTGTATTAGAAGTTACGTGTACAGCGAATTACGAAACTGATGTCATTTGTTTGGCCCAAGCAGTACAGATTGCCCGTAGAGAAATGTTTAATGAGCAGCCTGCGTTCGATGGCATGCTCTTACCAGACTGTCAGAGAACATCAGCTCCAACCACTCTGATATCGAATGATAGCGAATGCTCATCAGAACGATAGCAGTTACAATTCACAAACTGCAGAAGTTATTCGGTTAATTGGTCCGTATTAGGTCGTTAATTTCTAGGTCCATTTCACCCAGTGTCTAGGTAGGTTTTCATTTTCAGTCTATTTTTCGCAGTTTTTACACTGGAATTCATTTATAATCCTGTGTGGAGGGCGAGGGAGGGAGGGGTGAAGGAAGTGAATGAAGGAGGGGGGAGGAGTGAGAGAGAGAGAGAGCGTGGGGGGAAGGGTGAGAGGGAGATTGAGAGAAAGCGAGAGTGGGAGAGGGTGAGAGATGGAGAGGGAGAAAGAATGAGAGTGAGAGAGATTGCGAGGGAGGGAAGAAAGGGAGATAGAGAGTATGCGAGGAGAAGGGGTGGGGGGGGAGAGTGGGGTGGATGGCCCGTGTTTCCAGTGATTGCCTTATAGTTCACCACTCAGGCTGGAACCGGGTAAAATGTAGGCTGGAACCGGGTAAAATTTAGCCTGGAATCGGGTACAATTTAAGTTTGAACTGGGTAATAATTAGCAAACCGCTAATTAAAGGTCAAGCAGTTATGTTGACAGGAACAACTACACGCGACAAATGGTCCGCATAAATAGGTTCCACTGTAAATCGTTTAGAAGCAGGTATTCTGATAGTATGTTGAAATATGTTGAAACTAATTTTAACTGGAAATAATTGCTCCAGGTGCCAGGAACTGGGCAATCCCGTCTTCCTGTCAATAAAATGACGAATTGTTTAACTATGTAGTTCTTCCATCGGAAGGAATATGTTAACCCCTTAATTCATTAACCCACATGTCAGTTAAAACGGCCTCTGCAGTGGGACTGAGAAACGTCCAATTGCAGACAAAGAGACCACTATTTTAGATTAACTCTGGAAGTACGGCTCATTGACCAAGTCAGTCATTTCACCAGTGAATCGTCAACAACAGTCAACTCTTGGTGTCCAAATTAACATTTTCTAAAAGAAGAATTAAATTTTGTAAGCAAATTGGAGAATAAAATTGGGTAAATGCGTGAGATTCAAGTGTCTCAAACTCAAGCGTAGAAAGGAAAGTTTATCCATCGAACATGTGATGGCATAATCAACTACGTGACGTGAATAGCACTTTGGATAAGTTCATCACGAACGTATAATTGATAATGGACTAATGAGCTATTGTAAGAATTGTATGTATTTACTATTTAATAAACATGATGCTGAATATTTTAAAACTAATTTGACTGTTGCTGCCATTGTTGCTTACCTGCATATTTTTTGACAATTGAGATTCAGGGAGTGCAGGTATCGATCAATCCCAAAGGCTGATGTGATTGGTTTCATATTGTGTTACTAAATAATAAGGCCAATCGCTGTATTCCTACACAGGCCTAATTTAGGCTATTAAATAATGTGATATCATGTTGCACAGATATCGCCATTGAGAACTGAATCATTAAACCTTCGATAATGCAACCTAATTGGCTTTTCCAGTTTTAGCCATGCCCCACCCATCTCTGGGCTAAGCTCCACTTGCCCCTCGCTCCTGTTGGGATCGATCGATCTCTGAACTCTCAATTTCCAGAAAACTATACAGGTAAGCTATTGAATATTCTGGAACTAATTTCACTGGGCGCTGATGATGCCTATGGCAGCAACAGCATTCAGTCAAATTAGTTTCAAAATATTCTACACCATGTATATCAAATAGTAGAGACATACAATTTGTACAACGTGTCAGATTATTAAGAATTAAAGACGGGCCAGGTAGAGTCATTCATTCAACCTACACATCACGAAGCTGATTATGAACAGATTGTCCTACTGTTTTGACAACAAACAGTAGGCTAAACAATACCCTAACATGCATATGTTATTTATGATATGCGTTAGCTCTAAGTTGCCGGGCCAGCGTTGGCTCAACAACTGTAACCCAACTGTAATTGTGGCACTATTATGCCAACTTGGCCCAGCCATGTATATAACATGTACGATATGCATTGTCTATAAGCTGTTGGGCCTACGTGGGCCCAACAAATGTAACCCAATTGTAATTTTGTCACTGCTATGCTAATGTTAGTCCAACCCTTTATCTCCAGCGGCGATCATACTAGCCAATTACCAGATCTCAGAAAATCGTAAAAGTAAGCATATCTGAAATGCACACAATCAATTTCAGTCAATTCGTGGGGTTGTGAGATAGTTAGTTGAAAGCTACTCGGGTGAAAGAGGTTTTTTGTCCTCTGGATGCTGGTGTAATGGTAATGTACTCGCCGCCGAAATGCTAGGCTTTAAACCCCGCTCGGGTTGACAATTGAAAAAATGTAAAAATTACATTTCTGATGATGAATGAGCTGTAGGGTGTCAGCAATGGCATCGTTCAGAGAACTAATGCTTGGCAATAATAAAATCATCTACTACTACTACTACTACTACTACTACTACTACTACTACTACTAAATCCAGTTCCATGTCAAGGTTCTGCTGAATATTTTGAAACTAATTTGACTGGAAGCTGGTGCTGCCTAATTAAGACAGCATCGGCTCCCAGTAAAATTGGTTTCTAATTATTCAAAAGCTTAGTATATGAGTATATCATGCCTGTAAAAGTAAAATACTATGATTCCAGGTTCAAATAGGTAAAATGGTATAACTCTTTTTAGTTGGGATCCCCTTATTTTCATGGGCTCGAGCCCCATTAGCCCTTTTCTTAATACATATTGTAATGACTCCATGTCATTTGAACTCTACCTCCTTGGTCGTGTTAAATCTGCTAACGTACTGCGGGTCCACAATCTCCCACATGACAATAATCACCATATCTACGATTAGAAGAACCACTGTGAGACCGAGCAACTGAACATCTTTGATTTGCTGTGGAAACAAGACAAACACTTTCTCAAACATCTTGATATATATATATATATATATATATATATATATATATATATATATATATATATATATATATATATATATATATATATATATATATATATATATATATATATATATATATATATATATATATATATATATATATATATATATATCTTATAGCCCCTCGCATTCCCAACTCATGAATAAACATGTGAACATGGTTTCAAAAAGACAGAAACATGTTAGTTAGTACAATTTTGAACACGATATAAGTAATGTTATGTTGTATTTGTTGGACTTTTTTCAAGATCTTTTAATTTTAGAAGACTAATTTTGTAAATTTATAACTAAATCTTTTTTCGCCGGCTTGACCATTAAATGGGTTAAGTAAAGAAAATTAACGTTTTTACTTAGCCAGTGTCTATCTGCAGGCCGAGAGTATTTGTGTAAATCTCCCAATAGAATGACTAGCTCGGTTACTGAACCAGTCATTCAGTGGTAAATATTAAAAAATAGTCTTCTCTAGGTTTTTCAGATAACCATGTCTGAAGACCAGGTCAAATTTGTTTTTCGCCAGTTTGGACATTAAAGGGTTAAGTTGACACAAGAAGGGTTGATAGCCATTTATACAATATAGTTGAAACATAATCAAAATCCGCCTCCCACATTTACATTTTGCGATAGCCGGTTTTTTTATTTGGGGGTCCTTATTTTCCGGAGCATAGATTGGTGGGGCTGCCTAAAGCAATAAGCGTGCATGTGTGTGCATACGCGCGCGTTTGACAGGGCATAAGTTTGAGCAATATACCAAAAGCTGTACCATCTGATTAATAATTCTCTCCGCAGAAAGACAGACGGGCATGTAGATATGTGTGCATAATGTGTATCGTACACATGCAAGTGAATTAATAAGCCTTAGAAAAGAGATGCAAAAACGTCAAAGATGTGTAGACCTATCTCCGTCAAAAGAAAGAAAATGTCCAGAGAAAAGGTTGTTCAGCGGCAACACAAAAGGCGAAATGTGGTTTCTTTTATATGATGATATTCCTGGACCGATTTCATAACTCACCAACCTGAGTAATTAAGGGAGCTATATTTTATCTGTCGCTTGGTAGAGCGCATACCGCCGCCACATTGATATACTCATTTTACGTTCGTGATTCGCTGTTTGCAAACATTCTGATTTGACATCTGACACCAAATTCTGTAAATCGTTGCACACCAACCTGTCCGCCAAACTCCTTCTGAATCTGAATTCTGAGATATCCTGCTTGCAACATTAACCTTTTTATCCTGATGGGATGCCAGATCCAGATCTGTATCCATATGTAATCGTACTATCCCTGTTGCATATTCAACCCATCCACCAATTTGTTCCTGGCTGCGTCCATAACTCTTCTTTGATATCTCGCAATCGATATTCTTGATCAGGATTTGGATCAGGAACAGCACTAAAATCTAGTCATTGTGTTCGGCTCATATACCCATCATTTAAACCAAGTTTGATAAGAGTCCGTGCAAAACCTTTTAGATATCCTGCTAATAGTCAAACGTACAGTTAATATTACAACATATGTGACATGAATAAGATGGCATACAATCGCCTTCATTGTCTATTGGCAGTAAAGAGAAATGTTTTACATAACTAATTGACACGATGTCACAGATGGTAGAACAGTCTTAAACTGTGAAAGTGTTATCGTGCACAAACTTTGTTTTACATTAATCGAATCCGAAACATCAGAAAATCTTATCATATTGTATCTCAATTGAGCTTAGGAAATGACAATTTAATAATAGAATTTTAATCTAAAATTCTAAGAATCTACATTGAACAATGACAACTTATTAGTCTTGATGCCTGATTCATGCAATCCCAGTATGTACTCGTTTATAAACATTTCTAATAAATGGCATGTCTTCAAATGTCTTCAAATGTGGGGTTTTTTCATTTCATTTTCTAAGGTATGATATTCTCCAAATTGACGGCTGCGTTGTAATATTGTACGAGCATAGTAAGAACTTCTTCATAATTTACTACGTCTTTGAACAAGAAGACCTGTAGCTGCCGTCATTAAGACAATCGCATGTAATTCCGTCATCGTCAAAATGAGCTAGAAGCGTGCAGGTTTATAGTTTATGTCACGATTTCTTTCACGCTATCGTCATTATATATCGTGTAACTGTCGTGTTGCAGTCGTCCAACGCCATGCGATGACGATACGACCACGATACGACGGACTCTATCTGCTTATGTACCCCTTACGAAGGGGCTCGACTGACCAATTCTGTCACCGGGCATTAAGGAAGCGAATGGCTTCCAATCTAATTAAAACAAAGACTCAGTGAACTAACATTTGCTCTTGCATGACGGCTTTATAAAATAATCAACCTATACCCACAAGTGAAAAACAGAAATAAATCAGAATGGTTAGAAAAAAGCAGTTAAATACCATTTATGGCATTCTGGCGGGAACCAATTAGTGACGAAGTTGGACGCATGCTCTCTGGTGTATGCTGAGCGAATAAATAATACCCGCTACAGGCGGTCATATAAACTCAGTTATATTCGCGCCAAGCTGATTAGCCACTACGTCCTACAGGTAAAACAATGTCTAGTTTTAAAACAACTTGACTGAAAGCCGTTGTTTCCAGATGCATGGTCTACATTCAGCCACACGAATGCAAAAATATTCAGTAGACGTCATATTGTGACCTTGGAAACCAGCAGTGTGTATTGAAATCATTGTGATCGAAACTTGTTGCTTCTTCCACCAGAAAAAGTGACTTTCAAATATAACCTTTTCAAAAGGAGCTGTACTCTAAGTGTTCTGAGCCCCGTCAATCCGTCTATATTCACAGGGCTATTATAGGCTTATATCACTATGGAATAAACGTACCACTTTCTTGAGCTTGGTGTTTGAGAAGATCTTATGAACGCGCCATGTCTTCGAAAACAGGGCACCAAAAGCGGTTGAGAAGCCAGTAGTGAAGAGAATAGTTCTTAGCTGAAATCAGAAATAGAGCATCTCAACCAAGTTGCCATTTCTTATCAGAGCTATCACATGCACGTCTTTACACAAATGGGATCATCGTCGTCGTCGTCGTCGTCGTGGTCGTGGTCGTCGTCGTCGTCGTCGTCGTCGTCGACGGTATTAAGCATGGAGCGGCTTAAGACATTCTACTCCGTATCGGTGTACTTATTCAAGCTTAAGACACCTTTCCCACATTAACGTCGTTACGCCGGGATTTCCCTAAATCGACGCGCAAAGCAGAACTGTTGGCTGGTAAGCCTGCTAACAAGCTGTTGGCCCGCATTGAGTTATTATTGCGTCAAAAACCCGTTCCTCTGATAAACTAAAACCATTATATTATTTAAGTCATACATCGTTGGAAACCGCATTAAATTGCCGAAAGATTAATGTAATATTTTTTATATTTTTGTAAGATTTTCATTGGGTTATTTGCGTATATAAAATACACCATTATACATAGATTCATTAAATCAAGTGGACAATATAGGCTATTTTAAAATTACAATCAACTCCGTTAAATTTTACAAAACTATAACAACGAATACAGAAATGCACAGGAAGTTGTTTTAGCTTTCCAATGATAAATGACTTCAATAATATTATGAAATTAGTTCTTCATATAAACTGTTTAAAGTGCGTTGTATCTGATTCCAATAATAAACTATGTTGTTTTCGCATCGTCTATAGCGTTTACCAGCCAGAAGTGGTATGCGCAATGGGGAAAGGTCTATTAGTCAAAGAAATATATTATCTAGTTACAATTGTTGTCTAGTTTGGATTTGAAGATACCAATGTTTTGCACTATCTTTCAGGTAGTAAGTTCTAATATGAGATTACTCATTGTGAGACGAGATTGCAATCTCGTATTGTCCCAACAAAACTGTGTTTGCATCTCAAGTGTGTGATCACACGTTATCATGTG
Source organism: Chaetoderma sp. LZ-2023a (assembly GCA_034401795.1). Classification (NCBI taxonomy): domain Eukaryota; kingdom Metazoa; phylum Mollusca; class Caudofoveata; order Chaetodermatida; family Chaetodermatidae; genus Chaetoderma; species Chaetoderma sp. LZ-2023a. The sequence continues at coordinate 14,398,202 of CM067365.1, forward strand.
TACAGTGTGATTATTTGTGAACAATTAGTGTGCGTTTCTCTTGTACACCACATGTAGAATTGTGTATGCTTCAATCAGATACTCTCTACGTCTTCTATATTTCATTGACATAAGCCTAAGTAATGTGCGTGCGTGCGTGCGTGCGTGCATGCGTGCGTGCGTGCGTGCGTGCGTGCGTGCGTGCGTGAGTGAGTGGGTGGATGGGTGGGTGAGTGAGTGAGTGAGTGAGTGAGTGAGTGAGTGAGTTAGCGAGCGAGCGAGCGAGCGCGCGCGTGCGTGCGTGCGTGCGTGCGTGCGTGCGTGCGTGCGTGAGTGAGTGAGTGAGTTAGTGAGTGCGCGCGTGCGTGCGTGCGTGCGTGCGTGCGTGCGTGCGTGCGTACGCGTGTGCGCGTGCGTGCGTGTGCGCGCGTGCGTGTGTGCGTGGGCGCGCGTGGGTGCGTGCGTGCGTCTATGAGTGTGTGTATGTATACAGTAGTGTAGGTGGGCTGAGTGTGGCTGAGTGTAGCTGAGTTACTGGGTAGTTTATGATGTATGGTTGAATGGATAGCATGGGGATAATGGTGAGAGGTTTTAATTAGGTGTTCTTGATAACTTGTGTTAAAGTGTTTAGGGAGACTGGTGTATTAGGCAATCAATTAATAATTTTTTTTTTTAATTTCTCTTATTACATATACGGATGGTCGTTAGGATAATGGTTTTAAAGGTATGTGATGCAATAGGGGATCAGGTAATGTTGTCAGCCATTGGGTGTGTAACATTTTTTGAACACCCTCTTTGGTCGCTAGTCTGGGGCTTTTCCAGGCACCACCTATTAGGCTGTGGGTTTTGTTTTTGGTGCTTTTGCACCAGATTCATAAGGTACATACAGATTTCCTAAGCCTAAGTAATGTTAACCTGCATGCCTATGTACTTAGGATGTTTGAGTGCTCCGTTGCTCTACGCAGTACCTTTCTATGGCTATTAATTGTCTTATTGAGTGAGTTGACCAAACTCAGTTACAGTATTCTAGGATGGGCCTGATGAAGGACTTGCATAGTAAGATGAATGTGTTTTATCCATGCGGGAGAATGTTCGCGTAATAACTGCTAGTGGACCTATTGTATTGGCTTTCGATACAATTTTGTTAATGTTGTGCTAAATGAACGTGATAAATTTTTGTACGTGATGGCTTCTCGTGTCAGATTCTCTTTATCGCATGAGCTATTATTTCGAACCGTGATGGAGGATTCCATTTTTTTTATCTTTTAAGCTCCACCCACACTTCGCCTTGTAGGGATCGATCGATCCCTGAAATTCAATTTCCAGAAGACTATACATGTAAACTGTTGAGTATTTTGAAACCCATTCGACGGGGCGCTGCTACCGCCTATGGCAGCAACAGCATCCAGTCAAATTAGTTTCAAAATATTCAACAACATCTTTATTAATAGTAAAGACATACTGTTCGTGCAACCACGCTTAGTCCACGTCATCACGTCAACAATTAAGCGTTCGTGACGAACTTATCTACTAGATGCATGGTATCATTGATTATGACGCCATCCTACACATCCCCTAGTTGATTATGACGTCATATGATTTGGTGGATAAACTGGAAATATTCATTTCCATTTTTGTCATTGTCCTACCAGTTTGTATTATTTTGTTTTGTCTTGCTTAAGCACGTTCACCATCACAATCAAACGTTAAACAGTGTACAATTTATACAAATCCTGCATTCTCCATGACAGTTAGGTACGAAATCTAGTTGTTTTATGTACACGGTTAAAACACATAGCTTTAAAATGTTACTCAACGACCGTATAATACATATCTTTTATCTTGTTCAAATTTGAGAGAGTAATGACCCAATCGTGGATGTAATGTTGACCATCAGTCATATTTTCTTTGCTTTATGAACTGCAATGTAAATATCTTTTTCACAGTTTTTACTTTTAAAGATATTTATTCACAGCCGTAGTCGGTTATAGCATATATCCTCATAGGATATGTCTATACATTTCAAAATAAACAATAGCATGTTTATAAAATTGCTACACCTACAAAGACATACAACGATTCAGACATGTTGGTGACAGACTTTTGCCAATTTTTATTATGATGTCAGCGGTCAGTAAGTGACGCATTTTGATTATGACGACAGCTACCTGATTGACAGATCTCGGCCCTTCATTGCCCACATTAACATCCAGTGTCTATGAGCGTAGAGTTGTAACATAAACAGCATCAAATGGTGCTGATTTAACTATCGTTCTGCATATTCAATCAAGTTTGACGACACCAATCACAAGAAAACATGTATCTCACCTTACAAAAGAGGTTTTCGCTACCAACTTCGGATCCCTCCAGAAATACTGTTATGTAGCATACGGCACACCCGAGCAGAATGATATTGTTTATATTCGGCGACGATAACTTGATCAGACTGAAATATGAGACTAGTGCCAATGAGAATGAGTCCATATTTGTGTCTGCATCTTAGTGTCTATGTGCGATCCAACCACTAATTAGCTATTGAGACTTGGAGTTGGATTGGAACCGAAAGAAGTAGACGGATCAGCGGCTATTTTGGATTATTTTCCCACCAAAATGCCAAAAGGCTGTTCAAATGTGGCTAACTCCTGGATTTGGACAGTGGCCATCTTAAATTGTTCACTATTTTAGAAACACGTTGGAACGCGTCTTCGAAACCGTGTGACAGATTGATTTGAAACTCAAGAAACTTGATTTAGGGGAAGACGCGAACTAAGCTTGTTCAAGAAAAGCTGGTTGGTTTATTTGTCGTTTGGTCTAATTGGATGACCAGTTTTCACAAAAATGACGTCCTCTCCAGAACACCTGGATGGATCGAGCCCAAATTGTGGACATATGATTAGGACGTATAGGCCATTTAAGCTTGGTCAAGCGAGTTGTAGAATCGACAAATCAATTTTCAACGTCTGAATTTGGCCAACCCAAACATGCTTTGAGGAAGATACACGAGGGATTGAAACAGCTAGAAAAAATAGCTTCCTTTTCGCTTCTAACTGGAACAAATGTGATTGAATATGTTATATGCTGGTGAACGCAGAAGAAGAAGAAAAAGAAGAAGAAGAAGAAGAACATGAAGAAAATGGAGATGAAAAAGAATAAGAAGAAGAAGAAGAAGAAGAAGAACAAGAAGGAGAAGAAGAAGAAGAAAACTGTTAGTCGATGCATGCTTGACAGCGCAAATGGAGATAAATGCGCTTAATGGCTGCAGAATATGATTTGATGATTTCAAATAAGATTGATCAAGAAGGGTGTACAAACGAATTTGCTCTGCGGCCATATTGTATTCTCTACTATTTCTAAAAACACAGTTAAAGATTTCTTTTCCGAAGCCGCTTGACCGATTGGCATTAAACTCAACAAACACCAAATATGGCAATTATAGTTAAAGGGCGTGTGTACAAGAGATCCTGATTGGCCAATTTGTCTAGTGGACGGCCATCATTGATACTGTAGTTTAAATACAGACTTCTCCGGAGTTGCTGGTGGATCAGGCCAAATTTTAGAAATGTAGTTAGGTACCACATTCATGTAAGTTTTCTAAGTGAAGCTGATGAAAGAACATTACTGTCATTGAGCAATTTGATTGTTGATGAATTTTGACGGGCCGAAAATGTTAATATATATATATATATATATGCTTATAGTGGTTGCTAAATACCATTTTGAGACTTTGAAATCATCGGCGGATATTTCAGATTGTGTACTATTTCTAGAAATAGATGTATACATCTCCGAAGCAGCTGCTCTAGCAGTTGGCAAGAAACAAAAGAACGAAGGTTTGCACAATTGGTCAATTTGCGTAGCGATCATCTTGTGTGACGTAGTTTTCATGGAATAGCTATAGATTTGCAGGGTTAAGCTCGAAATGGATCATTATGTCATGATATACCGAAACAGTTGTGTTAAAGTATAACTAACCTCATCTCTTTATAGCTATTCAGGTTATCTAATATGGCACTCATAAACTATGCAGGTAGTTTTAAACTTATTATCATGCCGCTAAATAAAGATATTCAGGCAGTAGTAGCCAAATGTCGGTACATTTCTACAGCCTATGGTGGCTGCTTTCAACCAATCAGAAAAGGCCGAGCGTATCTGTCTTGAGATATACTCTCAGTCATAGAGGTGCCAGCTATAGTCTAGCAATGCGTTATAAAAGTAATCATACAGGTAAGTTGTTGAATATTTTGGAAATAATTTGACTGGAAGCTGATGCTGCCCATGGCAACAACAACTTCCAGTCAAATTAGTTTCAAAATATGCAACGAGATGAGTATTACATAATACAGAATGTAATGCATTAGCACTTACAGGGCATCATACATTATCGCTTCAAAAGACAAAATGGCGGCTATCACTGTTCAACATTTGCGTGATATTACAAAGCAGATAGGTGTGATACAGACATAGGAATTTGATATGAAATCTATAAACCATAATCTATCAGTGCAGTATAACATTTGACAGGAGACAAGCATCCCTTTAAAGCGTATGCGAAGCGAAATGTTGGTTTATTGTAATCTCATCCAGAAACTGTATCCTATAGCTCTAAAATGTGTATCTCTTTCTCCGGTTTCAAAATCAAGAAATGGAATTTGTCTTTGTGAGTTAATTGACGAATTGTGCAAACAGTCAAAGGCGGGAAAACATAGCGTGATCATGGGTGAGAGGATGATGTTGGGAATATATGTCTGATCCTTGCTGAGGATCTAGAGGTGAAGTCTCACAAGGCTCACAATCAGTGGTGTAGATCTTGATGATGGTCTAGAGGTGAAGTTTCACAAGGCTCAGAATCAGTGATGTAGATATTACTTTCCGATTCACATCATTCCTATATTACAACTGATTTACGTCTGGGTATCGGAGAATGTAGAAATGTATATCTAGCACAAACATGTTCTCGCTGCATTTGCTCACCAGCCCAGTTCATACAATGGACTTATCCAGCGATAGCTAAGTCGTTGACCATTTTGAAACTAATTTAACTGGGTGCTGTCAAATCAGTTTCAAAATATGTAACAGCATGTTTATTAAAAATACATACAATTCGTACAACCTGACGAACTATTATGCGCTTAGGATTGACTAAATCGAGTCATCATGACGTAATTAATTATGACATCATATGTTTGGCTGAGAAACTGGTTTCATGAATTCAAATGTTTTATCGGTTTCAAATGGTTCAACAGTTTCACAATTTGTGGTTTCGGCTTACGGTGTTTTATTAGAAACCTACTTCCAGTATTATCATGTCGAATGCCATCCTGTACATACAATGTGTGCGGTGTGCAAACAAGAGAGACTTACCGGAAGTTTCTAAACATGATGTTGAAGCCCAGAAAGCTAATACAGAGCAGAATGCCCAGGGAAGCTAGCACACACATGCTCACATATAGAGCTGTAGCTGGGCGTTCAACGATGTACACGATTCGTATTCCATCACGGGGTGTGCGACCCCCTGAAAAATAAAGACCGAATATGAATAAACGTGCACCAAGCTTCGATATTTCAAAATATTTAGAGACGAAGGGATAATCACGATTTCTTTCGATAGCAATCTGAGAAATGTTCTGGCCAATATTTTGCACATAATTCAAATGCAGCAAGGACTTCCAATCCATTTATAGTTACGATATCCAACAGTAGGCCTACGATTTTTATTTCTGTGTCCTGGCAAAGGCCAGCCATAAACCAATGGAGGACTCTGATCTGTCACTCGTTTGTATGATGCCATAATAAATTACGTCACATGTAATCTGGCGTCAAAATTATTATGACGTATAATTCCGTCGTTGGAATGGGAAAGTTAGTTATGAAGCATGCGAATTTCATGTTTTGGTTCAATTTAAGACATACTAAACATTCTGCTGAATGTTTTCAAACTAATTTGAAAGGGAGGTCAGATTAGTTTCAAAATATTCAACAGCGCCCAAAAATTGGGATTCTAGGAATTTCAGGAACCAAAATCGATTCCAAGACGCGTAAAAAGTGGGCGGAGCCCAGTTAAAATGGGCGGAGCATAGATAAGAAGGGCGGAGCAGAGCTACAAATGGATCCCTCTATACGTCCTTCAACACCGAGTTTGTCTATAGATAATAATAATAATAATAATAATAATAATAATAATAATAATAATAATAATAATAGGATATTTATAGTGCGCTATAATTCCACGCAAATATTGGGTGCTCTAAGCGCTTACAATAATAAAATAAAATGATCATACAGTTGGATATGCCTGACGGAACAAAAACGTTTTAAGATTTGATTTAAATATAGCTAGAGTGGATGAAGATTTAAGACTAGCTGGAAGATCATTCCATTCTGTAGAAGCAACAAAAGCAAATGTTCTGTGACCATAGGTTTTTTATTTAACTTTCGGAATTGTAAGCAGGTTTAGATTTGCAGATCTAAGTGGCCTGCTTGGCGTGTACGTTTCTAGCAGTTCTGAAAGGTAGGTTGGTGCTGTAGATATGATACATTGATAGGTTAGGCAGAGGACTTTGAAGCGTATTCTCTGTTCTATTGGAAGCCAGTGAAGATCTTGGAGAATGGGACTGATATGATCACTCTTACGCTTTAGGGAAACAACTCTAGCGGCTGCATTCTGAATTGCTTGGAGTTTGCGCATAGCATCTTTTGAGGCGCCTATAAACAGACTGTTACAATAGTCTAACCTTGAGATAATTAATGTTAGTACCAGCATAATAGCAGCTTCGCGAGTTATGTATTTTCTGATGTTTGATATATTCCGCAGCTGCATAAAACACACCTTACGCAGATAACGGACATGATGTTCCATACTAAGTTCATTGTCTAACATGACACCCCAGTCCTTAACAGTGTCTACCACGGGAATTTGAGCTGAGCCGATGGTAATCGCAGATAACTCTGTTTTGGCACGCCGAATTGCTGGCCCAATCAACATCGCCTCGGTTTTATCATCATTCAACATCAACATGTTAGAGGTCATCCATAATTTAATATCGGAGCAACAGTTTGTTATTTTATTGGAAGCGATAGTTGCAGTGGGTGTGGATGTCGTAAAATTGTTGATTAGTTGAGTATCATCTGCGTAAAGGTGTCTTTTGATATTATGTTTTTCGATTACTGAACCTAGTTGTAGAGTGTACAGGGTGAATAGAACGGGGCCCAGTATAGACCCTTGTGGTACGCTGCACGTAAGCTGGATTGATCCCGAAGGGGTTCCATTTATGTATACTGATTGACATCTATCAGGCAAGTATGAATGAAACCAATCTAATGCAGGACCTTTGACACCGAATGCACGACTTAGTTTAGAGAGTAGGTTTTCATGGTCGATGGTATCGAATGCAGCGCTGAGGTCAAGTAGAATTGGTAACGAGACATTACCCATGTCGATACCACTTCGAATATCATTTATCACTCTTAATAACGCTGTCTCCGTGCTATGACTCTGTCTATAAGCAGATTGGAAAGGCTCATGTAGCTCGTGTGAATTCAAGTGTACAGATAGTTGTTTACATACGACCCTTTCAACAAGTTTTGAGATAAACGGCAGGTTAGACACGGGTCTATAATTCTTTAATACGTCTTGATCAAGACCTTGGTTTTTAAGCAGCGGATTGATTATAGCTTACTTGAAGACCTTTGGCATGACACCCGACTCTAGACTAGAGTTAATGATTAATGTTATTGTTGGAAGTAAAATGTCCAAATATTCAAATATCATTTTGGTTGGGACAGGGTCAAGAGCACAAAATGTTGGTTTTGATTCTTTGAGGAGAAATGAGACGTCTTGTTCAGAGAGAGGCTGAAAATGGTCGAGGTAGCCATGTTCGAATGCTGGTTCATCACACGTGGACATTGTCGAGACAGTGGATTGATGTAACTGACTTCGAATATCATCAATCTTATTTTGGAAAAACTGTGAGAATGATCTAGCAATCTGCGCATGATCGTTGTTATCGGGAAGTGAGGAGTCTTTGCGCTTACCCATAAGAGTGGACATTATATTATGAAGCTCTTTTGGGTTGGATTTGCACTCTGAAATTTTATTGTTGAAGAACATTGCTTTTGCCCTATCAATGAGCCTTGTAACATTGTTCCTAGCTTGGACATAGATCTGGCGATGGACTTCTAGGCGTGACTTCCTCCATCTCCTTTCGGCCTGCCGCCTATTCCCTTTTTCTAGCCTGACTTCTTGTGTAAAAAGCCAATGAGATTGAGATCTTTGGGGAATCATCTTAATTTTCTCAGGAGCATGCTTATCTAAAAGCCGTAACAGTTCTGCATTGTACAGTTCCACTAAATCGTGGTGCTTTGAGGTGGAGAACAGACCAGACTCGACAGTTCGAGATCCATACGAAACGCAGTTTTATTTATATTTTTGATATTTCTGACGAGTACCGATTTCTTTGGTGTGGGCGTTTTAATGGCGTCTAGATGTATTGTTACTAGGTAATGGTCGGACATTTGAAGATCCTTCACAAGTACGTTTTGGACACACTGTTCTGAATCCCGACTAATTACCCAGTCAATAATGTGACCATTTTTATGCGTTGGTGTGTTAACATGCTGCTGGCAATTGTGAGTTGACAGTAAATTAAACATCTTCTTAGTGTCAGAGTGATCAATCTGATCTAAATGAACATTGATATCGCCCAGAAGAATAAGATTACCGTTTTTAACACTGGCAAGGTCGATTATGTTGGCTATGTCTTTATGAAAAATTGTGCTGGTTAATGTATTCTTCTTAGACGGCGGTGGGCGGTAAAGGCACACGAACCTCATAGCTATCTGGCCATGCGTTAGGACGAACTCGAGTGTCTCAACTGACTGATACTTAGGGAAAGCATTCACAGATACTTTGATATGGAGATGGCTTCTATAAATAATAGCAATGCCACCCCCACGAGATGCCCGTGGGTGATGCTTAAGTTCATATCCATCAGGAGTTATAGATGCTATCGATATATCGCTATACTGCTGAGCGAAATATGGCGATAGTCCACATCGCGAGCCACTAATTAAAATACTTTCAAACATGTGACTTTAAAAAAGCCCAGATTTGGGCCCCGCAATATAATTATATTAGCAAATCAGTTGTATAAAGAGAGTGTCTGTCGGTCCCTGGTGGCCAGGTTTCAATTGTATATTCACTGCCCGTTATAGACAAGTTCGGCTGCACGGCTTCATCGAAGGAAAATGAAACAAATGCTTATAAACGCTTAATACATTAAAAAGAGAGCTTGACATATATGTCATCGTTTTATATAGAAAATTATGTCTCTAAATGCATCTACGTCGGTGAATAATAGCGTATGACATACGGACAGACTGGAGGATGGGCGGCTGGTTGGGAGGAGGGCAGACAGGTGGGCTGACCGAGCGACTGACCGACAGAGAGAGAAACATACAAACACACATACAGACAAACAGGCAGGCAGGCAGGCAGGTAGGCAAGCAGGAAGGCAGGCATGCAGGCATGCAGACAGACAGACAGACATACAGACAGACAGACAGACAGACAGACAGACAGACAGACAGACAGACAGACAGACAGACAGACAGACAGACAGACAGACAGACAGACAGACAGACAGACAGACAGACAGGCAGGCAGGCAGGCAGGCAGGCAGGCAGGCAGGCAGGCAGGCAGGCAGGCAGGCAGGCAGGCACACATGCAGGCGAGCACGCACGCACGCACGCACGCATGCACGCACGCACGCACGCATTCACACACGTACGCAGGAAGGCAGGGAGGGAAGGAGGGACACGGGCAAGCAAGCAAGCAAGTAAGCAAGCAAGCCAGGTAGGCATGCATGCATGCAGGCAGGCAGGCAGGCAGGCAGGCAGGCAGGCAGGCAGGCAGGCAGGCAGGCATGCATGCAGGCAGGCAGGCAGGCAAGCAGGCAGGTACACAGACAAGCAGGCAGGCACACATGCACGCAAGCACGCACGCACTTACGCACGCACGCACACACGCACTCGCGCACTCACGCACTCACGCACGCACGCACGCACGCACGCACGCACGCACGCACGCACATAGGCAGGCATGCAGACAGGCAGGCAGGCAGGCGGGTTAGTTACAAGTCGCAGCAAGAAATCGATGTGTGTATTAAATAAGATGCAGAAAATGGAATTATGAAAGAATATGCAAAACTAGAGTACATGGACATCAAGATAGAGCTCTGCAAACAATATCCCTGTTTTTCTCTCCTCTCACCCGTTCCCACCGTATTTAGGTGAATACCTGGCCATATAATTCCGTCACTAAGCCACGTTATATTTTCTCCTCTGACATTTTGACGAAGCATTCCAATGGTAAGCCTTCGTCCAGCTGAAAATATAAGCCAAGATATTTACCACTTCTGACGTCACAATCAAAATGTGTAATGAATGACGTATCTAGCTCCGTCATGAACATTTAATCGCCCGACAGGTGTACGAATTGTATGTTTGTTGAATTTACTATGTTATAAACATTATGTTGAATATTTTGAAACTAGTTTGTATACGAGCTCTTGCTGCGATAGGCCACAACAGAACCCAGTCAAATTAGTTTCAAAATATGCAACATCTTTCCTGTATACGTACCTTGATGATTGGATTCCGGGAATTCATGGTTCGATCGATCCCAACATGGGCAAAACGTTGTGCAAGAAAGGAGAGTGGCATAGCTAGAAAGAGTTCCCTCTATCAACACGGATATAGCATTCCTAGAACTCCTGGACTATCTCAGGCCAGTTATTGAGAGGGCTATATTTCTTCTCATAAATTACTATAAAATACCGGATTAAACAGGTGGACTCTGAAATGCAAGAAAACGATTGTATAGCTACGTGTATAAACTGTTGAATATTTTGAAACGAACATTGCTATGGCAGCAACAGCATCCTGTCAAATTAGTGTCAAACTATTCAATATAATGCTTATTAAATAGTAAATCCATCAAAGACATATACTGCTTACGCTTGGCTGAGTATTCCAGCTTCATGGCGGAATATTCTCTATCAATTATGATTATCACATCAGCCTAATACGACGTAATTGCTTTTTGACACCATGTACTACAGATTGAAACCATCCATTGTTATAAATGGCATCTCATGTTGAATTGTTAAGCCAATCAACATAGGTTTATCGATGATAAAACTGTATAAATATAACACACTTGGTCGTTTGAACTACGCTCCCTTCTCGCGGTAGAGGAATTCGGACTGTAAGTCAAGTATATGACGGCGTAACCAATTACGTAACACGTATGCTGATGTCATGAATGGCATATCTAACTCCGTCATAAACAATCGTCCGCCAAGTTGTACGAAGTGTATGTATTTACTATTTAATAACATTTTGTTGAATATTTTGAAACTAGTTTGACTGGACACTAAAATATTCAAAGCTGACCTGTATAGTTTTTTGGAAATTGAGATTCAGAGAATTCAGGATTTGATCGATCCTAAAAACGGATGAATCATGGGCAGATCTTAGCTAGGAATGTGGGTGGTGAGTTGGATGGGGGTGGGATGGGGTTGGGGGGGGGTGTGTGCGTATAACTAAAACTTGATTCATCGGCCAATGGATCTATGTTCACGTGATATTAATATACTGTCTTTGTTCGTCACGTTTGATCATGGCGCTTTTCCCATAATAATTCAATTTAGCTGTAGTTTGACGATGTAATCAGAAAAAACCCAGAGTCTAAATAGCTGTAGAATATCAATCATGTTCATCAACGAATATCCGATTAAAAATTTTAATAAATATGTAGCTCCCATATTGTATCAATGATCATTGCGAATTGGTTTCGATTTTCGATAAATGTGAAAGTTGAACAATTTCCAGATAATCCTTTAGTTCTGGGCGCGAGAAAACGTATCAGGAAGCAACCCATATATGACGTCACAAAACAAGTTCTACGAAGGGTCAGTTGCTTATTTTTCTTTGAAAAGATGGTGCGTATATGGGTATGTATAAATCCATTGGAGGCATGGCAAAGCATGAGAATCTGCATTACTTACCAAAAAGACGTGATTGTGGATGTAGATTAACGCCCGTGTGTATGATCAAACTTAACAGACACGGATGTCAGCAATGGCTGGAGGTTAGGTACTTTACATAAGTTAGCGTGTGTAGAATCCCATCTTATGTATATACTTTGCCTGTTACCATAATTCGTTAAAGTAGGCCCATCCTCGCTTTTCTTGTATATATCATTACCAGAATTGAACGAGGAATCCAATACTTTTTTACAGATCTAAAATTGGTTCAGAACTGGCTGAGATATCAGAGGATATTCAGACTTTATTTTTAACCTCCGACTAAAAGAGATATCGCCATAGCGCACGTGTAGGTAGGGAGAATGCCAGCTATCACGTGGTCAGCGCCCGTACCGCGTATATAACGTGCGTGCTGATAGTATAAAAGGAGATCTCAAACTTCGATCGATGGACAGTTGGAGTGTGGGTCCGGTCCGAGTGGGAACGAACATTTGCCTACTGCGTAGAGCTCACGTTCTGCAATCTACCCCAAACGCAACTCATATCAGTCTGGTTCCCCTCAGGACAATCACCACGTTCCACGCCGCAAGTCAGTTTTTGTATACTATCACCAGGGGTAATTATCTAAATTAAAAGAAGGCTTCCCACTACCAACAACTTCAGAGGGACCTTCTCTGCGGCGTGGCCTTTTGGCCGCAAATAACATCCAAACCAGTATGCAGGACGTTTGGTATTCGCCGATATCTCGCCAGATCTGCCGTACTACATTGAAATAGTGGTGACCAACAATGCACGTATCTAGTGCCTCAGTTTAGCGTTTTAGACTGCAGTCCGGATTAGGACATTGCTTTACACGCCGCTAGAGCTAAGCGACGTGCATCGTCATGTGCCGTACATCAAGAATCCTGCATTATATAACCACAAACTTGGCCTTCATAGCAAGGATGGGCATATTCAAATCCGCACCAAGAACCGGTGCAAACATCTTTGCGGTAAATTAGATGTGCAGACGTCTATACGCCATCAAAAGTAACTTATTCTTCACCGTTCCTGAGTATGAGCCGCATCAGTTAGATAGTCTGCGGCAACCCGCCAAGCAGCAACTATATGTGGCGTATCAATAACATGTGACGTTTATGAACATTGCACTGATGACTAATATGTGCACCGCATAATTCATATTTAATTACTTTCATTTTCTTACATAGCGATGACTATAAGGTACAATAAGGTCGGTTGTGACCTCCATACTATTTTACTGTATATATATTATTTTCATTTATTAAGTGCTGATGACTAACAGGCACCGCTAGGTCGGTTGTGATCTCATCGCGTATTGTATTGTAGAAATGCGTAATGCGGCAGTAGTCGTCTACGTGTAAACCGTTCAGGAGTTAGTTATTATTATTCTTTCAAACTACTTGGACCGCAACTTCGTTTAGGTTACATTATCATCAGCGAGCACATCACATTGTCTCTCCCCACGGCAACCTTTTTTCACTAAAGTCGCTGATCGTGCTTACACAATAAGCACGACATGCGGCCACTACACCTAACTATGATAGCTCAATAGGATAGGTTAAAAGTAGCCAAGGCTTGCTAAATCTAATATATGAGTAGCTGTCTCTTTCTATGCTTCAGCAGCTATCTGGCCTATTAATTGTTTGGAACTCCCTCTGCCGCATTGGTTAGGGTCGATCTAAGAAACTATTGGGGTTTCCTGACGGTCAGAGTCAAGGTGTCGATGACACACGCACGCACGCACGCACGCACGCACGCACGCACGCACGCACGCACGCACGCACGCACGCACGCATACCCCACACTCCCCACACCCCACACACCCCACACACTCTGTATCTTCGGATACTTGTTAGCTAAGCATTTTGCCAAAGTAGAGATCACTGCGAAAATATATAATTATTGTAGATTGGCCAGCTGTGAATTCTTTTGGGCAAACTTTCCTTAATCCTAAACTAGGTAAACGTTAGCTTCAGCGAGCAGATCTCACATGGTTTGCTCTCGAAACGCTAGATGACAGATACAGACACAGATCACCCTCTAACTCAACGGTGACACTGTGCGGCCTATGAGCCCTCCTCGCCTTCACTGGAAGGTCACCACAGTTGGTTACCTGTTTCGTTCTCCCCACTGTAAATAGATAAGTGCTTTCTAATGCTTTTGTAATGTGACTTGTCCTTGTCTTGTTATTTGTCGTTGTGCTGTGGTATGTGGAGGGATCGCTCATCAGTTCTGAAATTACCACCAGACGACATGTATGCGCCATTGGCCTGATGGTCCCAGTGGGTACGTGCCATGAGACGTGGCTACCCAGGGCCATCCGCCAGGAGGGCAACCCGTTCCAAAGTTAAGCAAGTACTAAGCCATTTGCGGCCTAAAATCATGGATGTCAGACTTAAAAACTAAATGATAGTCTAGCCCCTCAAGAAGGCCCGCAGAAATAAAGCAGCGACTACAAACTCAGTACTTTTATCTCACATAAGATGGCCACGTTGAATTCCTTGGAAATCAGCAACCCCATCTTCACGTAAACCAGCGTACATCCTTCATGCAAATAATTACACTAGGCTGATTCCTTTTCTCATCTTTAGCATTGTTTGGATAGGACAGCGGCCCTTTTTGGCCGCATCTCCTCCTCCGATTCGACGTTGTTGGCATTTTCCTGTGACAGAGGCCCGCACGAGGCACTGTCCTGGTGCAACCAATAATTATTGGCCGGCTTGAGGCATATTTAGTTTATATTAAACCAGCTAAGTAGGCGCGTTTGGACCCGCCTTCATAGGGGATACCATTCAGAATATAGCAATTAAAGATCGGTTAGGTACCTCTGGCAAGATACAGAACAAACAGCTCCATTTCGTTTCTATATACGATTGTTTAGCGCTTATTAACATTTGAGGATCACTATGATATCCACAATAAGTTAACAAGACGTCCTAATATATAAATGAACTGTGGGTTTCAGCCAATGAAATTGCTCGATAAGAAGTACATGATGACCTGATTGGTTACCCTCAATCCCATAAGCGTAATGTTACTTCACATCAAAGGTCTGCGAGTACGGCCACAAACAGCGGAGCGATGTGAGTGGGCGTATGTTAGTACGACGCGTGGACACCAGAGATGCTGTACAGGGACTCCTGTACAATCCCCGAGGTCAGCTAACCAGCATCATCGGGCTGACGTACCTCACGGGTACGGGTCAAATTTAGAAGATGAGATTCCGAAGCAGCGCATACCCCTGTAGGCTACATTTACATATATAGAGGATCTGAAGGGAGGTCCAATTTCATATCACTATTAGCAACTGAGTTGAAAATTATCACATTACACGAGCTTTAGCGAGTGCAATGTGATAATCTTTGACGAGGTTGATAATAGCGATATGAAATGTTACTGAGTTTGAGATTTTATTCATTATACAAACTGATGTTTTGACAAATCTTTCTATAAAGTTGATCTCTGATACCTTAAATCAACAACATAATCTATCCGTAGTGTTTACATTTACGCCACCGTCGTCGCTAGGAAACATTTTCCGCGTAACAGGGCTTGTGGTATTATTACGAGCTATCTAACCAATGACAATATTTCTTGCGAGTTACATAACTAAGGAACATATTTCGCTGAATATTACACAGGCTGAAAGCGTGTATATTTAATAAATAGAGGTTCTCACACGTGCTGCTATTTCGTATCTAATTTATCGATTAGTAACATATCATTTGGAAATCTCTTGTGGGACTGTAATTATCATAAAAGTGTTGGTTTCGAATTTTCATCCCATTTTGCATTATATTCCCTGTACCGCTTCACTACTAAGAGGTCTAATGAATGCGCAACAACATATAGTGACGCGCACAGCGCGTTATGATTTCAGAATTACGATGAATACTGATTAATCGACTGTAGCGTGTGCGTTTCAATGAAATTTATCATCATTTTCATGACTGTTCGGACATTTCACAACATTGTGCACTTAACAAGAAAGGTACATGTTTGCCTACGCCATCGATGCTAGGCAACGCGGCAGCAGTTTGCTCGTCGGAATATATTTACGATTTACGGACGCAGTGAGCGACTTTATTTCTCTAATAGGACATAAAACAATACGCAATGGTTTAATTACTGTTATGCAAAACACTGAGGATAGGAAACATCGGTCAAAGATGAAGAAGCACTGATTGCAGTTGCAGGAGGCTTTCAAACTATTGCAGCCGCAGATCATCTTCTTCATCATCATCATCGTGATCATAATAATCGCCGTCGTTGTCATCATCATCATCATCATCATCATCATCATCATCATCACCATCATCATCAACCACCAACACCATAACCACCACTACCACTACGACCAACAGTACCACCACCGCCGTTGTCGTTGTCGTCCTCAGTGTCGTTGTCGTCGCCGTCGCCGTCGTCGTCGTCGTTGTTGTCGTCGTCGGCGTCATCACTATTATTATAAGCGTGCTTATGTGATACAGTCCAGTTAAATGGTCATTATGAGACATCTCCCTACCCTGTATATGTTCTATCTTGATTGTGCTAACAGTCTCTCCATTCGCCTTGAAAGCGACATCACCTCTTATTCCTTTGAATGAGACCTCATACATGCTCTCTGTTATCAGATCATTAATGTCACCATCAGCGTATGTAAACTCATCCAATGTCTTGCTATGACCTGCAGTGAAGAGCAGTGAGTGTCAGATAATACGGAAATACAACATTCTAAATTTCGATGTAACTTATGTATTACATGCACATACAAGTAAAAGCAAGGTGCCCTCAGAATGTTCGACACCCCACCCCACCACCAAGAATGCAGGGGAACAAACAAAATTGTTTAGAGTAAACGAAAAAGCCGGCTGAAGCTGTATTGGTTAAAGGCAGTTCCGTCCGAATTAAGGATATAGGTTCCAGTTAAAAGTCATAGTTGTATAGGAGGAACTCCTGATTGTACATGTACGTTAGAGCTAATCCCGCCTTTTAGCACACTAGAAACGAATTGACAAACTGTGAATGCTCACTTCACCATTTCTTGTTACGTATGAAAAGTCATGGGCGTAGATAAGCAATAAATATAATTACAGAATTACGTAGTTTAAATAAATACAAAAATAGGTTTTTTTCGTTGATCTTTGAATATGTATGGGGTGGAGCCGATCTGCCACCCCAGTATATGACGTCATAATGAACTACGTCACATGTAGGCTGGCGTCATAATCAAAAGGAGTAATGAATGACGTATCTAGCCCGTCATTAATATCTAAACGTCCGTCAAGTGTAGGAATTGTATGTGCTTACTCTTTAAATAAACATCCCGCTGATAAATTTTGAAACTAACTTGAGTGGAGCTGTTGCAACGCAGAGTGGGCAGTCTGGTTTGATGCTGTATTGGTATGTAACAAAGAAGACGAGACGTACTGACAAGCTCACTTCCTAAGCTGCTGTCCTGATTTTCATTCTATCCCCTCAAAATTACGTCTCGCTCCTACATTCCTCTCTGTGCGCGACACGACGAATGCATACCAACAAGAATAGATCAGCAACAGTATATGTTTGCACTCACATATACAGTATGGGCCAGAAATAACCTTACATGTGTCTAAGCTTTACCATTTGAAAACAATGTAGGGAATGTGCTGCTGAATAGTGTGCAATTAATTTGATTTTAAGCAATTGACCGTTACCGTTTATCTATACCCCGCCCATCTCTAGCCAAGCTCCACCCACACGTCGCTCGTGTTGGAATCGATCGATCCATGAACTCCCTGACTATCAGTTTCCAGAAAACTATACAGCTAAACTGTTGAATATTCTGAAACTAATTTGACTGGGTGCTGTTGATGCTATAGGCAGCAAAGTCAAATTAATTCAAAATACTCGATAGCATGTTTATTAAATCGTAAAGACATAAAATTCATACAATATGGCGGACTATTAAGCGTTTAAGACGGACTACATTGATTCATTCATGACGTACTGATTATGCCATCATCCTACACGTCATTTAGTTGTTTATGACGTCCCATGACGTCATATGATGGATGGATAAATTGGAAGGGCCAATTGCTGCCTTGGGTTCAATGGCTTATAATCAATGTAAGTTCAAGATATTCAACCGTGCATTTAAATATTTTGTTTTGTGAAAGCATATAAAGTTATTTCTGAGTTTCCCTGTATATAATTCGTATCGTCACTCACCAGCCTCCTTCATTTTGGCGTCGGTTTTATTGAGCGCTAAAGCTAATGCCCACACACTGTCGTAACAATGCCCAGGTAGGTTATGGGTCTTCTCGTTAGGGAGAGATAATCTTCTGGACATATCCTCTGTCCATTCAGCCACTGTTAAACCAGAAATACTGCGTTCGTTTACGGGATTTCTGCACAAAAAAAAGAACAAATAAACACCAACAACTGTAGTCGTCCGATTTAGCTATTCAACGATAGGGTCAAAATCAATTTTTTTAAAGAGAACTGACCTTAAATTGTTCTTAGGTTTTATCTCCGGGTAGGAGCTCAATAAACCGCCATGTCTTAATCGGTGAGTTAGTCAGTTAGTCCACTAGTCAGTCACAATAAGTATTCCATGTTGTAGTTTCAAGATTTGTTTGTCATACAGTTTTCAATCTTGGAGAAATATGGCTGATGGCCGCATGAATATGAGTGATAAAGGTGGGGTCAAAATGTCAAACATCAAGACGACGGCGACCAGTTAAAAATTATTATTTTAAAGGCTAATTTGTCAATAGCTGTGGTTACACTAGAGATGTTTCGACCAGGCCAGGTAGAAGGATCGTCATATTGCACGATCCTCGCACTCACACTCCATTCCCGTATCGAGTAGAGGCGTGGCTATGTGATTGGGCGTATGTTAGTACGATTGGGTGGAAGTTTGTCCGTCGGGTCCCGAAGTGTGATAAATTTGGAGTCAAAAGGCTACGTCAAAACGTCGCAAGGACATAATAAAAAATTCTTCAAACCGTGAATGACGCGATTATTGCACAAATGTTCACTTGTGTATACACGTAGAGCAGTCACTGGACGCGCGAGAAATGTGGTGGACTGGTCGTGTGGATAGGAGTTCAACAAACCGCTATGCCCCGTAGTTAATTAGATAGTTAGTTAGTTCACTCAGTCAGTCGGTTGGCGGTCAATCGGTCGGTCGGTCGGTCGATTGGTTGGTCGCTCGGTTGTTCGGTCGGTCGGTTGGCCAGTCAGTCGGTCAGTCCGTTAGTTAGTCAGTTAGTTAGTTAGTTAGTTAGTTAGTTAGTTAGTTAGTTAGTTAGTTAGTTAGTTAGTTAGTTAGTTAGTTAGTTAGTTAGTTAGTTAGTTAGTTAGTTAGTTAGTTAGTTAGTTAGTTAGTTAGTTAGTTAGTTAGTTAGTTAGTTAGTTAGTTAGTCAGGCAGTGATGCCGTATGCTATGTGGTGTAGCAAAAGTAAGTCAGTATATTCTCACTGTGACCTACTTTACACGCTTCACCTGCAGCTACAGAGATTCTATCGAACTTGTTTTTTCTGATTCATGCCACGACATAAATTGAGATAATTAACAACATACCAACACGCTGCCATTAGATGTGAGTAAAGAATACCAAAATAGCATATACATTTTCTAGATAATTTGTTTCCTTTTATAACTTGTAAGAGAGAAACATAGCGGCGTGGAGCCAAAGCTGCTATCAGATCCTATCATAATTATGGCTATCAGAAAATAACAGCGCACACAGGATAGCCCGTATAGAATGAAGGTAACTGCCCGGCGAGGCCGGTACATTTCTAGCTAAGCTCCGCCAATTTTTAGATAAGTTCCGCCCATTTTACCCGTGTGTTGGAATCACTTTATATACTTCGAATCATGAATTCCGAGAATCCCAATTTCACTGTAATTATGCCGGTAAGCTGATAAACATTTTGAAACGAATTTGATTTCATGCGACTGCTGCCTAAGGCAGCAACAGCGCTCAGACAAATTAGTTACAAATATTCAACACGATATTTTTTTAATAGTAAAGTCATACAATTCGTACAACAACTCATATTCCGTCATCAAATATACGTTCGTGACGTACTTATCTACGTCATTCATGACGTTAGACTGACGTCATTCATTATGCTGTCATTCTACAAGTCACGTAGTTGAATGCGAGTCATATGATGGATGGATAAAGTGGACGGTCCATTGATTGATCACTCGGATTCCCAGCAACTTGATACTTCTAGCAACTATGAATATTGTCATAGGAAAAAGGGCATTTGATTTAGGTGCAAAATGATAAATCAGACATGACTCAAATTTTAAATCAAGAATGGGTAGCTCAGGAAAGTGGGTTGCCTTAGCGTCATCTTGATCTAAGGTCTGCAACCTAGGTTCACGAAAATAAACTGGTTTCGGAAACCCAGCTAGGTTATCAAAGAAAGCGTCGCACACGCCACCATAGATAGCAATGGATACCGCTAATATATGGTGGAACCATGACGTCACTGGCGGCACGTATTCATTCGGCCCTGAGCCATAGATAGGTATCCATGGGACCAACTGCGTAACTCTAAAAAGTGAGCCGGTACTGAAACGCATTTAAGCATTAAATATGTGTGCTGCTTAAACGTTTGGCACATACTTAATGCAATTGTTTTCAGAAATAAACCAAATTAGTTTCAAAATAGTCGGCAGCTGACCTGCATAGGTGCCTTAAAACTTAGATCATGGGAATTCTTGGTTCAACGTCTTAACCCCTCTTGTATCAACTTAACCCTTTAATGGTCAAACTGACCAAAAAACAAATTTGCAGTGATCTTCAGACATGGCTATTTGAAAGGTCTGGTGAAGAGTATTTCTGAATATTTACCACTAAAATGATTGGCTCGGTAGCCGAGCCAGACATTCTATTGGTAAGTTTTCAAAAACACTTCTCTTGGCCTATAGCTAGATACTGGCTAAATAAAACCTTAAATTTTCTTTACCATTACCTCTTTAATGGTCAAGTGGGCGAAAAAAGATTCAGTGGTAAATTTACAAAAAATATTTTCTAAAATCAAAATAGCTTGAAAAATATTGACCCTCAAATTGTTTAATTGATATATGAAGTAGTATCTTGAGCGCTTTGTGGCGCTGTGGAGAAAAGAGGGGTTAATGCTATTCTGTTTTCAGAAATAAGCCAAATTAGTTTCAAGATAGTCGGCAGCTTACCTGCATGGTTACCATAAAACTCAGATTATGGAATTCTCATAGACCGGCCTAATTGTGTTTATTTCCACGTACCTAAAACTTCTCACCAGTTTTTCTTGATATGCCCAAAATGGACTTCATGCTTCATTTTGCCATTTCTCCCACTTGTCTCAATGGAAATTATTTTTAATGGAAATGGAAATGAGAATCTTTCTGGCGAGGAAAATGAGGATACGTCGACTAGGGTACATCGTTTTATGAGGCAGATGGTCGGATTTTGACATCTGTTTGTTTGTCTTATGGATCGACATACATTTCGTAAGCAGATTCTCAAGACTCCACCCATATCGAATTCCAATGCCAATGCACTAGTTATTTCTTGCCATCATTGTTTCTTCTTAATATCCTTGAGAATATCAATATTCTCTCTACTATTGCCAATATTGCATTTACCATATTTGTGTAATTGAAGAATCATGCTATTCTAATAGCAGACCATAAAACATTTGGAGTCCAAATCTCTCTCTCTCTCTCTCTCTCTCTCTCTCTCTCTCTCTATAACATCGTCGTGTCGTG
>CM067365.1:14420493-14475724 GCA_034401795.1 Chaetoderma sp. LZ-2023a
GTAAATGGACATGTTTTTCTCATCTTCCTAAGCTGGAAATCCATCTAGCAAGGTCAGGCTTACTAATCTCATACTTACACCTACAGCTATTAGTTAGATATTCTAGCAATGTCCTGTTGATAAGATTATGCTACTTATGGTCAAAATAATGTTTCTGAAATTGATAAACTGGCTGCCTGCTAAACTTTATGCAGACTACATTTTCCATGGAGTTTAACTCTGGATGGGTTGAATATTTTGAAAATAATGTGACTGTATATTTTTGGTGGCTAAGCCACCAACAAACTTCAGTCATATTGTTTTCAAAATATTCAGCAAATTCAGAGTTAGTTCGTATGTAATGTGTTGCGCGGTGGGTTGCAGCATTGAGCTAGGTAATTAATACCCGCTTACATAAAAGCATCAAGACAAGCTTAATTTCCTCCTGAGAGAATGGCTCATTTCACTACTGACATAATTTGACAGTTATCCATTAGCGCTTTAACACTCATATCAGCCAAAGACGACTTCTGTAGTGGTCTTGAGAAATGTCCAATTGCAGACCAAAAGAAGACTATTTTAAAGAATTTACCGAGCCAGTTATGCTTGTGGTAAATTGTCAAAAAAAATTCTTCTCTTTGTCTGCAAATGGACATTTTCTATTAGAAAATTGATATTTTCTTGAATAAATTCTTGAGTGTTATAGGGTTAAAGGTAGCATAGTAAGGAACATTATCTCCTGAACAGTAGCAAAGGTCACCTATAGTTATATCGTCCGTCTCTGAGATAATGTTTCCTGAAATCACACGATTATATATACGACGATGCGCAATGTCATTAGTGGACTCATAGGGGGATTTCGCATTAAGACATTGACCGGATTGCCGTTTCATGTCACCTTATCGATCGCGGATATCGAGTCTGCTTCCAAGCCAAACAGCATTTCTAACCTTTTGACAATTTACGGAGTGTGGTGTTTTGATGGGGACGACGGGACATCAGTAAAATGAACTGTAAACAGGCAGTAACAACTTTCTTCCCAGAATTTCAGAGCGATGCAAAATTGTTCCAGCAGTTCCAGGCTTTACGGGATCAAAGACCTGAATGAGTTGAGCATTTAGGGATCCATTAAAAGTTTCACATGGAGGTTCTCCTGTTACAAGACAACCTCCGTGTACACAGTAAGATTCAAATGTGGAGGAAGGTGTTGTGGTCCCCAGGGTCTCCCGACAGTTGTATGACCTTGAATAAACGTGTAGTTGATGTCACAATGTGCGCCATTTAATGTTCGTGCTTATAGAATTCGCAGATCGTAAGGCGCGTAGTAGTTATGACCTTGTCCTTCTGGAATTGACCTTGACATCACAGAGACAACGGGAAGCAGTTATTCTAGCGTACACTGCTTTGATCTAGCATGCACTTGAATGATGTCGAAAGCCAATCCAATCGATAGAGCATCTCAAAAACTAGCAAAATGCAAACCAGACTCAATGGGTTGGGCCTATTTTTAGCCACGATATTACCATATCAGTGGCGGAAATTTTGCATTTATGCTAATTAGATGTTGGTAAAACAAATACAAGAAGGGGCCCCTATATCAGGAGCTGATTTAAAACTATTCAATGTGCTAAATATAGTGATTTCGTCCAAAGGGGAAGTGTATGTCCAGGTTTTGATTCTAAGTGCACGCGTAGGTTGGTGCGCTCGCGTGTCAGTACGAGTACGGATTTGTGCACGCGCGTGTGTGTGTGCGTGCGTGCGTGCGTGCGTGCGTGTGTGCTTAGCTCATACCTGGCAAAATAGTTTCCTGGCCGTATTCTCGTAAAAACCAGCAACAATAATACGCGCGTCATGCCTCTGCGAAAATGAAATGTAGACAGGCCGAATGACAGATTATATAATACACTGACAAATCTCTCTCATACGACCACCTTCATAAGAGGACCACAGTGGTCACTAAATTCAGGAGGTCTCTAGATGTCGGTTATAGTGACCGGCCCTATGTCGGGATTTAAGACATCATGTATTTTTGGAGTCGTTATCTATTCCTAAAAGTGAAAAATCCTGCTGTTAGTTTTCTTTTTATTTGTTTGGGCCAATTTTTTGCCAAAATAAATGACACATATAGATACAGTGGGGAAATTGAAAACAGAAGAGCTTTTCATGACAAGTGTCTCATTCTGCCAATCAAAATGAACTGCCATGGACAGGCCTATTCTATTCGCATGCGATTGTGAGTTATTTTTTGCGATTTCTGATAAGACGTTTATATGAATAGTGTAAGATGGCAGACAATAACGGCCACTTCATGCGCGATAATAACATCACTAAAGACAATCGCTTGATTCGTACAATTCATTAGCTATTGTAAACTGGTGTTAAGACCAACGGATGATGGATGTTTAAGACGGGTGGTCTTAGGTCTGACATAGTCTGTATGACACATATGGTTTCAGAAATTGATTCTTAACCAAATAAATTAATGGCGCACGTATTGTGTTAAATATTCGATATTCATATACGGTTAAGATAGATTAACTCTACTAAGATAAGTTATCTTGGCACTGTGAACTTTTCAGTGAGGAAAACAGATATAAATTTTACTAGCAGCAGTCTAGACCACACACTAGAAATAGAAAATCATAAAATAAAGGTTCTCAGAGGGATGGCAGGCGTAGCGCAAAAGTGAACAACTCTGGCACGTTGCTTCGTTGTAGCTCCAGATTTGTCGAGGCCGTCCCTCGAGGTTGAAAACATGGCTTGTATTACCAAAACTAAAGGACCGCATCATCGCCAGACATCGGCTACAGGAAGTATAAAGCAGGAAAATAACATCAAGCATCTCAATGCTGTTGTTAGTGGTAATCAGCCCATTCAAGATTGAACCAGCGAACCTGATGAATGTCATCATAAAATCTATCATTTCTGACGAAGTAGCATGTGACATTCTGTGACATTATACTGTTGGCGAAGAAGCATAGGTGAGGTTTGGTTCAGAGTGTATTACTGAAGATGATAATGTATGCCACAGAATGACTAAGCTGTTGCTGGCAATATAGTCCGTCTGAACCTGGATATGAACCTAGTTGAAATAAAGGAAACTCATTCTGTCTTCACCATGATGATTATTAATTGCATCTCGTCCATGGCCAGATATTGACATCCGAGACGCAGTTGGCAGGTTTGAATTTTCAAATGTGTCACGTTCCATATTCGCAAGTGATGGAACTAAACTTCCTTGTCAAGAGCAGTGTGACGAGTTGGCTGGAATTCGCTCCAATGGAGTCTACCGCTCATATTGATGTTATTAGACAAGTCGCAGACAACAGGAAGGAAACGATAGATGGATTCGCTGAAACTCCATTCCAACTCGGAAACGACAAAACCTGCGTATACATAGCTCGCGGGTTTCTTTCTGTACTTGATAGAAATGTATTTGATCATCATGATACTGGGATCATGTTAAAGCAGACAACTCAAAATCGCGGAGCGAACAAGAAGGCTTATGACAGAGACACTACATATGTACGGATTCAACTCCAATATAAGACAGCTTGAACCAATTCTGACACAGCAACAGAACAAAGCATAGTCTAACTCTATATGTTTAGCTCAGAAAACGGTGGACCACTCCAATAGTAAAGACACAGCCCTTGTAGTTTCAGCACATCTCTTTACTATATTATACCAGCATAATGTAACCCATTCACAGAGCAAGAAGAAACAGATACACTGATATTTGTAATGTATTAGATGCTACAAGAGGCGGAAGTACCATACATAGCATGACTCCAGATACAGATGTTCCATACTGGCGTTGTATCATTTTAGACAGCTAGGAATGAAAACCCACTGTATCACAGAAGCATCTACGCACCGTCGTACCATAACATTGAAACCAATATATGAAGGTGCAGGTATGTATTTCATTGCTGCATTACCTGGCTTCCATATTTGTACACGATGCAACAGAGGTGGTAAATTTTCTGGTAAGTGCAGGGTTAGCTGCTGGAATACTCTTCACAAGCCCAACTTCTTAATGTATTTCAACGTTCTTCTGAAATCAAGCCATCTATAGAGATGCAAGTGTGTCAGCTGTCTGCACCAGGAACGGAGATAACTTACCATGGCGAGTTGAGATGGACTCATTTCAGAAAGATGTCAACCGAAGCAGAGAAGTTGATACCCACATCACCTGCTTTATGCAATCACGTATTATGAACACATTGTCAGGCTATGATGTAGCATCACGATGATCAAGCCCATTCAGATTTACCATCACATACTTCACCTTTCCAGAGTAGCCATATATCAATCTGACGTCATGTGACGTCATAATCAGCTCAGAGACTTGTATGATGGCATCATAATCAATACGTCATAAACGATTACACTTAACCCGTCTTTAATGCTTAATAGTCTGACACGATTGTATATCTTTACTATGTAATAAACATAGACAGCAACAACGCCCAGTCAAATTAGTTTCAAAATATTCAATGGCTTACCTCTATATTTTTCTGGAAATTGATAATACGAGAGTTCGGAGATCGATCGATCCCAACACGAGCGACGTGTGGGTGGAGCGTAACCAGAGATGGTCGGGCCATGGATAAAATGGAAAGGTCCGCTGGAAGCTACACGGAAATAGTTTTGTCCCAATAATCCCTGATTTAATGTCAGCACCGAAAACCTACCATAGAATTGGTAGAAGGGCAAATGTTGTACGTACAGATGTGCATCAGATTATTGCTTAAGAGATGTGCAGCTGTGAAGCAGCAAGTGATTTATGTGACAATAGTGATGGCAGGATACATGAGCAAAGTTATGGCAATGGTAACGATGAAAATAATTAATGTAACTTTCAATGAATTAATTTTAATGAAGTCATGACAGTTTTAGAAAATGCACGTATTTTATGCAAATTGTTTCATATTGACAGCTTATGTGTCTATATTCGTACAGGATTCCTACTAGAAATACTGCTTCTGACTCCAAACAACATATAAATATGATATTATTGAACAATTCTTAGTGACGAATGTTTTAGTGGTAGTATAGTATACTTCCTTCACAGTAGTCAAAACTTTCTTCGAATTTTGCATACGGTTAACGCGGGAAACATCTTGAGAAAATTACGTCAAAAACACAAAGGAAAAACTGTTACCAAGATTTTTCATTTTCAGAAATGTATGACGGCTCCACAATGTATGATGCATAAATTTACAGAACGATCTCACGGAAGGCCATACTCTATTAGTTATCAGACTGGATGCATGCAGGGTGTGGTGGAGCATGGATCTGATGCATCTTTGTGACGGGTTGTTTGCCAACAATCAGATCTAAATCATTAAGGGGCTACAATAGATTCATTAGCAGAGCTGGATTGAGGTACGGGCAAACGGGGCAACAGCCCCAGGTGCCTGAATAATAAGGGTCACCATATCAAAAACTATATCGTATCTGAAACATTTTAACCTGAAATCTCAGAATTTTAGTCAACACAAGCTTTCAGTTAAATTAGTTTCAAAATATTCAACAGAATGTTGATACATACGTAAAGCAGTAGTAGTAGTAGTAGTAGTAGTAGTAGTAGTAGTAGTAGTAATATTAGTAGTAGTAGTAGTAGTAGTAGTAGTAGTAGTAGTAGTAGTAGTAGTAGTAGTAGTAGTTGTAGTAGTAGTAGTAGTAGTAGTAGTAGTAGTAGTAGTAGTAGTAGTAGTAGTAGTAGTAGTAGTAGTAGTAGTAGTAGTAGTAGTAGTAGTAGTAGTAGTAGTAGTAGTAGTAGTAGTAGTAGTAGTAGTAGTAGTAGTAGTAGTAGTAGTAGTAGTAGTAGTAGTAGTAGTAGTAGTAGTAGTAGTAGTAGTAGTAGTAGTAGTAGTAGTAGTAGTAGTAGTAGTAGTAGTAGTAGTAGTAGTAGTAGTAGTAGTAGTAGTAGTAGTAGTAGTAGTAGTAGTAGTAGTAGTAGTAGTCGAAGTGAACGCACGCGTTTATTTAGCTCTGCAATTGCTGCCCGAATTTGCTAGTTTCTAGCGCGATTTTGTAGATAAATTTTATACATATATTTCGTATTAGTATTTCCTTTCAAACTTTATATTTAATTTGTAAATTCTTGTCTTGGTTGGAGCGCATTTTGTGTCTCTATTTTCTAAAGGCATTCCTCTTAGCTGGCGGTTTTCGCCATTTAATAGGGCTCCTCTTACTGTGGTCAATGCAATACATTTCTCCCCGCGCCGGTCTGCTATTTCTATAGATCGTAGGCTAGCGCATTGTATTTGGCAAGATCGCTTGAGTGAGTGGATTTAATTCCTTTGTCATTTGTAAGCACACGCCTAGTTCTTTAACTATATTACTCCTTATAGTCAGTTGGCTGTCCCCGGTCAACTCGAACAGACTAACAAATATATGACTTGACTATTTAATCATATATTTGTTAGCATACTTTAATCGGCTAGGTGTTAGTGAACCACTTAGAAAGTGGTTCAAACTAACAAATATACGACTGTACTCTCTATTCGTATATTTGTTGGTAGACGTCAGGGTTTCAAAAGGGGACACTATTTATTTAGTGTTTAGCTCTTTCCCCGACGTCTTGGTGTTATATATTTGTATTATATATTGTAGTAGTATGGGGTTCCTCTTTTTATAAAACACCATGGCAACCTCATATAAGCGTACCCTGAGTCTTAAAATCACGACAAAGGCTTGGGGTATTTCGGCAATTGAGGTGTATCATGGGTTAAAGGATGTAGTTGGGGCAGGGCCACGGGTCCTTCAAGGTCTCGTTAATGTTTCCAAATCTGTATGGAATGTCACCGTAGTTAATGAAAGTGTGAAGGAAAAGTTGCTTGACGAGGTCCTTGTCGTGAAGGGTGAGGTGTGTAATGTGGAGGAAATAGATTCTGATCGTCTATTAGTCAAGATGAAGGTTCCATTAGAGATCCCAGATGAACGGGTTATCACTGAATTGATCAAGTATGGCAAAGTGGACAAAGTAGAACACGAGACCTATCCATTTGATCGAACCTTAGAAAATGGCATCAGAAGAATTTGGTTTGAAAAGGTAGAACAACCTCTCCCAAGCAAGGTCACCATAGATGGTCGATTTATCTTGCCATTATGGTACAGGGGCCAAATCAAAGAGTGTAGAATCTGCTTAAGCACAGAACATCTTGCAACAGATTGCCCTAACAAAAACAAATGTCTAGTTTGTGGATCATCTGATCATTTTAAGTGGCGATGCCCGCAGAACAAATATGTCAAAAAGGGTGCTGATAAAAGTGCAGAGCAAGTTGTCTCTAAAGAGAATGTCATAGAACCGGTAGCTGCTGAGATTGTAGCGGAAATTCATACTAATGGGAAGCACGCTGCTAAGGAAAATGTCATCGAACCAGTAGTTGCTGAGATTGTAGCTGAAGTCCATGTTAATGAGAAGCATGGGGAAAAAACTAAGAATCCAATCGCTGCAGTTGCAGGCGATGAAATAGAGGTTCTAGATGAGGGGCTAAGTCTTGCTCCAGTAACAAGTCAATCCAAGTTTGATGACAGAGAGGCTAATTCCACACAAGTTGAAGATGAGGATCAATACCCTCTGGAAGAGAGTTTTAATTTAGGACAAGTAAAATTCAGGTCGCAAGATACTGAAACTAACTTTGAATTTCCACTGAGTACACTCAATCTAGACGATTTAAATAATATAGAGAAAGTAATTGGTGTCTCGGATCGATTGAGTGGAACAAAGCGACAGAAAGATGGAGAGAGTTCTGAATCAGAAATAGAGGAAAGTGATATAGAAGACGATAATATGTCAGTCGCTGAATCTGATATATCCATTCAAACACAGAGTTCTAAATCACCTGATGAAATGGTCATGTACAGGTCAGAGGCAGGAGAGGTGTTAGTTCCATATGTGACGGCAAATGGAGTTAAATATAGGCATCTGCGTCATGATTCAGATATATTAAAATATAAGCATTTGGAAAAAGTTGAGCTAAGTAATGCAGCGTTTGTGAGTAAAATAGGTAAATGGTCTAAGAGAGGGTCGAAAAAACCAAAATCTAGTTAGCTTAATAATGGCGGTTTTACACAGCATTTTATTACCTTTTATGCTAATTTGCACACTCAATTGTAGAGGCTTAAATAGTGACATAAAGCAACGTCACTTACTAGAGACTCTGAAAAATGAGCAGATTGACATTGCTTTGATACAGGAAACAAAAATGCAGAAGTCAGAATTATACGATAATTTAGAAAAGATTTCTGGATCCAGAATATTTTATTCGTTATCTCAAGATAATAGTGCAGGCGTAGCAATTGTTATACTCCCTCGTTGTTCAGCCTATGTAAATATAATCTCTTCAGTATCAGGTGCAAATGGTCGCTGGGTGAGAGTCACGCTAGATATACAACAAACACGTATCACGTTGCTGTGTATATATGCACCTACATCTCATCAACTACGTCGTAATTTTTTTAAGGAGATGTCTAAAACGGCACTAGATAACATCACTGAAAACTTAGTAATGGGTGGTGACTTTAATTGTGTCTTAGACAAAGAAAATGACAGGAATGCAACTTCAACTTATACTGATACATCACATAGACTCTTAAAAGAAATATGTGATAATGAAAATTTAGTGGACACCTATAGAATATCAAAACCTCATGGTAAAGATCTTACATGGTTTTCGGTAGATGGTAAAGTTGGTTCAAGGATCGACAGAATTTATGTGAATAGTTTGTTAACAGGGTACTGGAGAGATGTTAATATTAAGCCAGTTGCATTCTCTGATCATAACATGGTTTGTGTAACCTTTGCCAATGCTGACTGGGTAACAAAAGGGGTCGGGTTTTGGAAATTAAACACAACATTGTTGGGAGAAGAATTTTATAAGAATAATATAGAGAGTTGTTGGCAACATTGGATTAATAGGAAAGCATCATATAAGAGCACATTGCAATGGTGGGAGGATGTTAAACTGGATTTAAAGTATGTTTCCCGAAAGTATGCTATTAGAAAAGCACAGGAAATACGCAAACGCAAGAAAACACTTCATCGATCACTGATGAAAATTAATGCTAAAGTAAATAATGGTGAAGAGAATTATTATGAATTACTGGTTAAAATTAAAAGTAAAATAAGAGATATAGAACAATATGAGTTTGAGGGTGCAAAAATTAGAGCAAGAGCCCAGATGCACGCAGAAGGGGATAAGCCAACCCGATATTTTTGCGCATTAGAAAAAGCACGGGCAATAGATAAGGTGATGTGCTCATTAAACATGCCGGATGGTTCAACCGTCTTTACCAACAATGAAATGAGTACTATTGTATGCAATTACTATGAGTCATTGTACAAGTCAGAGGGAATTGATGAAGATGCAAAATTGGATTTGTTAGCAAATATAGACAAAAAGGTGTCAGACACAGGCAGTGAATTTTGTGATCAACCCTTAACACTAGAAGATTTAACTAAATCCCTTAAAGGTATGAAACTAGAAAAATCACCGGGGTGTGATGGCCTTCCAGTTGAATTTTACCAAACGTTTTGGCACCTTGTAGGTCCAATAATGGAAGAATTAGGCACTGAAATTTTTTAGAAAGGCCATTTACCACCAACTATGGCTAGGGCATACGTAAGGCTAATATATAAAGGAAATGACAGACGTCTAATTCAGAACTACAGACCAATTTCTCTACTATGTGTAGACTACAAAATAATATCCAGAGCACTAACATTGAAACTAGGTAGTGTTTTAGGAGAAATCATTGGAACAGAGCAGACATGTGCTGTACCCAGGAGGACAATTCTAACCAATACCATGGTAATAAGAGACCTTATACAATTGGTTGAGAAGGATAGCATCCCTTCAGCTGTGATTGCCTTGGACAATGAAAAGGCATTTGACCGTGTGGAATGGGATTTTCTTTTTAATTCTTTGCAATCGTTTGGGTTAGGCTCAAACTTTATTAAATGGGTAAAGATTTTATATACGGATATCAAGAGTAGCTATTTAGTGAACAATCAATTATCCAGAGAAATTGTCTTAGAACGTGGGGTTAGACAGGGGTGTTCCCTATCGCCATTATTATTTGTTATTGTGATGGAATCACTTGGCATAGCATTGAGGCAAAATAATAACTTTCAAGGCATATGTATTCGTGGCATAGAAAGACCACTTAAGCTGTCACAATATGCTGATGACACAACTGTGTTTACCAGTTCAAACAATGATTTTGCAATTTTAAACCACGTACTAGAAAAGTTCCAAAATGCATCTGGTTTGAAAATCAATAAAGGAAAATCCAAAGGATTATTTCTGGGGCCATGGAAAGAGCGGAATGACCAGCCACTTGAAATCAATTGGTCTAATGATACCATTAAGATTTTAGGCATCTATTTTGGCAGGAAACCGAATACAATACAAAATTGGAATGAACGAGTATCTAAGCTTAAGAGAATATTAGCAAATTGGAAGCGTCGTCGTCTTTCAATCTTTGGTAGAGTGTTTGTTGTCAACAACTTGGCATTATCTGGGCTATGGTATACAGCATCGGTTGTACACATGCCAAAACATGTAGAAAAGGAGGTTAATGAGTTGATATTGTCATTCATATGGGAAGAAAAGAATCATTTAGTTTCCCATCGTGTTCTCAATAATGCTAAGTTAGAAGGAGGACTTGATTTAATTGATATTAAAGTGAAATGTGTTTCTTTAAGGTTAAAATTTTTGGATGATCTTATTACATCAGATGAGACGTGGGCATGTGTTTCACGAGCTCTCATGGAGAGAATTGTAGAACCATTTCTGGCGGAGCATGTGTTTACCTCAAAGAAGCCACCTCCGAATAGCCAAATGATACCAGATGTGTTTAAAGATCAAGTTAAGGGGTTAGAAATATTTGACAGATACATGCCTCCACCTACGTGCTGGAAGGAAGTACTAGAACAGCAATTGTGGGGCAATAGTAATATATGTTATAACAATGCAGTACTTTATCTACTGTCCTTTGCAAAATATGGCATTCAACATTTATCGGATATGATACACCCTCAAACACGTAGATGGATTTCAATGCAAGACGTAGCTAGAAAAACACATATGAGGCATATAGATGTCCAGCGGTTGCTAAATAAAATAAAACATGCTGTACCAATTGAATGGTTTCGTCTGCCAAATGTAAATAATAATAGTTTGACTCCACAACCCGCATTAGTTCTTGATGATGAGATGTTAAAATACAAGATGAGATCCAAGGAATGGTACCATATTATGAGACGAAAACAAGTAACACCTCCCATAGCAATTAGGAGATGGGATGACTCAAGCTATAAACCATCCAGTTGGAAAAATGTATGGAAAATCTTACATTCTCCATACATACCAAATATGGCGCGTGATTTATTGTGGAGATTACTACATCGACGGCTATGGGTGGGACACTTGACATACAAGTGCAATATTACGACTTCTGATAGGTGTTACTTATGTCAAACAGACGAGGAAACAATCGAGCATTTATTTGCGGAATGTCCAATATCGTCACAATTTTGGGACTATATCAGCCAAATCTTGGCAAAATTTGGAGCGAAGCCCATTGTTCTAGACACGAATGTAGTCTTATTTAGAGAATTTGGATCAAGCGGTGTAAATATCATAAAGTCTGAAAGGACTATTTTAATAACAACACTAACCATAGGTGTTTGGGCCATTTGGAAACATCGGTGTGCACAGACGAAAAATCCATCTATGGGCAATCACAATAGAGCAATAAAGGCAATATTTCGTTCATTGCTGCTGAATCATATTCCTTGCGAATATTTTAGATTAAAGCAGCATGGTAAAGAAAAAGTATTCAAGGACATATGGTGCAAAACAAACATAGTTTCAATAGAGTTGGGAGCTGTAAAAATAAATGAGCCTGCACTAGCTTAAATCGTTTAATTACTACAGCTGATTTATCTGTGTCTTTTAATTAATCTGTGTCATGTAATTCATTTTAGTCTGCACTTTGATATTGTTATGTTTAATAATTCATGTTAAGAAATAAACAGACTGGGGTAATTTAATAATCAATCGATAAAGTAATTTGCCATTGAATTATAAAATTGTCCCAGGTAATTTTAGGAATTTGCACAGAGTTTTATAGGGTTATTTGTTCCCGGGTAATTTACAAAACCTTACAACAAAGTAAATCAAAAAATGGAAACAAGAGCGACATCTATTTCCATCTATTTTTCTGTAATTTTCCTGCTGACTATATATGTTATGCTACCCGAATGCTACTACGCCCGCTGATCTTTAAGACTCAGCCCACTGGCGTCAATGATTGACTTATTTGTCATTGATTGACGAGTCACTTTTCATTTGTTGAATAGTTGCACTCGCCATACGGGTCTACTACCACACATGGATTGAATGGTAATTTACAAAACCTTATAATAAAGTAAATTGAAAATGTAAACAAGAGGGCCGTCAATTTTTCTGGAATTTTTCTGCCGACTATATGTATTATACTACCCAAATGCTACTACGCCCGCTGATCTTTAGAGAATCAGCCCACTGGCGTTAATGATTGACTTATTTGTCATAGATTGACGAGGCACTTTTCATTTGTTGGATAGTTGCACTCGCCACACGGGTCTACTACTACACCTGGGTTGAATAGTAATGCCTTTGTTAAGTTTTGTTTTGCTATCGGAGCTTTATCAGCATATTGTTTTGTATCTATACTTTTTAAGCCATATGTATTTATAGATTGTATTAATGCTCATTATTTATCATTGTTTTGGTGGAATATTAATCAAGATTACTAGTTCACCAGGTTTTTTTCTGGGGGTTTGCAAGCCTTTTTAAAGGAGTTCCTCCGTGAAGTGTGTCCGACTGCGTCAGCGTCGGTTTTTCAAAAAAAAAAAAAAAGTAGTAGTAGTAGTAGTAGTGGTAGTAGTAGTAGTAGTAGTAGTAGTAGTAGTAGTAGTAGTAGTAGTAGTAGTAGTAGTAGTAGTAGTAGTAGTAGTAGTAGTAATATTAGTAGTAGTAGTAGTAGTAGTAGTAGTAGTAGTAGTAGTAGTAGTAGTAGTAGTAGTTGTAGTAGTGGTAGTGGTAGTAGTAGTAGTAGTAGTAGTAGTAGTAGTAGTAGTAGTAGTAGTAGTAGTAGTAGTAGTAGTAGTAGTAGTAGTGGTAGTAGTAGTAGTAGTAGTAGTAGTAGTAGTAGTAGTAGTAGTAGTAGTAGTAGTAGTAGTAGTAGTGGTAGTAGTAGTAGTAGTAGCAGCAGCAGGAGCAGCAGCAGCAGCAGCGGAAGCAGCGGAAGCAGCGGAAGCAGCGGAAGCAGCGGAAGCAGGAGGAGGAGCAGGAGGAGGAGCAGGAGGAGGAGCCGGAGCAGCAACAGTAGTCATTCCCTCCTTGACCCATCTAATAACGGGCCCATAACGCTTTATTCCTGGGACACTGATAGGCTTAATATGGCTCTGTTCATTACACAAGAGAGATTATATTCCAATAATACACATGGCTGATTCAAACGTGACAGTTAGAAAGGAACGTAACATTATAGCATAACACATCTTCTGTGTTGTTTGTTATCACATATGTTATATATGAGTAATATAATACCTCAATAACGCAACTTAGTAATGCTTTAAAGGGCATGTGGTGCCAGACTGGCATTGTCATAACAACCCGAGAGTTCAGAGAGAATATTGCATACATACATAAAAATAGAGAAAAACGTATATTATATAAAGATAAAGGCCTATATTATGGAAACGCGAATGTTAAAAAAACATAACATACACGGATAGAATGAATCATGCGAGATATCCATAACCATAGCCCCTATTATATTAGCATCAAACATTTTAACAGCACATTTATTATACAAATAAAATCACTTTCTTTGCTATTGACTCAGTAGGAAATAGAATATTGACATCAGAATGGTAAGGGTTTTTTGTTATAAGTAAGTTGTGTTATCGGCTCTTCAGTAAAATCCCTCAGAATCTTTCATTTTCTTTGTTTTCTTTCTTTCTTTCTTTCTTTCTTTCTTCTTCTTCTTATTCTTTGTCAAAAACCTTACACCACATCTGCTCCTACAGTTTTCATCCGATCAACTCCAACCTTGTCAACTTCTGCTACCCTGTCTGGAATCGTGCGCTATTCAAAAGAATTTGGATCTGCCCAATAGTTTTCGAACTATCCCCCTTTGAGTGGGCAAAAACGTCCCATAGGAAATGTATAGGGATTTTCAATATTGATCTTTAAACTGGTACTACACCTAGATTTTTTACCAGATCACTACCTTACTTGGTCAGGATGTTACCAGTGGAGTCCTGAAGGTATTGATTCCTCTGAAAGGCACGTGCCAGAGAGGAAGGGTACTGCATGGGCCTTAAATTTTTCAATCTTGGCGGAAATAAAATCTCCTTCATCAGAGAAAGTCAATGGACATATTAAAAGCAGGCCCTTTGGGCCCTTTGGGCTTAAGCCCTTTATCAAAGGGCTTGCAAATGTGCTTAAGCCCTTTAGTCCAAAAAGGTCTTTGGGCTTGTGCTTGTGCTTAAGCACATTAAAAATACCATGTGCGTTCAAGTCCTTTGTCAAGCCCTTTTTCAAGCCCTTTTTAAATTTTCACCGTGAATCAATACTTATAGTTATCAAATCATTACTCTACCATTCTACACATATGCAGCTGCTACATATTACAGATAAACTTCTGCTGTTTATTTTGAAATTAATTTAACTGAAAGTAAGACAACAATATGTTTAGACAAAATCATTAGATAACACTTGGCAGCTTTCAAAGCCTACCTAAAACATTGTTGGTGAATTTAGAATGAAATGGCCGAATTACGTGTAGTTATTATTTTAAGAGAATGGTCACAAACCCTGTTAAATATTTGGAAACTAATTGGACTAGATTAAGCTGTTGCTGCCTTAACAAAATTATTAACAAAATGCTCAGCATGATATTTTGTACATCATATATAATATGTTTTATCTGGCCTGTCATGCCTGTAGAGATGCAAAACATTAGCCCATTTTACTTCATACCTACTTCACTTAAATAGTTGTTACACGTTATTATCTCAAAAAGCTGGTTAAAGGGAGACACATACATACATCTCTGAATAGCTTGAAAGCAAGTTACATCTGTTTCAGTCAATTTCCTTTCAAAAATGTTCAACAGGGACAAGGTTTAGCAAAATTGAAATCAACATTCTGAAAATTCAGAAAGATATAGGCTGAATGATTGGTAGTGTTAGCTGACCATTCTAGCTGCTCTGCTTATCTTCTCAATACAAAAGAATGAATTTCACACCTCGCTGCTACCACACCTCTCATAAGCCATATCCCATGCCTGTTTTGTTATAATAATTCCCCTCTTTTGATCTATCTTTGCCACTAGTCTATAAGGCCTGATAAAATAACTTCTTTACAATGTAAATTATATTGTCAAATATTTTGAAATTATTAGTGCAGCAGATGTTGCTGTCATCAGCAATGGCTACATGTCAAATTATTTTTGAAATATTCTGCAACTTTCACTTTATGGCTGCCTTGAAAGTAAGATAATTTTCAAGGAAATAATTAAACATTTAATGGTATAAATGGGCAGAAAATGCCAATATATGCAGACGAAGAGAAGACAATTTTTTAGAATAACAACTGTAATCGATCCAGTCAATTCAGTAGTAAAATTCAAGAATTAACCTTAAATTTGTCTACAAATGGACATTTTCAAGTCCACTGCAGAGGCCATTTTGGTAGGCTTGACCTGTATAGGGTTAAACCTTACAGAACAGATATATGAGAAAAGTGTTATTATGTATGGAATATGTTGTTGAACATTTTGAAACTAATTTCATTGGGAACTGTTGATCTATGTCAGCAACATATTTCAGGCAAGTTAATTTCAAGATACACACCTTCTCCATGGATTTGTATATTTGATTTGAAAATGAGAAACAGAAATCTTAGGGGTTAAATGGATAAGACTTGGAACTCATGAATGTACACCTAGATTAAGTAGCTTTGTCCCTTTTCCTTTTACATGTTAGTTGCTAATTGCTGTTTATTCTAATAATACTACAAGATGTTGCGGGGAGACGTTTCAACAGCACTATTAGCAAAATTAATAAACTAATGTGATAATCATTTTGCTTATTCTCTACATGTATGTATAAGGTTTTTACAACCTTTATATCAAATAGAATTATCAATTGACTATGCAATTTCCTCAAAAGTGCTTACGAGCTTGTGCTTTAGCCCTTTGCAAAGGGCTTGTGTTTGTGATTAAGCTCTTTGAAAACAGGGTGGGCGTGTGGTTGGGCTTAAGCCATTTTTAAAGGGCTTCGCCCCATGCCTGATTAGAAAATACCCTGTGACATCCTCTCATGTGTGTATCACCGCTGGATCATAGACCCAGGTGGAAAGACACCCTTTGAGCGTCCATATTACAATTCAATATTGATGTTTGAACTACAGCTACGCGCACAGTTTTGATCGGATCACTACCATACTTGGGTAGGATGTTACCCTTGAGGTCTTGAAGATGTCTTCCAACTTCAAAGCTGACCTTGCCCTTTGACCGCCATTGCATTGAATATGGCACCGTAGGGAATAAATGAGGATTTTCAGGATGGATATTTGAACTGCGGCTACACCTAGACTTTTGATCGGGTCACTACAATACTTGGGTAGGATATCACCTCTCGGGTCCTGAAGATGTCTGCCAACCCTTCTTTATCAAAGAAGGCATAGATTACCTCCTCACCCTACCCATGCAAGCTGACTGGGATTGTTAGATTGAGTGAAATGTTTGGTTCTTGGATCTCCACCTAGCTTTGCAGATTTCTCGGTTATACACGTTTTCCTTGATTTTCATGAAAACTGTATTAAAGGTGATCAAATGGTGATGGTTTTTTAGTGATCCGACCACAAGGACAATGTCACCCAGTAGAGTCGCAAGCCACCTATTTTCGTCTAGATTACCTCCCTTTACCCATACAAGATCATGTGTGCAGTTTTACTGGTTATTTGACACTTCAGTGCTTTTTCCTTGATTTTCATGAAAACTTTACCATATGTATATCACGCATCCAATGGTGATGGTTTCCAAGTGGTTTCAATTAGGGGTCAAAGCGACCAATTTTCGGTTTTGACATGAATTAGCTCCCTTTAGCTGTTGTAGTTGATTGAGGCAACACATGCTGGTGAAATTCGATCATCTCTGATTACCTGAACCAAATTTATTAATTTTTCGGCTATTTGACACTTCAGGGATATTTCCTTGATTTTCATGGAACCTCTATCAAGAGTATTTCACGCATGCCGGGCCCAATGGTGATGGTTTGAAAGGGATCTGACCAAGATCAATGTCAACCAGGGACAAAGTGACCAATTTTAGTTTTTTGCATGATTTATCCCCCTTTAATTGTTGAAGTTGATTAAGGCAAATAAATCTGCTAAATTTCGATTGTCTCTGACTACCTGGGCCAAACAAAATTCATTAATTTCTCCTTTATTTGACATTTGATGGCCTTTTCAAGGATGCCAGGTCCAATGATGGTGGTTGCAATGTGACCCGTCCAACGTCACGGTCAATTAGGGGTCAAATTCCCAATTTCTGTTTTGGCAGAAATTAACTCTACTTGCCCAGACATTTTCAATGGTCAATTTAGAGGAGTCCTTATTCTATTTTTTTCATGGCCAGACATAGCAGATTTAGAGTTACTTTAGTAAATGATATCTAGTTAAGTTTGCTTTCTATGTAGTTATGACATGGTTGTGGTACATGGTAATAGATTATTTCAGCTTTCGTAACTTTCACTGTTTTGATATGTTACGTTTGTATTGTTTTTCATATACTATTAATAAAGCCTGTTATTTCACCCGAGTTTTTATGGGGATTGCAAGCCTTTTTAAAGGAGTTCCTCCGTGAAGGAGTAGTAGTAGTAGTAGTAGTAGTAGTAGTAGTAGTAGTAGTAGTAGTAGTAGTAGTAGTAGTAGTAGTAGTAATTGTAGTAGCAGTAGTAGTAGTAGTAGTAGTAGTAGTAGTAGTAGTAGTAGTAGTAGTAGTAGTAGTAGAAGTCGTAATGGTAGTAGTAGTAGTAGTAGTAGTAGTAGTAGTAGTAGTAGTAGTAGTAGTAGTAGTAGTAGTAGTAGTAGTAGTAGTAGTAGTAGTAGTAGTAGTAGCACTAGTAGTAGTAGTAGTAGTAGTAGTAGTAGTAGTAGTGGTGGTGGTAGTAGTAGTAGTAGTAGTAGTAGTAGTAGTAGTAGTAGTAGTAGTAGTGGTGGTGGTGGTGGTGGTGGTAGTAGTAGTAGTAGTAGTAGTAGTAGTAGTAGTAGTAGTAGTAGTAGTAGTAGTAGTAGTAGTAGTAGTAGTAGTAGTGGTAGTAGTAGTAGCACTAGTAGTAGTAGTAGTAGTAGTGGTGGTGGTAGTAGTAGTAGTAGTAGTAGTAGTAGTAGTAGTCGAAGTGAACGCACGCGTGTATTTAGCTCTGCAATTGCTACCCGAATTTGCTAGTTTCTAGCATGATTTTGTAGATAAATTTTATATATATATTTCGTATTAGTATTTCCTTTCAAACTTTATGTTTAATTTATAAATTCTTGTCTTGGTTGGAGCGCATTTTGTGTCTCCATTTTCTAAAGGCATTCCTCTTAGCTGGCGGTTTCCGCCATTTAATAGGGCTCCTCTTACTGTGGTCAATGCAATGCATTTCTTCCCGCGCCAGTCTGCTATTTCTATAGTTCGAAGGCTAGCGCATTATATTTGGCAAGATCGCTTGAGTGAGTTGATTTAATTCCTTTGTCATTTGTAAGCACAAGCCTAGTTCTTTAACTATATAAATCCTTATAGTCAGTTGGCTGTCCCCGGTAAACTCGAACAGACTAACAAATATATGACTGTACAATCTATTCATATATTTGTTAGTATACTTTAATCGGCTAGGTGTTAGTGAACCACTTAGAAAGTGGTTCAAACTAACAAATATACGACTGTACTCTCTATTCGTATATTTGTTGGTAGACGTCAGGGTTTCAAAAGGGGACACTATTTATTTAGTGTTTAGCTCTTTCCCTGACGTCCTGGTGTTATATAAGTATATATTTATAATATATTATAGTAGCATGGGGTTCCTCCTTTGATAAACCACCATGGCAACCTATAAGCGTACCCTAAGCCTTAAAATAACAACTAAGGGGTGGGGTGTCACGGCTACCGACGTGTATCATGGGTTAAAAGACGTCGTTGGCGCGGGACGTGCTACTTTGCAGGGGCTTATCAATGCTACTAATACTGTATGGAATGTAACAGTGTCAAATGAGGGGTCAAGGAAAAGCTTCTGGAAGATGTTCTTATTGTAAAAGGTGAAGTTTGTAACGTAGAGGAAATCGAGT
Source organism: Chaetoderma sp. LZ-2023a (assembly GCA_034401795.1). Classification (NCBI taxonomy): domain Eukaryota; kingdom Metazoa; phylum Mollusca; class Caudofoveata; order Chaetodermatida; family Chaetodermatidae; genus Chaetoderma; species Chaetoderma sp. LZ-2023a. The sequence goes on from CM067365.1 coordinate 14,439,876, forward strand.
CAGATAGGTTGCTAGTGAAGATGAAAGTTCCACTAGAAATTCCAGATGACAGAATCATGAGTGAACTCAAGAAGTATGGCAAAGTGCAAAAGATTGAACGGGAAACGTATCCCTTTGACAGAACGCTAGAAAACGGTGTAAGACGTATTTGGTTTGATAAAGTGGATAGCCCTTTACCAAGCAGATTGACGCTTGATGGCAGCTTTGTCCTGCCCTTATGGTATAGAGGGCAAATTAAAGAATGCCGGATCTGCCTAAGTACTGACCATTTGGCAACAGATTGTCCCAATCGAAACAAATGTTTGCTCTGTGGTTTAGTTGACCATTTTAAATGGCGCTGTCCAAAAAATCAAAACAAGTCCTCAGTATCAGGAGATAACCGCCCAGTAAAAGATGCAACTGAGTCAAATGCTTCTGAAGCAACTGCTACGGAAGCTGGTGTTTTGATTCATGCCACTGTAAATGACACAAACAAATCATCAAATCCTGTTAAAATAACTACAGTTGAAGAAATTCATGTATTAGAGGAGGGTATAACCTTAAGTCAAGAAAATACTCAAAATGCAGTGGAGCCAAACGGTGCTGTAAAAGACACGCAGGAAAATGATGATCTTACAGAAGAGCCAGTTTACAATTCCTTAGAAGATGAATTAAAATTAGGACATGATAAGTTTAGGACTCAAAAGACAGAAAGTTCAGTCGATTTTCCGCTAAGCCCACTTGATTTAATAATTTAGCAATAAGCGTCATAAAGAAGACAATAGCTCAGAATCTGAGATTGAAGTAAATGATATGGATGATGATACAATGTCAGTTGCAGAATCAGATGTGTCCATTAAAAACACATAGTTCACAGATGAAAGATGAAATGGTAATGTACCGCTAAGAAGGGGGTAAAGTGTTAGTGCCATATGTAATGGCGAGAGGCGTGAAATATCGTCTACTGCGCCATGATTCTGATATTTCCAAATATGAATATTTGTCTGTGGTAGAACTAGGAAACATTGAATTCGCAGGAAAATTAGGTAAATGGTCTAAGAAACGAGCTAAAAAACCCAAATCTGGTTAATCTAATGATGTCGGTTGTAAACATCATTTTACAAATTATGATTATCTGCACCATCAATTGCAGAGGATTAGATACCGAATTCAAGCAGCGCCACTTGCTTGAAGAATTAGCAAATGAGAGAGTTGATATTGCTTTTCTACAAGAGACCAAAATTCAAAAAGCTGAAGTGTATGAATCTCTCAAAGATATTTCAAAAAGGCAGATTCTTTTTTCTTTATCACAAGATAATAGTGCGGGAGTGGCCATTCTTATCATGCCCCGCTGTCTCAACTATGTTGACGTTATATTGTCGTCATCAGATCCAAATGGACGATGGATTTGTGTATCGATTGATGTACTAAACACAAGTTTAAATTTGATGTGCCTTTATGCACCTACCTCTCATCAATTGCGCCGTGAATTTCCAAATGATGTTTCCACAATAATTCAAGACAGAACGCCTGAAAACCTAATTATGGGCGGTGACTTTAATCGCATATTAGACGAGGCTAAAGACAGAAACTCTAGGTCTAATTTTAATGACACATCGCATAATATTTTGAAACACATTTGTGAAAATAAAAGCTTGTTAGACACTTATCGGATTGAAAATCCAGAAGGCCAGGAATTTACTTGGTTTTCAACCGATGGAAGGTTAGCTTCAAGGTTAGACAGGATCTATGTAGAACGTTCATTGAAAGGTTACATGTGTAAAACTAACATAAAACCAGTAACTTTCTCTGATCACAATATGTTTTCCATCACATTAGACAATGCTGACTGGGTCAAACGAGGAGATGGATTTTGGAAACTTAATGTAGCATTGCTACGAGATAGTTGCTACCGCAAATGTGTGGAAAGTTGTTGGAGGCATTGGGATGAAAGAAGAGGTTCGTATGAATGTATAACAGACTGGTGGGAAGATGCTAAATCAGACCTGAAATATATTTCAAGGCAGTATTCCATTAGGAAAGCACGTGAAATACGAAAGCGTAAAAAGGCGCTTCAGAGGTCGTTGCGTAAAATTAATAAGAAAATTAATGATGGGGAATATAATTATTACGAACTAGTAGTTAAATTAAAAGGTAGACTAAATGAAATAGAGCAATATCAGTTTGATTGCGGCAAAATAAGGTCAAGAGCACAAATGCACACTGAGGGCGAAAAGCCTACACGTTACTTTTGTAACTTGGAAAAAGCAAGAGGTATAGAGAAATTAATGCGCTCACTGAAGTCTAATGATGGAGTATCAGTGTGCTCAAATGCAGAAAGGATTGAAACAGTATCCGAATTTTACAAATCATTGTATAAATCTGAGGGAAGCGAGGAAACTGCAACTAGAGATGTTTTAAGATAAGATAAGATAAGAATCTTTATTTATCGAGGGTAAATCTTCAGAGCAATGCCCTGATCTCCCAGAGGCCCTCGCCAAATAACTATATAAACTAATTAGAATTATATTTACCAAATTTACAAATCATGCACAAAATATATACAAAACTATACATAATTGTTGCAATGAAAACCTATTTTCAACCATTTCAATACCATATATCAAATGGCAGAAAGACGACAATAATAAGTATGTATTTGTAATTCTATGCTAATGTAATAAACATGCTGTTGAGTATTTTGAAACTAATTTGACTGGGTGTCGTTTCTGCCTTAGGCAGATACAGCACTCAGACAAACTAGCTTCAAAATATTCAATAGTTTATTTAGTTTTCTATAAAATGATATCCAAAATCTTCGGAGATCTACCGATTCCAACACGAATGATGAGTAGGTGGAGCTTCGATAGAGATGGGCGGGGCATAGATAAACCCGGAGAAGTCCGTTAGTTTCGGGAGATTAATGAACACTGGGGCCCAGAAAGTTATTAGCCCTGGGCCCCGAGCAGGTTAAATTCGGCTCTTATGGTTAGATACTATTATATTTTGCAATCGCTAAATTATTATTATTATTATTATTATTATTATTATTATTATTATTATTATTAATTATTATTATTATTATTATTATTATTATTATTATTATTATTATTATTATTAATAATGCAGGTACGTTGAAACAAAGCATAAAATCATTGAAAGTGTGTATGTATGTGCATGTTGTGCATAAAAGATGATAGCGTTTCTGAATTTATAAAACACGTAGGAAGGGAATTCCAATTTTGACTAGCTGTGTATGTGAAACTGTATTTTCCATAGTTGGTTCGTATTTTTGGAGGCTTCAAATGGCTATTAGTTTTAGATCGTAGATGTAATGTGTGTGCTGTCTCTATGGGTGTAAGCATGTCGCTGATGTACTTAGGTGTATGGTTGTTTAGTGCTTTGTATGTCATAATGTTTGATTTAATAGTTATACGTTGTGATAGTGGCGTCAATTTGAATTCATCATATAATTGCAGTGATGGTGTTTTAGCTTATATAACGAAAAGACTTCCAGATTCATGTCGCGAAAGCTGTGACCAATCAATAACAATTGATGATTTGACAAAATCCCTCAAAGGTATGAAGTTATAAAGGTCTACTGGATGTGACAGACTTCCAGTTGAATTTTATCAAACATTCTGGCACATATTTGGGCCAGTATTAGAAGAAATAGCAACCAGCATTTTTAAGCAAGGGCATCTCCCTACATCGATGGCCCCAGCATATGTTCGGCTTATATACAAGAGGGGTGACAGAAATAAAATACAGAATTATAGACCAATCTCTCTACTCTGTGTAGATTATAAGATTATTACTCGGGCACTAACATTAAAACTTGGCGCAGTCCTAGGCGAAGTCATTTATGATGATCAAACCTGCTCTGTGCCAGGAAGATCAATATTAAACAACACTTTGCTTATACGGGACCTTATTCAATTAGTTGAAAAGGATTGTATCCCAGCAGCAATAATAGCACTTGATAACGAGAAGGCGTTTGACAGACTAGAATGGGATTTCTTGTTTAAGTCTTTAGACCATATTGGCTTTGGTTCAAGATTTATTAAATGGGTCAATATTTTATATACTGATATAACAAGTTGCTATTTAGTTAACAATCAGCTATCCAAACCTGTAATGTTGGAACGAGGTGTCAGACAGGTTTGCTCACTATCCCCGCTTCTATTCGTCATAGCTATGGAATTGTTGGGGGCCACATTGAGGCAACGCAATGACTTTCAAGGAATATGTATACGTGGCGTAGAAAGGCCACTAAAGGTTTCTCAATATGCAGATGATACGACTGTGTTTGCGGGTAAAAATACGGATTTTAGAATTTTAAATGGAGTATTAACAGATTTTCAAAAGGCATCAGGACTTAAAGTCAATAAAGATAAATATAAGGGATTGTTTTTGGGCGATTGGAAGGGCAGAACTGATAATGTGATGGATATTAACTGCCCAAATGATGTCATAACAATTTTGGGTATTTACTTTAGTAGAGAACAAAGTGTATTACTAAACTGGGAAGAAAGGATATCCAAGCTAAAGTGTGCATCACTAAATTGGAAACGACGTCGCCTAATTGTCTTTGGCAGGACATTTGTCCTTAATAATTTAATTTTATCTGGACTGTGGTATACCGCTTCTGTAGTTCATATGCCCAAATCAGTAGAGTCAAAGATCAACACGTTACTTTTGTCCTTCTTATGGGAGGACAAAGGCCATTTAGTATCACAGGCAATCCTCACCAGTGAAAAGCATGCCGGAGGCCTGGATTTGGTTAATGTTTCAGCAAAGTGTGCTTCTTTAAAATTGAAATTCTTGAATAAGTTACTTACTTCAAACTCATCTTGGTCAAGTGTTTCAAGGGCACTTCTCCAAAGGTACATTGACCCATTTCCAGTAGAATGTTTGTTTATGTGCAATAAATTGCCACCTAATCATCAAAAGATTCCAAATGTATATAAAGAACAGCTCGAAGCCTTAAAAATATTTACACGATCAATGCCACTACCCAATTGTTGGGAAGATGCCTTAGAGCAACGTCTTTGGGGCAACGAGTTGATTCGTGATACTGATGATGTATTATAGTTGCCCTCTATGGCCAAAAATGGTATTCAATATTTACGTGACTTGGTAAATCCGAAATCTCGGAAATGGATTGCGATGCAAGATGTAGCAAGAATAACACCAATGAGACATATTGATGCTCAGCGCTTATTTGTTAGAATAAAGAATGCAATACCTGCTGTATGGTTCAAATTGCCGAAAGCACGTGGCAACATTGATATGTTGCAACCAACATTAGTATGTATGTCAGAACATATAAAATACAACATGGCATCTAGAGACTGGTATAGAATTATAATGCAAAGTCGGAGACAGACTCCTATTGTGGTTAGGCATTGGAACAATTTAGGATGCACGCCAAAGAACTGGAAAAATGCCTGGAAAGCAATACATCTACCTTGTCTACCAGGAAATGCACGGGACCTGGCATGGCGATTACTCCACCGAAGGCTATGGGTCGGTCATCTTACATATATGTGTAAAATATCAAGTACAGACCGGTGCTTATTCTGTAATACTGAGGAGGAAACGATAGACCATCTATTTACTCAGTGTCGCATAACTACAGGCTTTTGGGTATATATCAATAGCTCCTTTCTAAATTTGGAACCAAATATGTGAATTTAGTGGCTGAAACAATTTTGTTCAAAGATTGCTCAACTATCGGACGAATCATTAATAGCAAGGAGAAAGAATTGTTAATAACCCTGTTATCTGTAGGAGTGTGGGCCATCTGGAAGCATCGGTGTTCAGAGGCCAGAGATAAAACTGGCAACAACCATCAGAGAGCCATACAAGCTATTTCGATCATTGTTGATAAACTGCATTCATTGTGAATTTTACAGGCTAGTAGAACATGGGAGAGAAAGTAGATTTAAAGACGTATGGTTCAAAACTGGCCTAGTATCAATTGAATACGGATATCTAAAAATATCAGAAGCGGAACATGTATAAGCTAGCACACTCGCTGCTTGCTGTATATTGATAAATGCTATTTTAATTTAATTTAATTGCCTTTATTTTAAAATTTTAATGCCTTAGGAGACTCTAATCTTGACGAATATCCTAACCTTGGGATCAGAATATTTAAATATCACATGAGCATTATGTCAATATTCTGGAGGTGATCCGATTTTCAAGTTAACAGAGTGTGATATCTTACAATTAGCTTCCTGTTGTAAATATTTACTGTAGGTGTATTTGTTCCAGGGTAATTTCCAAAAACTTACAATGAAGTAAATTTAGAATGTGAACCCAGAGCGCCATCTAAGTAGTCATAGTTTGTATACGTTTGCTTTGTGCATTATATTATATAAAGGCTACTACGTCCGTTGGATATTTAATAATCGGCTACCTGGCGTCAATGAGTGACTTTTTGTTACTTATTAACGAGTCACCTCGCCACTTGTTGGCGAGCTGCGCTCGCCATTTGGCCTTACTACTATACGGTGTGCTACGTTAAACTACATATGATCTACTTAGCCTGCCGGTCATGAATCGGCTCAATGGCATCAATGATTAGCAGTAGCTTACTGCTAATTATTGATGAGTGGCTTTACCACTTGTTGGTTAGCTATGCTCGCCATTTGGGACTACTACTACCACACGGTGTGCAAATAGCAATGTCTTTGTTGAATTATGTTATGTTATCAGCTCTTTATTAATTATGTTTTCTATGTAGTTATGCCACGGTTGTAGTATATGATAATAGAGTATTTTAGCTTGCACTGTTTTGACATGTTAGGTTTGTATTGTTATTCTATTAATAAAGCCTGTTATTTCAACCGATTTTTATGGGGGTTTGCAAGCCTTTTTAAAGGAATTCCTCCGGGAAGTGTATCCGACTGCGTCAGCGTCGGATTTCCCAAAAAAAAAAAAAGGAGTAGTAGTAGTAGTGGTAGTAGTAGTAGTAGTAGTAGTAGTAGTAGTAGTAGTAGTAGTAGTAGTAGTAGTAGTAGTAGTAGTAGTAGTAGTAGTAGTAGTAGTAGTAGTAGTAGTAGTAGTAGTAGTAGTAGTAGTAGTATTAGTATACCTACCTTTAAATTTTCCAGTTGTAATGTGAAGTCACCTTTAAAAATCTCCGCTGTTATTAACGTAATATTTTCATCTAAGAGCGTCTTCAGTAAATCGTACGTCACCTAAAATAAGCAAGAGGCATTCATTCACAATGGCGTTATTGAAAAATGTATGATTCATTATCTTAAAATCGGGGTAATGACTCATAGTGACGAGTCATTACCGTAGGCTGCAATGGAATTGATCGGACGCTAACATATTTAGATTGAGCGCAAACGGAACTGATAGGTGCTATGCGCGCTTATGGGTACGATCGCGTTTCTGGCGATGATATAGGAATGAATATATGCAGAAGAGAGTGTACGGTGTTGTGGCGGTGGTGTATCTATGTGAGCATGCATCGTCCTATTGCACGATATTCGCCGTCCCACTCCGTTCCCGTATCCTCGAACGTCGTACCTATGTGAGTGGGCGTATGTTAGTACGATGGAGCGGCGTGGCTATGTGAGTGGGCGTATGTTATTACGATGGAACGGCGCAGCTATGTGAGTGGTCGTATGGTAGTACGATGGAACGGCGTAGCTATGTGAGTGGTCGTATGTTAGTACGATGGAACGGCGTAGCTATGTGAGTGGTCGTATGTTAGTACGATGGAACGGCGTAGCTATGTGAGTGGTCGTATGTTAGTACGATGTAACGGCGTAGCTATGTGAGTGGGCGCATGTTAGTACGATGGAACGGCGTAGCTATGTGAGTGGTCGTATGTTAGTACATATACCTGGGTGTCAGTGCGTGCGCGCGTGTGTGTGTGTGCGCGTCTATCTTTATGTCTAGTGTGTGTGCGTATGTGTCTGCCGCCTTGTGTGCATACGTGCAGTGCGTTTGTGTGTGTGGGTGCTTGGGTACGCCCTTGAGTGAAGGAGTGCGTGCGTGTATGAGTGTGTGCGTTAAAGATTGCAATGATATAATGATAGAAGCCATACAGTAAAGTATAAAGTAGGCATATATATACATTAAACGACATTATCATGTCAGAAGTCATTAATATATATACGCGAAATATGTGTGAATGCAAACTTCTATGCATGGTTTAAAGAACTGTTGCTCAAGAGAGCAATGGCTTTCGGCAACATTGGTTTGCAATCATTATTCATCCATCATTGGGCTCGCATTTACGAAATAGTAATATTGTTAAGCAACTCCAGAAAGATCTTAACCCATTGAGCTCTGAATTCCCAGCGTCTCAATGTCAGATTAGCTATATAGGTACCTGGTAAACAGTTTAATCATGTGACGGAAATTTGACGGGAACCTGCTGCAGCGATCACACGGTCGATATAACATTTGGAATTCGGCTTTTCCGGGGTGGCGGGAGGGGCGAGAGTGTTGCCTACGGTCCTTTCTTATGCTAATGCCCTGAATCGGTCAGAGTAGTGATAATTAACTCATTAGTGGCGTGTCTCAAAGCGCTTCCAGCCTCGTCATAGCTCATGTCATTATGCATGTTTAATTAAAATGTCAACTTCAACACATACGTAATGTTACTCTTAGCATCCTAGGTTACAAGCCGTGTATTGATTGATGCTGTTGTCGTTATTATATAATTTACTTTCCTAACGTAATTACTATTTTTCAGAACATAGCAAATGTTTTCTCCATATCATAAATATATTTTGAAAATTTGACAGAAAGAATCTGTTAGCTGCGCAGTTCCCTTGTAGATGTAGCTTTGGTGGGAGTGGAACGCTGCTACTTAGTCATGGCCTTGATGGAATGGGGGTATTAGCGCCGGAGTATTCAGCCATCATAAGTAGTAAGCGGGGTCTTTCTGATATTTAGTTTGTCTATGTTTGTTATTTTCTGATTTATACAGTAGATAGCGAAAAATCAAAATTTCGAAATTCGAGCATCATAGGCATGGTCCCTTGTTGCTTCCGTAGAAAAAATGTTGTTTCCCGGTACATTTTACAACAATGGGTTCAAAATAGTAAATTTGTCAGTTTCCCACTTCACATAATGGTCCGTGTAGGCTTCCGTAGAAAATAATTTCCAAAGTAGCCGGATGGGGTGTGATGGAGTGGGTGGGGACGGGTGTGGGTGCTATTGTAGCTTGCAGTTTGTTAACCGTTTAGCTGCACAGGGAATTCCGAGCAAGATGCGCTGGTGCTATAGTTTAGTCTGTTGCTGAACACTTAATTCGTCACGATGCAGCTAAAGTAGACGTCACAAGATACAATTGCCGATTCCAACACCAAATTACGATCGCCCCTGCCCGTCATGGATACACCCAATTTACGTAAACTAATACTAACGAAGATTTACTATACCGATAGCAAATTACCAATACTGTATTACTTAAAGCGACTACAATACATTCCAGTTCGGAACACGCTTCAAACATACACTATAGTGTGAGCTATATCGTTACAACCCTAATAGAGAGAAAAGAACAGATTCAAATGCGTTTTCAAATTTGGGAGAAAACATTAATGAAGATTTTATAAAAGGAAAAGTATTTGAACGGCTGTCTCTATTGCAAACGTTTATTTCCTATCTTCCAAATACATAGAAACAAGCAACCTATCACTCCCGTCAGCTTCACAAGAAGCTGCAACAGAATTATGGTGACTCTGTTATAATACAATATCAAAAGTGGCAAGGAAAATTCTCTGTGCTTATGAGTGTAAATATTATACTTTCTGATGCTGATAGGATGGTTGGTAATTTGAAGAAAGTACTGACTGGGACAGTGACCAGTTTTGTTAGCTTTTGTGACGATGATTATCAAGATGTATAGACTTATCAGGAAAAGCTCAAGATTCTACACCATAGAGCTGCAATTCTTCATACGGAAATTGACGGCATGGTCATTGCAACTGGCTACCCGGTGACTTAAGTTTAGATTCTCCAGCAACATTTGTGCCAACTCTATTTTATCATGCCATGCTGTGGTTGGTAAACAAGAAAGCATATATAGCTGTCACTCCTGAATTCATTCCTCTAGATCAACTATTTCCCTTGATAAATGTGCTGTCTACGCAAATCACAAGACCTGTACAACTCACCACCTCAGACTGACAGCAACTATGCATCATACCTATAGAAAAGGTGAATTATAGACACCCTGCATGCACTTTGATTCTCAATATGTGAGAATGAACTAAGGTGTTTTAACACAGCACGTGCTCAATATGAAGTCCGAAAAATTAAAGCAGGAGCATATATTCCTAAATATGGAACATAGAGAGGTCCAACATTCATGAAGACGATAACAATAGTACTAGAAACACACATTGTGAAAGAATAAGAATGAAATATTGCTGTGTCAACTGAAAAGGCAAGTATCCTGATGTAAAACGGGTTATGCGGAAATAGCAGAACATAGACCAGCAACACCTCAATGTACAGATCGTTTGCCAAATTAGAGTCCTGCAAAATGGAAGAAACAAGTCTTCGTGATTACTTATGTATTTTGCTATGGTAGATTCCCAGGGAGATGTCGCCACTTCCAAGTATGAGTTGGGACATTCCCGGTCAGATAATTCCAGGGCTGGGGTAATTGGAATTGGGAATTGGAATTGGTGGTAATTTAATTCCTTTTGTCAGGAATTGGTAGGGAATTGGTAATTGGGTGAGTTTTGAGGAATTTGGAATTTGAATTGATGTAATTACTTTGCCAAAGTAATTGGTAATTGGCAATTCGTTATCAATTTTCTTATCTTATTTTTATATACCTCTATTTTTAACTCTGAACTGGAATCTGTTGTTGCCTATTAAAGTAACAATGTTCCAGTCAAATCAGTCTCAAAATTTTAGTTTTAAATATTTAGTGTCAAGCTTTCTTGTCATGCATTATTCACATTGAGACAAAATGGCTAAGTAAACATAACAATTTAATTTTGAAAATGAATAAAACCAAGCCAGTCATTCCAGTGATATATTTTCACAAATATTTCTTCTCATGGTCTGCAAATTGACATTTTCTATTAGAAAACAATTTTTCTTGGGCACAATTTTTGTTAAAGAGTTAGACTATTGATGTCTATTGATGATATTTCTTAGTTTAGTATTTTAATTCAAAACAATAGGTTCAGATATTTCTGATATCCTGCACAGTCAATGAATTCTATGGAGCGTATTTGAATTTTCACTGCTCAAGACTTCACACCTTTAGATTGTTTATTTAACAGCTGTGGATAAAGCTTGTTAAATTGTTATTTGGGTAAATTGAACTGCTCAGACAGAATGTGTTTCCCACAATTTTCTGAGAAAACATTGAATTTTTCTTGAAAACATTTAAGTGCTAAAGGATTAAGTCTTTAACAAACAGCTAAACTGGCCAAAATGACTTCTGTACTAGACGTAAGAAATAACAGTTTGTAGAATAGAGAATAATATTTTGGAAAATTTACAACTGGAATGACTGGCCCGATACCCAAGCCAGTCATTCCAGTCGTAAATCTTCAAAAAATATTATTCTCTAGTTTACAAACTGTTATTTCTCAAGTCTACTACAGGAAATATACAGTTTTTAAAAATACCATCTTGACCTGCAAATGGACATTACCTAAGGGAATATTTTCTAAATAATTAGCAGATCCCTGATATACATAATTTACATAAGTAATATTTCAATATAAATATATCTTTAAAACTGTTATGTTTAGCATGTTTAGTATTGTTTACCTTAGTCAAAGGGACACAATAAATTCAATAAATCTTTATATAATGTATTTTATTAATTTCTTTATACACTCCCCTGACGCATTTCATTATGCATTCTCCGAAACCAACTTTTATAAAAAGGAAATGGAATTGAATTCCTTTTAAAAGGAATTGGAATTGAATAATTCCTTTTGTATTTAGGAGGATTTGGAATTGGAATTGATCAAATTCAAAGGAATTGGAATTGAATCAATTCCTCTCATTAGGAATTGACCCCAGTCCTGGATAATTCCACTTTGGATCGGATTTAATGGTCATCTTTCTGAAATGAACGATAGCCAGTTAGTAGCCGCCTAAACGCCACTGATTGATGCCCCACCTATAGACAACTCAACGCTTTATATAAACCTGAAAGCTTGTACTGAAATTAGTAAGCAGCTGTGTCAAGAATATGCTGTGCAGACTGTGGATCAACAGCTTTATTGTTTGGCCCCGCAAATAGAATGGAGACGACTTGACGAGTTCGACATACATGTTCAACTTGGAGGTACATAGCAGCAGTAGTAAAGCTGTATGTGCCTTAAAACATGTTGCATCCTAAACTGCTGTCATCATGGCATCATGAATGACGTAGATAAGTACGTCACGAACGCATAGTTGAAGACGGGATATGCGTTGTTGTACGAATTCTATGTCTTTACTATTTAATAAATATCCTGTTGAATATTTTGAAACTAGTTTAACTGGGCGATGTTGTTGCCATTGTTACAACATATTCATCAACTTTACTGTTTATTTTTGATGATTTTGATAGTCAGGGCAACTGGAAAGGTCCATTCCATCATACTGTTCGCGCTTTATTTTTAGCATTTGTGTCCCTAATGTATGTGTTTATTTTAGATTCCTGAAATGGTGTAATAAGACAAGGAACTCTGTCACACAAAGTCGGGAATTAAACTGTATGAGTTGGAAATGTATTTTATCCTGCTCATGAATGATTTCAATCCATTTCTTAGCCACACCCTTTCAGAAGGTGCTGCTGGTGGTGGTGGTGGTAGGATTTACAGTCATATTTCAAAATCAAGCTTAGTTCCATCCACTGAGAGGACAACGCAATCAAAGTGGCAAGAAATGGAAGTTAATGTGAACGTCTAGCCAGAAAGCGTATTTAGCTGGGAGCTGGCTATGTCCAGAAGAAAGGACGACGCTAACATGGGCACAGTCCTTAGCCGCCCAGTAGAAAATATCTCTTATATCACTCGTGCATGACGATGAAGCCATGAGAAAATGTTCGAAGTCAGAACTGTTGAGGAAGATTGAAGAGAGGCTTCAGACTGCAAATGATACTCCAGAAGCTGACACAATCTACATAAGGGGTTCTATGGCAGAAGTACAAATAATGCATGTTGATAGAAACAAGATATTTACTCTAACTTGAACAAGGTTACCTTGGGTTGCTTGCAAAAGGACACCAGAGAGCTAACAGGGTGGTTGATGTTTTTGTCAGATGTAACGGTGATAAGTCAGTCAAAGTAGGTGAGAGAATAAGGCGACAAGCTTCTCGAGATGCAGCAACTCGCCATTATCTGTTTCTGGCAGGCAGATCAGTACCTCCATAAAAGAAACCCCTCTACCTTTCTGAGAATAAAACGTATTTTGTCTGAAATTATTTGCCAATATATAGTCCAATATGGACACAAACATCATATGAGAGTCAATCATTCAGTGTAGGATATACTTGGCCAGTGACTTCACAGATGCAAAGCTTGTAAGATCAGTGTCATGTTATGGTGTGGTGGCTGTCTGGTAATTATTTAGCATCCAAACAGAGGCAGATGCTCGCACACTGCTGCATGCTTTGAATTGCAATGCAGTATGTTGTCGGGGCGAGTGATAATCAAGACACGTGATACCGATTTACTTGTTCTGGTCATTCATTACTTGCGCAAAATGCAGGCTACAGAACAAATGTGATCTAGAACGGAAGCAGCACATCTACGACCGACAGAGAAGGTGCATTACAGTTCGTGATACATGGAAAGCTTATGGCGCAGAGTCTACCAGCGGGCCATGCACTGATTGGCTGTGATTCAGTATTACTTTAGATTGAGAAAATATCTGTCGTGAATGCGCTGAAGGCATATACTGTATTTATGGCTATCTTCACTGAACTAATGTGAATGTAATCTAGAATAAATGGCATATTTTCGATAATTGGTTGTAGGGCTGCTACATTGGCGAGTACCCTACATAATAACCAAATAGAATATTTGGAGTTTGTGTAATATTATATTGCGGAGAGGTGCAAATAGAATGCCTCAAGTTCCTATGATATTTTGATAAAGTAGATAATAATTTAATAGACATAAACATCGTATGTTTTTTGCTCATGCGATCATGTGTGGTAGAAAGGGTTTAGGCATACCCTATGAAAACACTCTTTTCTACATCTCTCCCCTCCCCTGCCCACTGTATGGCTCCAATCAAGACATACTCTTATTCTACATAAAAATCGACCCGCTATGCGACAGACTGCATTTATAGAAGCTAGGATGTTGAGCAATGAATGGCGACATGGATTTCCATCAACATGTGGTTCCTCTTCCTGTGACCACTACCATGCAGCCAATAGTGAAAGCTGGGCATCATAGTTAAGTTTGTGATTATACAATTTGCCCTCCCACATGAGCGTTCTTGTCACATTGTTATTTTTTTAAATCTTACGTCTGAGAAAAGTTCAATGGACTCGTGTATTGTGGCAACCCGATTCCACTGGAATCGTTTCATAAGCTGGACTCGTGCTGGATTAACAGTTACCTCCGATGACACGACTCGGAAAAATCGTGGGAATCGACGGCGATTAGACAAAGCTGGTGAACTAGAGCCATACGATATCTAAAATAATAATAATAATAATAATAATAATAATAATAATAATAATAACGACGACGACGACGACGACGACGACGACGACGACGACGACGACGACGACGACGACGACGACGACGACGACGACGATAATAATAATAATAATAATAATAATAATAATAATAATAATTATTATTATTATTATTATTATTATTATTATTATTATTATTATAAAGTCCCACATTCACACCGGATTGCTTAAAATAAAATGTTAAAATTACATAATTTTATAGTCTTATGTAACTAAATGTAAGGAAAAGAAGTACATCTTAACCTATGATGATTTAATTCCGTATACATTAATATAATTATCCAAGTTTTGAAATTGACTTAGAGACATCTATTAACTTTACAACACAAGAAATTAATCTACGGATAGCGAAAGAAGAAGATTGCTCCAAAGTTAGAGATCCATTTCTAGTTATGCCCCGCCCATGTCTAGCTGTGTTCCACCCATTTCCAACTATGACTCGGCCATTTATAGCTATGCTCCATCATTTCTAGCTATGCCCATGCTGCTTTGAAATTGAATTCTCAGAATCCGAATTTCAAGATAACGTACTATACAGGGCCTAGTGCACCATAAATGCGTTTCTTGGTCGGTCGTAAAACCTGTTCTATGCGACCAACTTATCAGACGTTTGATCCGTTCCCAACAATGGGAGGGCAATTTTGCCATACACGATATCTTCCTCTAGTTAGTACTTTCGCCGTCTCACTGAGAAACATAAGTGGCGCTGTCATTTTCCCTGTAGCTGACTATTTGACCGTGAACAACGCAGACACGCGAATCTTCGCACTTTCATCGGTACCCTTTGTTTCCTGCCACACTGTCAAAGCTGCCCGATATTTGGTGGCTATCAGTTCTACCCATTGAAACAAGGCATACAATGCTACCACGACTAGGCCTACTTGTATTGCTACCTTAGCGTATTAAAGCTCTTGTGTTCCGTTAAAGAAAGACACTTTTGCACGAGATATGAGATGCCTGTTCAATTTACCCAGCATGCAATACTACCCGGCGTGCAATGCTATCCAGCATACAATGCCCTGACTCCATACTCGTTGGAACTATTGGACGCCATATTCGTTTAGTCTATTGTCTGCATAAGGCAGGATTTCTCAATCAAAACCGACCCGCTTGCACGTGCACATAGTCATTTGTCCTCCAGCTCTGGAAGCGTAAGCATGTACGTAGGGCGTATTCACAGCAGTACATTCGACAGTCTGTAGAAACCCACAACTTACAGTCAAATTGCTCTTCAAATACGTATCAAGTGTTGACTGAAATGTATGATGATTATTTTAGAATACATAGACTAACAGCTGTTGCAGCAACACTTTTCAATCAAATTTGTATCAAATATATAGCAGGTAGTAATTGCATTACACACTAATTATTTTGACAACAGTTTGACTGCATGTTGGTGCTGTCATTGATAGCAACAACTTCCACGCAAATTACTGTCAACGTATATAAAAGCGTGTTCCTATTTTCTCTTTGACACTGACACACTTTCTCTGAACAGTATTGAAATACAGACTATCGAATGTACTGCCGTGAATACGTCCTAGATGCATGCTTACGCTTCCAGAGCTGGAGGACAAATGATTATGTGCACGTGCAAGCGGTTTGGTTTTGTTTGAGAAATCCGGGCTTGTGCAGACAATAGACTAAACGAATATGGCGTCCAATAGTTCCAACGATTACGGAGTCAGGGAATTGCATGCTGGGTAGCATTGCACGCCGCGTAGTATTGCATGCTGGATAAATTGACCAAGCATCTCATATCTCGTGCAAAGGTGTCTATATTTAATGGAACACGAGAGCTTTACAACGCTGTTTTTTGTCAACTCAGCTCTGTCGATTTGGTATTTCCTATAATATATCGTTTTTTCCGAAAACGGGAGTATACCCTGAAATCTAAATTTCAAAATAAACGCTAGAAAACCGCTGAATATTTTAAAAGTAATTTGACAGGAATTTGACAGGAAACTGCTCCTGCCTGCGACAACTTCAGCTTCCAGTCAAAATAGTGTTAAATATTCAGGATACTATTTCTTACATCATATTAAATGTACATGAAATTGTTTAAAATAGACTAAGAATATTTTAACCTACACATTTTAGCATTTAAAGAACTGTATATAGTTTTATAGGACGTAAGAAATAGTACGTTGATTTTTTTAAAACTAATTTGACTGGAAGCTGTCGCTGACTTAGTTTGCTGAGCATTTTGACACAGAGTTGACTGAAAGCTAACGATACCTACGAAAATACCGACTTTCAGCCAAATTCAAATTTAAATATACATATTTTTTTGTTTTATGTATAACCACCCAATCACCGGCATGTAGAATGAAATAGATTGATCAGGTTGGAAGGGATTGCACATACAATTAAAATGTCTATTCTAATTAACCCTTAAAACTGGGCCGACCTAAACATATGTTAACTATAGCGCGCCAGCACGTGAATCTCGCGCTACATGTAACGTATACAATTATTTATATCACACAGCTATATAATGCTGATTGATGATTATTATTATGATGATGAGTAATGATATTGATCGATGATGATAATTGATGATGTTGATTCCTACATCGTAAATAATGTAACGTACGATATTTGTGGGATAAAGGGTTAGGTCTTTTCTTTTCTTTCCCATTCAAGCATGCCTACTAAGAATCATTCGTGTTCTAAGCTGGAAAGACATTGTCTGTATTAGCTAACTTATATTACGAAATCACTGGTCAGGTCAAATATAAAGGCAATAACGGTTACCCTATTCATGCCCTCCCCACCTCTTGATGATATACAAAATCATTTACATTTTATAAGTAGTTGTATCTATAGTAAACAGACATGTAGTTAAGAAACATGTTACAAATAAATTCAGAACATGTCTAAATCATTTCTAATTTGTATAAAATCAAGTTGTTACTAAAGTCCTTTTTTATGAATACAGGTTTTATGCAAGTCAATGAAAGAAACAAAATTAACCACTTCCATTCTGTTTACCTGTTGACAGTATTTTAATTCAATAAATTAAATAAATCCTGAAGACTATTTTGAAAACCATCACAGTGAAAGCTGCCTTAGGCAGCAACAACTTTCAGTGAAATCATTTCCAAAATACTCAACAGGTTTCCTCTGCTACTGCCTTGAAGCCGTGTTTGTTCAGAATGAAAAGGGTTATCAAAATATCAACACACGTTTCATCAAACACAGAATGGAAGATTTACAAATAAATAATCAGGTATAATCATGGCTGTCCTCAAGACCGGCCTGGGCAGGTTACGTGTTTTGATTGTTAATGGGATAGCGTTCTCTGGGTTGGAGTCTACATCAATTGTCATGCTTGATTTCACATGGCTCTGGTGGTCACAATTAACAGTAGTATGTGCAAAATCACTGGCATAATGTAATCCACATAATGTTCTACATCTGGCCTAAAAGCGCCATAGCAGTTACCCTGAAATTGAGATTATGGGAATTCAGGGTTCAATGTATATAAACCGATTCTAACACACAAAAATCGGGAGTGGCATCTCTAGAAATGGATCCCTCCATTTGCTACCCGCTACTCAGATGTCAATCATGTCATCACGCGTCTACATCAAAATGCACTCATTAACTTTTTGAACACGGACGTCAAAGAATCTCGGTCTTAAAGCACGCGTACAGGTAGGTTGTTGATAATTGTGAGGCTAATTAGGCTGGATACCTTACATCATTTAATTCATTAGGCACTGGCCACACAGCGAGATGCCACGAGAAGCGATAGTGTTTCCGAATATCAGAGAGGAAAGATGAATTAGAGAGCTGCTGTATTCTCCGCTGATATACCATTCGCATCCGGTTCTCTGGCGTCAAATCGCGTTGTTATTGAAAAGAATACGCGCATTTTTGTTACTAAAATAGTATCATCAGATAACAAACTATAAATCTCTACATGACCAAATAGATCTGATAGTCTAGCGGCTATATCTCAAACCAGTCCGTTATTACCAGAATAACATATGGCCACAACTGGGTTTTTCGTTTATTTGGTCCTAAATAATATTTCTCTACATCTTGCGCTCCTCAGTTCACGGTACGTGACCTTAACGTCCACGCTCAACTCTCAAGATGTCCCAGCATTGAAAACGAATCTAATAAATGAATTTTAGCTACACTTTATATATATATATATATATATATATATATATATATATATATATATATATATATATATATATATATATATATATATATATATATATATATATATATATATATATATATATATATATATATATATATATATATATATATATATATATATATATATATATATATGCCAACCCACGTATTTTTCATCGTACGGACATTTCCCTGACAATGGCATTGCCTAGTCCTGACATATCTTAAATTCCATGTAAAATGTGCTTCTTTACTAAGTGTGTAGCAATGTAAAGTTCGATTTTCTGTACAACATTATAATAAATTCAATGTCATAACCTGTTTCATAGTAAATAGAATCCATTAGCTAGCCATTCGGAGGAAAGTATGATTGTGTGGTATGGACATCGCATTAGAACGAGCAGCGAAAAGTCTTCTCAAATTAATTGTTCTCTCCAGTGCTCTCAATTTCTATTTTTTTTCATATTCAAGTTTATATAATAACTTCTATACGAAGCATATATAGATGCCACATACATAACAGTGAATAAGTAAATCTTATGGATTTTCCAGAAGCATATAATACATAGTTTCCAGTCTCTGTATTGTCTGTTCTGTTTTGATTGAGATTAAGCATATATGGCTGGCAGTGTGAATGTAAACAGGGGTTGAACAGGAGCTAACAGATAAAAGGAAAGTAAATAGATGCGCTGAACATGATTGTGTCTAAGATGGGAATGATGATGCATGAACGACGACAACGACCTCAACGACTCAACGTCGACGATGACGACGACGGGGATGGTGGTTGCTGCTTCTGAATTTACAGCGTATTTTCGAAAGTTTTCTAGAAGAGATTATAGACAGTTTTCGAGTTTTAAATCTTTGTAAATTGTGTATGTTAGGCATAGATAACAATAGATTTCTCCCTTCTCGTGTTAGGGCAGCGCGATAAGGGGACTTTGGCCATTAGCGTCAGTGGGGCGGTGTTGCATGAAGGCAGAGTTTCCTATGTACGTGATTGGTTTGGAGATGATATCATCTTCATAGCGTACTTAGAATTCATTGCCGATTTGCCGGGTCCAGACGCACATATATTTCTCACGCCTTACATACATTCTCAAACTGAGTAGTTTCAATGGATTGACCTTTCCAGTTTCAGTCATGCCCCGCCCATCTCTAGCTAAGCTCCAACCACATCTGCCACGAGTTGGGATCGACCGGTCTCTGAACTCCATGACTATCACTCTCCAGAAAACTATACAGGTAAGCTTCTGGATATTTTGAATTTGACTGGGTGCTGTTGCTGACGATGGAAGCAACAGCTTCCAGTCAAATTAGTTTCAAATCATTCAACAGCACGTTTATTAAACACTAGAGACATACAATGCGTACAACGTGTCGCACTATTAAGAGTTAAAGACGGGCCAAATAGAATCATTCATAACTTAATGAGTATGAAGTAATCATACGCGCCGCTTAACTGAGTATGACGTCGTATGACTTCAAATCATTGATGTTTACGCGTGGAAAGGTGAATTACGATTATGATTGAAAATTTTCCATTTCCAGTCTCGCATGTGTTGGTGGTGGATTTAGGGTGGGCCATTTGATTTGATAATGATTCTAGCCAGTCAATACGACAAAGGGCATGATTTGTTTGTAGTAGCGACTGACGGGCATGATCCAATACCTTAGCACTTTAATGGCTAAATTGGGTCAAGAATATTAAAATATTAGCTTATTGAATATCAATTTGCAGTCCAAGATAAGAGAATTTTTGAAAATTCATCACTGGAATGACTGGCTCCGTTATCGATCCAGTCATTCAGGTGGTAGATTTTCAGAAATAATCCTTCTCCTGGCCTGCAAATGGGCATTCAATATGCAATATACTGAATCCACAGGTACTGATATGCATTGATTGATAATGTAATAAGTTTGTCCCATATCCTAGCATTCTTTTGTTTATTGTTAAACGTATCTGGTATTGCCCAAATTCTAAATTACGGTCGCGATTGAGGTACCCGATCTGACACTCGTGTATATGACGTCATAAGCAATTGCGTCACATGTAGGCTGACGTCACAATCAAAATGCATATTGAATGGCGTACCTCGCTCCGGTATGAACATTGAACAGTCCGGCACGTGCACGAATTGTATGTCTTTAATAGTTAAGCAACATTAAATATAGACGGAAACACCATCCAGTCAAATTAGTTTTAAAATATTCAACAGCTTACCTGAATAGTAACCTTGAAAATTGGATGATAAGAATTCAGGGATCAAGTATATAAATCGATCCCAACATCCCCAAAACGTTGGCGATGGCTAACTAGAAATTGCAGGGGCATAGCTAGGACTGGGCGAGGTAGAGCTAGGAATCGGCGGAGTAGTGCTGGGAATGGGCGGGGTAGAGCTAGAAATGTTATTTACTGTTTTATAGAAGATGCTCCTGTGTGCATAGAAACAACTCTCGTGGAACAATGTTCTATAGAAGATGCTCAGGTGTGCATAGACACAGCTTTCATAGAAAATTATTCTATAGAAGATGCTTCTGTGTGCATAGAAACAGCCCTCGTGTAACAATGTTCTATAGAAGATGCTCGTGTGTGCATAGAAACAGCTCTCGTGGAACAACGTTCTATGGAAGATACTCGTGTGTGCATAGAAACGGCTCCCGTGGAACAATGTTCCATGGAAGATACTCGTGTGTGCATAGAAACAGGTCTCGTGGAACAATGTTCTGTGGAAGATAATGATGTGTGCATGGAAACAGTTATCATAGTACACAGTTCTATAGAAGATGCTCCCGTGTGCATCGAAACAGCTCTCGTGGAACAACGTTCTATGGAAGATACTCGTGTGTGCATAGAAACAACTCTCGTGGAACAATGTTCCATGGAAGATACTCGTGTGTGCATAGAAACAGGTCTCGTGGAACAATGTTCCATGGAAGATACTTGTGTGTGCATAGAAACAGGTCTCGTGGAACAATGTTCTATGGAAGATAATGATGTGTGCATGGAAACAGGTCTCGTGGAACAATGTTCTATGGAAGATAATGATGAGTGCATGGAAACAGTTATCATAGTACAAAGTTCTATAGAAGATGCTCCCGTGTGCATAGAAACAGCTCTCGTGGAACAATGTTCTATGGAAGATACTCGTGTGTGCATAAAAACAGCTCTCGTGGAACAATGTTCTATGGAAGATACTCGTGTGTGCATAGTGGTGCTCCACATTTAGTCATCTTACCCGTGTAATGGTCCATAGTAGTAGTAGTAGTAGTAGTAGTAGTAGTAGTAGTAGTAGTAGTAGTAGTAGTAGTAGTAGTATGTATGTATGTATGTATGTATGTATGTATGTATGTATGTATGTATGTATGTATGTATGTATGTATGTATGTATGTATGTATGTATGTATGTATGTATGTATGTATGTATGTATGTATGTATGTATGTATGTATGTATGTATGTATGTATGTATGTATGTATGCATTTATATAGCGCCAATTCCAGAATTAACTGCCCAAAGGCGCTTTACAAAAGTTAAAGCTAATTTAAAATAGTGAAATATGCTTTTTGGAAAAATGGGTTTTTAGAAGAGTTTTGAAAGCCTCAACATTGTTGCTGTTTTGAATGTTGGATGGAAGGTCGTTCCAAAGTTTTGGTCCAGCTATGGAGAAAGCACGCTCTCCAATGACAAGATTGGAATTGGGTACTACGCAGAGTAGCTGTTCACTCGATCTTAGTGCTCTCGGTGCTATTCGTCTAGTTATGAGTGATGATAAATACGGTGGGGCTAAGTCATGTAGGCATTTGAACACGAAAAGTGCGACCTTAAATTCGATGCGTTGTTCCACTGGCAGCCAGTGTAGCTCTTTGAGGACTGGTCGAATGTGTTCATGCACTTTTGTTCTGGTTATTAACCGGGCTGCCGTATTTTGTGCTCGTTGGAGACGTTGTAACTGCGATGATGATATGCCTGTGAGAAGAGAATTGCAATTGTCCAGCCTTGATGTAATAGTTGCGTGGACGAGGGTATTGACTGCATTATAGTCTAGCAATTTCCTAATTTTACCGATGTTGCGAGTGTTCAGAAATATAGATTTACAGATCGACGTCACATGGCTTTCCATAGACATAGTATTGTCAAAGACTACGCCAATATTTCTCGCATTAACACTAAAAGGAATGTTGGCGCCACCGATATGAACCGATTCAATTTCTATTTTTGGTCTCAAGTGACGGGAAGCTATCATAATTATTTCTGTCTTTTTCTCGTTGAGTTGCAAAAGGTTGTTTAACATCCAAAGTTTCACATCGCGAATACAGTCCTCCAGAATTTCCCGGGCATTCAATTGGTTGGGTGTGTGAAAAGCTAGATACAGCTGAGTATCATCGGCGTAGAAGTGATAGCTCATTCCACGTGCGTCTAGAAGTCGTCCCAGTGGTGCCGTGTAGATAGTGAATAATATAGGCCCGAGCACAGACCCCTGCGGCACACCAGAGAGCAACTCATACTGAGATGACCTAGCTTCATTTAATGTGATTGTTTGATAGCGACATGTTAAATAGGATTTGAACCAACTCAGTGATGTACCAGATATGCCCAGTTCTGCTAGTCGTGATAGCATAGTTGTATGATCTATCGTATCGAAGGCTGCAGATAGGTCTAGGAGTGTTAATAGCACACACATACGATTGTCCATAGAACATAATATATCGTTCTGCACGCGTAGTAAAGCCGTCTCTGTGCTATGAAGCTTGCGGTAGGCACTTTGGTACAACTCACGCAGGTTATTTACTTCTAGGTGATTCTGAAGTCGTTCTGCAATCACTTTTTCTAACAGTTTTGATAGATATGTTAGATTCGATACCGGTCGGTAGTTGTTAAGAAGGTTAGAGTCCAGAGATGGTTTTTTGAGCAGTGGTATCACGTTTGCTGATTTAAAGATAGTAGGCACAGAGCCACTCTCCATGGACATATTTATCATATTTGTAATGACTGGTGCAAGGTCGGCGATACAGTCTTTAACCAAGTGTGTGGGTATTGGGTCTAGAATACAGGACTTTTGTGGTGATTTCCTGATTAGTGTTGACACCTCACTGATGGAAGCTGGTCGAAACTCTATCAGAGGACATTCTGATACTGGTACATCGTTCAGAATCTGTACTGAATAATCTGGATGTCTCAAAATGTTTGCACGAATGAGTTCGATTTTTTCAGTGAAAAACTGTCCAAAATTGCCAGCTAGCTCAACTGAATTGCTGTGCTGTGGTAAGGTTTTTCGTCCTTTATCTTTGTGAAGGCGCCTGTTGAAAACGGAGAACAGTTTTTTCTGGTCTGCTTTGTGTTCGGACACTAATGTTGAGTAGTAATCCTGCTTTGCTACAGTTATCATTTTGTTAACCACTTTACACTGATCAGCATATAACTGTAAATGAACGTGTAGATTCGTTTTGCGTGCAAGGCGTTCGTATTTTCGTGAAAGTCGTTTTGCTTCCTTTATCTCACTGTTGAACCATGGTGAATGTGGACGAACAACGATTGTTTTATGGTTATGGGGAGCATATTTATCAAGAATGGCTCGTAGTTCATTGTCGTACTGGTTCACGAGTTTGGACATGTTCTCAGATGGATTCGTGCACATACTACTTGCACGTATGTCTGATCTGATTGATTCAATGGTAAGTGAACGAAGTCGCTTATAAGTAATCGTTTTTCGTGGCAGAGCAGGTTTTGGAAGAGAAACGTCGAATGTTATAAATGCATGGTCCGACGCGATTGCGCCTGCGTCAAGATCAACATTACTGACGACAGATTCATCTGCTCGTGTTATAATTAAGTCCAGTAGATGTCCTTTACTATGGGTGGCATGTTTCACATGTTGTATAAGACCTGATGTTTCTAATAAAGCCCGCATAATTGATGCATTATGATCGTCCTACTAGTAGTAGTAGTAGTAGTAGTAGTAGTAGTAGTAGTAGTAGTAGTAGTAGTAGTAGTAGTAGTAGTAGTGGTAGTAGTAGTAGTAGTAGTAGTAGTAGTAGTAGTAGTAGTAGTAGTAGTAGTAGTAGTAGTAGTAGTAGTAGTAGTAGTGGTAGTAGTAGTAGTAGTAGTAGTAGTAGTAGTAGTAGTAGTAGTAGTAGTAGTAGTAGTAGTAGTAGTAGTAGTAGTAGTAGTAGTAGTAGTAGTAGTAGCAGCAGTAGTTATTTGGCTATCTTATCAGTGTGGTGTTCCACCGTTATCGTACCTGTGTGGTGTTCCAGATTTAGTTATCTTACCTGTGTGGTGTTCCACATTTGGTCATCTTACCTGTGCAATGGTCCACATCTTACCTGTGTAGTGTTCTACATTTAGTTACCCTACCTGTGTTGTGGTCCACCGCTTACCTGTGTGATGTTCCACATTTAGTCATCTTACCTGTGTGATGTTCCATAGATGCGAAGCCTGTGCCGTCGCCTGACTTTCTGGTGAGCATCCGGCACCGAGCAACATCAGCTTAGGCGGTGGTGTGTAAAGCATCTCATACATCATGTTCGTGGCCAGACCAGCATTGCACTAGAGAATAAACAACACAACAGGGCTTCACAATCCAAGTCAGATTGTGCTTATCACATCCTGATGCCCGCTTGCGAGTGTGGGGCGTGCATGCGTGCATGCGTGCGTGCGTGCGTGTGTGCATGCGTGCGTTCGTGTGATGGTGGACGGGGATGGGCGGTATGTACGTTTGTAATGCAAAATGGTAAATAATCTCGTCTCAGCCCGTACCCCAGCCATGGCCAAGAAACCGTTATTAATCGACCCAAGGGCACGCACTGCATTCACCTCCCCTCCTCGACACATAGTGAGGCGGTAAAACGCAGACCATTAAATACTACCTACATACGGATATGCTTATTCTGTGTCCAGCAATCAGCAGAAACGAAAAACATCCACCAAACACGCTGCCGCGCATGCGCGGGGCAAGGCATTGTGTTAATACCATAGGCCTGAGCAAAGAGAGAAGGTGAAAAACCGCAGTTCTGAACTCACGTTCGCTTAATTTTTTATATCTTCGAGGAGCCTATGCCATCAGGAAACCATTTAGCAAGGAATTTTGAAACTTATACCAGCACGCGCTGGGCTATACCTAGAGACTCACCTCCTATGCAGCTTAGTCACCTCGCTATCAATTGCTATAAGTTGTTACAGGGTCAAGTTGTTACAGCGGTCATACCTTTGAATCAAACAGACAGGTGGCGCCAAATGTCTGGCCACGTGATTGCTCTTTCGCAACGTCATATGCAAGCGAATGGCGGCGGAATTGAATACAATTTCGCAGAGGTATGTCTAAAAGTCAATTTCAGACCCCCTTTCGTAACTTTTTTATCGACGTAATATTTATTCTGTACACCTTAAGAATTTGATCATTTCATATTTAATGACAACGTTTAATAGGGTAATATGTACGCATAGATATATATGGAGGTCTGATAACAACCTGCTTTATTGACCTAAATTTAGTCAAAGTGGTGCTGACGACCTGGGACAAGTTGTTACATGCTGTAACAACTTTCCCCGCATAATACAGTTTTGTAACAACTAACCCCGTTGTTTAAATTGCTATTACTTGATATTTTAATTGTGGGTTTTTTCAGTTTTGCCGAGCTAATCATGGCACGTATGCATAAACGAAAGGCCAAAAGGACTGAGACGGTAAAGGATGATGTTGTGAAGTTGGCTTCTGAAAGAGTAATCCATTCTAAAGAGAGCATCCGCATAGTTGCTAATGATTACAATGTAAGTCAAAAAAGTTCTATATAATTAACTGTCTTGTGTTGACTTTCTGCAGACGATATTTTCCAGGGCGTATACGTTTGGTGTCTTATACACGTTTAAAGGTACGGGGGACGGGGTGGGGGGGAGGGGGCTACAGGTCTGACTATATGCACCACGTCCATTGGATGTAGCATTAGTGCCATTCCACATATACAATAACACATGTTATCAAAGCTCTGACAAGTCATTTATAATTATCCCTTATAGCAATGCTGCCCCGAACCCCTACCCCAGCCCCAACCAGCCCAATTAATTTTGTACGATGTTATACAGTTAATATGGCCACGAACAGTTAGAAACATCCCGATGTATTGGTAGTCAGCAATAGCGAGGCTATGGAGCGAAAGGTTCTGTTCTGGGAGGTGTGTGTGTGCATGCGTGGGTTTTCGTGCGTGTGACCCTTATCATGTTAAACACCGACATCACGATTTCTAGCTGCTGTTTGGACACCGAAATCACGATTACTAGCTGCTGTTTGGACACCGACATCACGATTTCTAGCTGCTGTTTGGACACCGACATTACGATTTCTAGCTGCTGTTTGGACACCGACATCACGATTTCTAGCTGTTGTTTGCAGAAAGAGGGTCTACTGATATTTATTTAGAACACAATATGACTGTCATATGTTGGGCCTGATTACCACAGAGGGGATTATACAGAAACTCCTAATTATAGGCCATTTGCACTAAATGACGCATGCGCATACGCGCAATCACAAGCATGCGCAATAGAAACACATACAGACTTACGCGCATGCATGCACGCGCACACGCACTTCGATCCACTTATGTGTGGTTTCATTAACCATTTGAACCCGAAAGGTCAAATACAGAAAATTATGTACAATTTAATTAATCCCCTGTTGGATATGTTGCAACTAATTTGTCTGGAAGCTGCTGCTATCTTAGGCAGCAACAAGTTACAAGCAAATTAGTTTAGAACGAGTCCATGGCTTACCTGTTTAACTTTCTTCAGATTAAGATTCTGGAACAGCCGGGTTTAAAGAGTTACGTTTATTTATTTTATTTCTTTTTAGAGATAAATTTCATGACCCTTCAACGGCATTGTAAAAAGATGAGAGCCGGAGAACGGTTAACTATTGGATACACGAAGCATCGACTCGTCTTCACGGCAGCTCAAAAGAAACTCCTTGCTGATTATGCATTATATGCCTCAAAGATATATTACGGGCTGTCACCGCGAGAAATCAGACTATGTGCATAGGAGTTTGCAGTATCTAACAGTATCAACATCCCTCAAAAATGGTCAGAGACTAGAATGGCTGGAGTCGATTGATTTTCTGCCATTATGAAGCGGAACCATACATTGTCCGTACGCACGCCTGATGCGACAAGTTTATGTCGGGCAGCAAGTTTCAATAGAACCAAATGTTTACAACTTTTTCAACAACCTTTCTGATTAGATAGATCGCTGTTGATGAAACGGGTATAACAACTGTGCAACAACTAGATCGAGTCAATTTTCGAGAACATTTTCTCAATGGTGGGCCTCACGATTGCATTGGCGCTGCTCATACTTCGGGTTGGATGACAGAGACACACTTCTCGTATTTATAAGGCACTTTATAGATGTGACTACGTGCACAGAGGACACCCCTGTATTATTTTTGATGGACAATCATGACTCTTACGTTTCACTTGAGCTGATAGATCGTAGTAGGGAAAATGGAACTGTTCTAGTTACCTTTCCGCCGCATTGTTCGCACAAGCTCCAACCACTAGACAAGGAGTGCCTATGGTCCATTTAAGAAATTCTTCAACGCCAGATGTGACGCATGTACGAAAAGGAACCCAGGAAAAACATATAACGATTTATGGCTTGCCAAGTGTTACAACAAGTGCCCAACCACAGGCTAACACTGCCTTAAATATTCAACATGGATTTAAAGTGTCAGGCATTTATCCTTTCAACAGACACATTTTTTACCAGGAAGACTTCACACCCAGCAGAGTGACAGATCATCCTTTGGAGATATCGCATGAAGGTTCTGACAATATAATCGAAAATAAGATCCAAACGTCCGTTCGAAGTGATTCCACCTCTGTGCCGGCAGGCGACTCTTCTGTTGAACAAAGAAGTGTTACTGCGTCAAACGAACCTAGTTCAGACTCCCATACCAGCACGAATATGCTTACACCGACTGATGACGCAATGCCATTACTTTTGACAAGACAAAGCAATGTTAGTAGTAATGTAATCGCTTCGTCCAGCAATGACAAAAATTTCTTAGCTAGTGATTCAAGGCCTTATTCAAGTTCTGAGGTCTGCAGTGTGGAGCTGCCCACCGGAATTGTGAAGGCACCTGCAGTGATGCGCCCTTTTAAAAAGGCAACTCTTCGAAAGAACAAGTGCAACTACAGAAAGAAGCGACATACTGTCATATTAACGAACACTCCGGAGTGTGAGAAAATACTCGCTACTAAACAGAAAGCCAATGCATCCAATACTAACTGTCAAGCGAAAACTCGTTGTTCATAATGATAAATCGTCAAAGAAATCCACAAAAAGACAGACTAAGAAGTCTAATCAAACTGACTGTAATTCTTTAGTTTGTGTTGACAGCTATTCAAACTCTGTACCTGGAGAAAATTGGGTGCAATGCATAATTTGTATGGAATGGTCTCATGCCGAGTGCACGATTGGCGACCCGTCTTATGCTTGCCATGTATGCGATTCTGATGAAGAGGACTAAATCTTAATATATAGTAGGATTAGCTTGTTCAGAAATTGATGATTGTCACAGATTCACAAAAAATATTTATACAAAAACTAATCATCATCATTAAGCTACAATCAGTCCTTTTTCGCTTTTGTTCACTGTGTCTTGTCCTCAGCCGAAATACTTACCTTCCTCAGGTACATTCTTGACTTGAGTGTACCGAGTCCTGCTTTCTTGAGGTCATCTTGTATACCGTATCCGCCGCTCGTTCTATCTCATTCTATGTAGGGTGTTTTAACCTCTTGGAAACCAGATTCCAGGGAGTCAATCTCTGAATCACTGAATGTAGGCCAACATATTTTTTTGTAAATTTCATTCTTTGAAAGACCGTATCACAGCAATAAGCAATGCGCAAGCGCGTGAAAGGTATCAAACGAGAGTATTTAGTTGAATACACATCTTTCTACCGTGGACGTCACTCCAATCGAGGACGTCCTCGTTCGAAATAATGTGGACATTGATATTCTTGGGGCAACTCTGTGTGCTTCCTGTAGGATTTTCAGTAATATGAACTCGTCCTCGTGTATGCATTTTGCACATGTTGCGATTATGTGAGCCAATATGGCAATACACACAGGATACACACGCTGCATACATATACTCCGTTGCACCGAGCCTTGCAAGGTTTATGAAAGTCCTCGCTTATGCGTATTACTTCATAATGTAAACTGTAGATACCATCGTGACTGATGTGAATACATGTTATTCCATAGAATCTTCACCTGTGTGACCATTTAATTCGGACGAGTATTCATGTATTATTGATCAATTCTAGACTGGCATACTGCATAGTACGTGCACTGTATAGCATTACATTTTTGTGCGTGCGTGCGTGCGCGCGTGTGTGTGTGGCAAATTTCACGAATGTTATGCTATTCTATAACTGTAAGAATAACTGAGATTAAATATAGGTGTTAAGCATTAAAAAACAATAAACTGATTTTAAGATACACTGTTGAGGGCTCAATGTTTAGAAATCTAAATATGTAAATGATGAACGAATGCATGGATGCATATGAATCTCAAACAAACGAAGAAACACGGATGCGTGAATACCTCAACAGTGTTATGTTTAGGGCCAAGCAGCAGCCACACTACTGTTGTGGGCAGGGTGCAAAGCCACCAATGCAAGAAATCACTTCTGAGAGCATCTAATCCGCCAATGGGTGGAGGTAAAATCCTTCATTGCAGCCATTTGCAGGCGGACTGCAACATTACTAAATACATCACTGCACATAGACAACACACAATGTTGGAATGCATAGCTACAAATCGAGGACCTGTGTGTGTGCGCATGCGTGCGTGTGTGCGTATGTGTAAGTGTGCGTGCGTGCGTGCGTGCGTGCGTGCGTGCGTTCGTGCGTGTGTGTGTGTAGATGTGCATGTGTCTGTAGGTGTGCGTACATGCGTGCGTGTGTGTGTGTGTGTGTGCGTGCGTGCGTGCGTGCGTGTGTGTTTTACAAAGTCCGGATTGGTTCTAGATCTCTACCGGGATCATCTTTAATATTTGTAAAAACAATTGTATGTAAACATCCACCGTTGTGTTAATATTTGAGGCAACTCGAAACAAATGCTTTCTAAGAAATCCATAAATACCGTATTTGATACAAATCAGGACCAGAAATTCGGATCACAACTAAATTTAGTGGGTAGTTTAATAGTTTACCCTAACACCCATTTTCAGTGTTCAGGGTAAAATTTCAGATAAATTGGACCAGTAGTTTCAGAGATAAAGTCATACACAGACAGCCAAATAAACAAACAAACAAACAAAGCAAACGAACAAACAAAGCAGACAGGCAGGCAGGCAACAGACAGGCAGGCAAGCAGGCAGGCAAGGAGGTGGGTAGGCTTTGAGGTATATCCTGGTTTTTTACGGCATTTCATGGGATATTACGGATGAACACAAGCGTTCAACGCGTAATCTATTGGTCATGGCCGAATCATTACGTTCAACTGATGAGTTGAACGCATATAACGCACTTATGTGTGCGCCTTCTTTGAAGTGAATTCTGATCATTATACACACCATTAAACCACCGTTAAAGACATGCGTTAGGCCCGCTTTACATGTGAGCTTTTCTGCTGACATGTTCTCGCACGCTTTTCTGCTCGCTGGTTTGTCTATTTCCACGCGGGCGAGTTTACCAGCGAATCTGGCTGTATTCCTAGCGTAGGCAAGCAAATTTCAGGCTCTAGTTCTGCACATCTGTGTTCGAGTTTTGCTTTCTTACACACTACAAGTGTCGTGTCGCAAAGGTGCAAAGGCCAGTACCTGAAGCTGAGCTTTCAAAAACAGGAGCAGTTAATTGATCTGGTAGAACAATATCTGCACCCAAAATCTGTGCTCTCTTTTTTGGTTTGTCCACTGCATTAACTGCATCATACGAATACAAATAATACAAAAGAAAATGGTTGTTGCACGGCATCATTATTATATTTGCATAGCGTTCAAAGTCAATATTGCAAAATAACCTGCTTATAAGGCAACACGCATGCGCACAAGATCAACATGCACAACACGCGCTTGTACCTGCTGCACGGAGACGCTCCCATGGAAATGGTTGTATCTAAATGCACTAGACCGAATTTTCTGCTCGCAGAACAGCGTGCGGAAAAGCTTACATGGAAGGGGGGACTTACTTTTGATTTGATTTAAACATATTTTATTTTAGCTATTGCACAATGGAATCGGGCACAAGTTTTTGCACTCTCCCTACAGAATTATTATAAGCAGCCAATGATTGAGAACACTAAAACGAGGTGTGAGAGAGAGAGAGAGAGAGAGAGAGAGAGAGAGAGAGGGAGAGAGAGAGATAGAGAGAGAGAGAGAGAGAGAGCGAGAGAGAGACAATAAATTAAGAGGTGAGAGAGAGAGAGAGAGAGAGAGAGAGAGAGAGAGAGAGAGAGAGAGAGAGAGAGAGAGAGAGAGAGAGAGAGAGATGTGAGGGAGAGAGATGATGTAAACAGATTAGAAAAGAATAGGTAAGAAAAGAGCAGCTCCTTCAAACACTTTCTTGTCGGATAGCAGTTAGCCATTAATATAATAGATTAAACAATACGAATAATTGAATTAACAGAACATATTCATGGTTATTCCATACCGTCGTCATTTACCACACACACACACACCCCACCCCCGCCCCCACACCCGCCCCCTGCCCCCACCCCAACCCAACCCCATTTACCCACCCCGACCCTTCCTCTCAACTCCCATCATGCTTTCACCAGGTCTTCTCTTCTCGTTTCTTACACAAAACAAAACGAAAGAGAAACGAGAAATGAGACCCAGTCACGTCCGACCCCGTTCACCCCGCACATTCAAAATGGTTCCACTCCTGTGTAGTTAGGTAAATCTGAACTTTTAACCTCCTCATAACTTGGAACGAAAAGTTTGAGGAGATTAACAGTTTAGCGAGGCTTTATTGCATCCCCATCATCCCCTCTCCTGTCATTATAGTTGTCGTCGGCGTCGTCACCGCCGTCGTCGTCGTCTGCGGCATCGCATTATCGTGGATGACCCGGAAAGCAATAGGAGAGTAATGCATTAATTGTGAGTAAGGGGAGAACTATATACACAGTAACGACAGCGGAAATAAACCATTACAGTTTATAGCATATCTATACAGTACATTTCTATCATAAACATTTAACAGTAACGCCAGCGGAAGCAAAGCTTTAAAGTATATAGCATATCTATACAGGCATTTGTATCATAACGATGCAACCATGACAATAAAATAAAAGTGCGCAACGGTGAGAACTGTACAAAGTAAAGGAAGTGCGAGTATAAAATTAAAATTTATAGCGTATCTACACAGTTGTTTGCACCATAATCATTTAACTATGACAAAAACTTACCGACTATTCCTATATTCAATCAATAATATTATTATATATATATATACTATTTATAGCTCGCGTTCGTGATTACGGATGTGAGAAACACCTGAATCAAATGAAGCAAAAACACATAATCAGTTACCTGGGATCAAGTTGATTCTTTTGGATTCGGAGAAAAACGCTGTAGTGCTATACTTAACCATCGCCATTGTGACAATGCTCTGTCTATGCAGACGATCCGATGTGTATCCCCTATATCGTAAAATCAACGAGCTGTGAGTAATTAAATCATTCACCCAGACGCCTATTTTGTCGTGATGAAATTCTATCTGATCGTGTGCTTCTTTGTTCTATCTGTAACTTGACGTATGTTTCACATTTATCGTATTGTAAGTGGCTTCTGTGATTACCATGTTCATGCTGGACGCTGAAATAGGACACATATGCCTGAAGCCAGCACGTGTGAAAACGGAGACCTAATGCATGAATTCGGAGGCGCGTTCACAATCAGGGGCGCCGGAAGAAAATTTGAGGGACGGGGGCAGGTTCCTCAAATGGGCACGCTGGATGGCATTGTCTGCAGGACGATATGAAATGGGTGTCCGCCCCCTCCACCCCCCCCCCCAGGCTATCATAGACGGTGTTCGGGAATACCCACCTACCTAACCACCATGAGAAAAAACATTGAAAGGTACGGGATCATAACTCGATTTCCTGCATTCTGAGTTTCTTATGATTACATATAAATGTTAGAGCGATGTTAATGTTAAGCGAAGAACTTATGTATTCTTTGGTCATTTGAACCGGTTCCCAATTCACAATACGAGCGAGCGGGCGGGCGGGCGGGCGGGCGGGTTGTTGTGTCAGATCCACACGTTGAGTGTGCGTGCATTCGTGCATGTGTCTGCACAGTTTGCCTTGAAAATAGTTAATTATACCTTATTTCCTAATTATATTTGCAATCAGCATGATTCAGAGGAAAAGTGCTTTTTGTGAAATCTAGGTTATCCAAGACAATCTACCAATGATGTTGAACATGTGAACAAGGGTTGTTTAGCCCTTGCCTTAGATGAAGACCATGACATTTCCTTACTTTCATGTCAAGCAGTTTCACAGGTCTTTAAATATACTTTTTAAAATAGTGCACAATCCAAGATGGACACCAACAAAATCGATCAAGCAGCTTTCCGGGACAAACCAGGGATCCTATGGATCCCTACTGTCCAGTAGTTCTTAAGGACTCGCTTAAGAATACGCTGGACATATGCTGGATGAATAGACAGATGATGTAGCAACACAATTGGTTCAAATTAGTAACAAACTATTCAACAGTTAGTGTGCATGAAATAAGTAATTTAAATTATGATTTCGCAGCCTCTTACTTAGCCATATTGGCATGCGCATGTCAGATGCAAAATCTGGCCAGGGCTATTCAAAGGAGGCTTTCAAATGTCTGGTTTTGTTTATGTGTGGATGGTGGTATCATCTTTTATGTTTAGAACTCAAAGAGCTTGACTAGGCTAGACATGTACATGTATCACGACCGTACGAGTTGGTAGGGTGGTGGTGGGGTGTGGGGTGGGTGGGTGGGGTTGAGCTCATACTCATATAAATAGCACAGTATTAAAAAATCCAAGAGGATGATATTTATTTACTTAGAGATCTATGTAGGAGTTATAGGAGATGGCATCTAAGCGCATCTAATTTGTGCATTCTTTCGATGGAAGCCACAGACACACGCCTCTCCCATTTTATGTGTGAGGGTGGGGGAGGGGGGGGGGTTTGGGGGATGGGGTGGGGTGGGGCGTGTTGGGAGATAACACATCTTAGACACATTCCTCAAATACACCCACCGACATTGCACTTCGACCATGTGTATACAAATTATATCTACCTTTGCATCTGCTTCACACGTCAATTAAAAATTTGAGTTTGGGAGTTGCTGTTAATTCCAATTAATATCCCTTAGTCTTTCCACATTGCTGCACCCAGCCGCCCAACATTGCACATGTGTTATATTATAGCGACTAAGCAATGCATTAACGGAGCGTGGACCGGTATCACTTCAAAAATTCAAATAGCATAGGACTATGTATCTTGCCTTCATTTGAAAAGATACATGCACCGTTTACATATAAAAAAGTCAATTTGTTACATGTAACTGCCACTACATAAATAGCGTTTGCATTGATGATTTGATTCGGCCTAGAAGCAGTCCCATATTACTTTATGGACTTGTGTTTATGTCAAAACAATCTGCTCTGAATATCCTAGAAATCTTGTTTAGATTTCTAAAGTAAAATGTACTAATTTATCGCAAAGAAACGGGTAAAGAACACATCTGTCCCCGCTGCCCTCCCCTTCCCCCTGCCCAAAGGGTAATGAGGGCAGCTGCCTCCGCTGCCCCATGCTTCCGGCGCCCCCCGTTCACAATTTAACACCTCGTGTGCCACATAGAGCCGCACGATATACCGATCTCACATCGTAAACCGGTTCAATATGGTGACAGTTCGCAAACCCCCGTAATCATGCTCAAACCGAAAACTCGAGTTTAATTACACTTTCAGTATAGCCAATACAGATTAAAACACACGTGTCATGCG
>CM067365.1:14476224-14518724 GCA_034401795.1 Chaetoderma sp. LZ-2023a
CGCATGACACGTGTGTTTGTGCATAGTGGTGCTCCACATTTAGTCATCTTACCCGTGTAATGGTCCATAGTAGTAGTAGTAGTAGTAGTAGTAGTAGTAGTAGTAGTAGTAGTAGTAGTAGTAGTAGTAGTAGTAGTAGTAGGAGGAGGGAGAGGAGGGGGAGGAGGAGGAGGAGTAGCAGCAGCAGCAGCAGTAGCAGCAGCACTAGTAATAGTAGTAGTAGTAGTAGTAGTAGTAGTAGTAGTAGTAGTAGTAGTAGTAGTAGTAGTAGTAGTAGTGGTAGTAGTAGTAGTAGTAGTAGTAGTAGTAGTAGTAGTAGTAGTAGTAGTAGTAGTAGTAGTAGTAGTGGTAGTAGTAGTAGTAGTAGTAGTAGTAGTAGTAGTAGTAGTAGTAGTAGTAGTAGTAGTAGTAGTAGTAGTAGTAGTAGTAGTAGTAGTAGTAGTAGTAGTAGTAGTAGTAGTAGTAGTAGTAGTAGTAGTAGTAGTAGCAGTAGTTATTTGGCTATCTTATCAGTGTGGTGTTCCACCGTTATCGTACCTGTGTGGTGTTCCAGATTTAGTTACCTTACCTGTGTGGTGTTCCACATTTGGTCATCTTACCTGTGCAATGGTCCACATCTTACCTGTGTAGTGTTCTACATTTAGTTACCCTACCTGTGTTGTGGTCCACCGCTTACCTGTGTGATGTTCCACATTTAGTCATCTTACCTGTGTGATGTTCCATAGATGCGAAGCCTGTGCCGTCGCCTGACTTTCTGGTGAGCATCCGGCACCGAGCAACATCAGCTTAGGCGGTGGTGTGTAAAGCATCTCATACATCATGTTCGTGGCCAGACCAGCATTGCACTAGAGAATAAACAACACAACAGGGCTTCACAATCCAAGTCAGATTGTGCTTATCACATCCTGATGCGCGCTTGCGTGTGTGGGGCGTGCATGCGTGCGTGCGTGCGTGTGTGCATGCGTGCGTTCGTGTGATGGTGGACGGGGATGGGCGGTATGTACGTTTGTAATGCAAAATGGTAAATAATCTCGTCTCAGCCCGTACCCCAGCCATGGCCAAGAAACCGTTATTAATCGACCCAAGGGCACGCACTGCATTCACCTCCCCTCCTCGACACATAGTGAGGCGGTAAAACGCAGACCATTAAATACTACCTACATACGGATATGCTTATTCTGTGTCCAGCAATCAGCAGAAACGAAAAAACATCCACCAAACACGCTGCCGCGCAAGCGCGGGGCAAGGCATTGTGTTAATACCATAGGCCTGAGCAAAGAGAGAAGGTGAAAAACCGCAGTTCTGAACTCACGTTCGCTTAATTTTTTATATCTTCGAGGAGCCTATGCCATCAGGAAACCATTTAGCAAGGAATTTTGAAACTTATACCAGCACGCGCTGGGCTATACCTAGAGACTCACCTCCTATGCAGTTTAGTCACCTCGCTATCAATTGCCATAAGTTGTTACAGGGTCAAGTTGTTACAGCGGTCATACCTTTGAATCAAACAGACAGGTGGCGCCAAATGTCTGGCCACGTGATTGCTCTTTCGCAACGTCATATGCAAGCGAATGGCGGCGGAATTGAATACAATTTCGCAGAGGTAGGTCTAAAAGTCAATTTCAGACCCCCTTTCGTAACTTTTTTATCTACGTAATATTTATTCTGTACACCTTAAGAATTTGATCATTTCATATTTAATGACAACGTTTAATAGGGTAATATGTACGCATAGATATATATGGAGGTCTGATAACAACCTGCTTTATTGACCTACATTTAGTCAAAGTGGTGCTGACGACCTGGGACAAGTTGTTACATGCTGTAACAACTTGCCCCGCATAATACAGTTTTGTAACAACTAACCCCGTTGTTTAAATTGCTATTACTTGATATTTTATTTGTGGGTTTTTTCAGTGTTGCGAGCTAATCATGGCACGTATGTATAAACGAAAGGCCAAAAGGGCTGAGACGCTAAAGGATGATTTTGTGATGTTGGCTTCTGAAAGAGTAATCCATTCTAAAGAGAGCATCCGCATAGTTGCTAATGATTACAATGTAAGTTAAAAAAGTTCTATATAATTAACTGTCTTGTGTTGACTTTCTGCAGACGATATTTTCCAGGGCGTATACGTTTGGTGTCTTATACACGTATAAAGGTACGGGGGACGGGGTGGGGGGAGGGGGCTACAGGTCTGACTATATGCACCACGTCCATTGGATGTAGCATTAGTGCCATTCCACACATACAATAACACATGTTATCAAAGCTCTGACACAGCGTCCAAGTCATTTATAATTATCCCTTATAGCAATGCTGCCCCGCACCCCTACCCCAGCCCCAACCAGCCCAATTAATTGTGTACGATGTTATACAGTTAATAGGGCCACGAACAGTTAGAAACATCCCGATGTATTGGTAGTCAGCAATAGCGAGGCTATGGAGCGAAAGGTTCTGTTCTGGGAGGTGTGTGCGTGCATGCGTGGGTTTGCGTGCGTGTGACCCTTATCATGTCAAATACCGACATCACGATTTCTAGCTGCTTTTTGGACACCGAAATCACGATTACTAGCTGCTGTTTGGACACCGACATCACGATTTCTAGCTGCTGTTTGGACACCGACATCACGATTTCTAGCTGCTGTTTGGACACCGACATCACGATT
The DNA here is from genome assembly GCA_034401795.1 of Chaetoderma sp. LZ-2023a. NCBI lineage: Eukaryota > Metazoa > Mollusca > Caudofoveata > Chaetodermatida > Chaetodermatidae > Chaetoderma > Chaetoderma sp. LZ-2023a. Next base: position 14,478,892 of record CM067365.1, read on the forward strand.
TCTATCTGTTGTTTACAGAAAGAGGGTCTACTGATATTTATTTAGAACACAATATGACTGTCATATGTTGGGCCTGATTACCACAGAGGGGATTATACAGAAACTCCTAATTATAGGCCATTTGCACTAAATGACGCATGCGCATACGCGCAATCACAAGCATGCGCAGTAGAAACACATACAGACTTATGCGTATGCATGCACGCGCACACGCACTTCAATCCACTTATGTGTGGTTTCATTAACCATTTGAACCCGAAAGGTCAAATACAGAAAATTATGTACAATTTAATTCATCCCATGTTGGATATTTTGGAACTAATTTGTCTGGAAGCTGCTGCTGTCTTAGGCAGCAACAAGTTACAAGCAAATTAGTTTAGAGCTAGTCCATAGCTTACCTGTTTAACTTTCTTCAGATTAAGATTCTGGAACAGCCGGGTTTAAAGAGTTACGTTTATTTATTTAATTTCTTTTAGAGATAAAATTCATGACCCTTCAACGGCATTGTAAAAAGATGAGAGCCGGAGAACGGTTAACTATTGGATACACGAAGCATCGACTCGTCTTCACGGCAGCTCAAAAGAAACTCCTTGCTGATTACGCATTATATGCCTCAAAGATATATTACGGGCTGTCACCGGGAGAAATCAGACTATGTGCATAGGAGTTTGCAGTATCTAACAGTATCAACGTCCCTCAAAAATGGTCAGAGACTAGAATGGCTGGAGTCGATTGATTTTCTGCCATTATGAAGCGGAACCATACATTGTCCGTACGCACGCCTGATGCGACAAGTTTATGTCGGGCAGCAAGTTTCAATAGAACCAAATGTTTACAACTTTTTCAACAACCTTTCTGATTAGATAGCTCGCTGTTGATGAAACGGGTATAACAACTGTGCAACAACTAGATCGAGTCAATTTTCGAGAACATTTTCTCAACTGTGGGCCTCACGATTGCATTGGCGCTGCTCATACTTCGGGTTGGATGACAGAGACACACTTCTCGTATTTATAAGGCAGTTTATAGATGTGACTACGTGCACAGAGGACACCCCTGTATTATTTTTGATGGACAATCATGACTCTTACGTTTCACTTGAGCTGATAGATCGTAGTAGGGAAAATGGAACTGTTCTAGTTACCTTTCCGCCGCATTGTTCGCACAAGCTCCAACCACTAGACAAGGAGTGCCTATGGTCCATTTAAGAAATTCTTCAACGCCAGATGTGACGCATGTACGAAAAGCAACCCAGGAAAAACATATAACGATTTATGGCTTGCCAAGTGTTACAACAAGTGCCCAACCACAGGCTAACACTGCCTTAAATATTCAACATGGATTTAAAGTGTCAGGCATTTACCCTTTCAACGGACACATTTTTTACCAGGAAGACTTCACACCCAGCAGAGTGACAGATCATCCTTTGGAGATATCGCATGAAAGTTCTGACAATATAATCGAAAATAAGATCCAAACCTCCGTTCGAAGTGATTCCACCTCTGTGCCGGCAGGCGACTCTTCTGTTGAACAAAGAAGTGTTACTGCGTCAAACGAACCTAGTTCAGACTCCCATACCAGCACGAATATGCTTACACCGACTGATGACGCAATGCCATTACTTTTGACAAGACAAAGCAATGTTAGTAGTAATGTAATCGCTTCGTCCAGCAATGACAAAAATTTCTTAGCCAGTGATTCAAGGCCTTATTCAAGTTCGGAGGTCTGCAGTGTGGAGCTGCCCATCGGAATTGTGAAGGCACCTGCAATGATGCGCCCTTTTAAAAAGGCAAGTCTTCGAAAGAACAAGTGCAACTACAGAAAGAAGCCACATACTGTCATATTAACGAACACTCCGGAGTGTGAGAAAATGCTCGCTACTAAACAGAAAGCCAATGCATCCAATACTAACTGTCAAGCGAAAACTCGTTGTTCATAATGATAAATCGTCAAAGAAATCCACAAAAAGACAGACTAAGAAGTCTAATCAAACTGACTGTAATTCTTTAGTTTGTGTTGACAGCTATTCAAACTCTGTACCTGGAGAAAATTTGGTGCAATGCATAATTTGTATGGAATGGTCTCATGCCGAGTGCACCATTGGCGACCCGTCTTATGCTTGCCATGTATGCGATTCTGATGAAGAGGACTAAATCTTAATAGATAGTAGGATTAGCTTGTTCAGTAATTGATGATTGTCACAGATTCACAAAAAATATTTATACAAAAACTAATCATCATCATTAAGCTGCAATCAGTCCTGTTTCGCTTTTGTTCACTGTGTCTTGTCCTCAGCCGAAATACTTACCTTCCTCAGATACATTCTTGACTTGAGTGTACCGAGTCCTGCTTTCTTGAGGTCATCTTGTATACCGTATCCGCCGCTCGTTCTATCTCATTCTATGTAAGGTGTTTTAACCTCTTGGAAACCAGATTCCAGGGAGTCAATCTCTGAATCACTGAATGTAGGCCAACATATTTTTTTGTAAATTTCATTCTTTGAAAGACCGTATCACAGCAATAAGCAATGCGCAAGCGCGTGAAAGGTATCAAACGAGAGTATTTAGTTGAATACACACCTTTCTACCGTGGACGTCACTCCAATCGAGGACGTCCTCGTTCGAAATAATGTGGACATTCATATTCTTGGGGCAATTCTGCGTGCTTCCTGTAGGATTTTCAGTAATATGAACTCGTCCTCGTGTATGCATTTTGCACATGTTGCGATTGTGTGAGCCAATATGGCAATACATACAGGATACACACGCTGCATACATATACTCCGTTGCACCGAGCCTTGCAAGGTTTATGAAAGTCCTCGCTTATGCGTATTACTTCATAATGTAAACTGTAGATACCATCGTGACTGATGTGAATACATGTTATTCCATAGAATCTTCACCTGTGTGACCATTTAATTCAGACGAGTATTCATGTATTATTGATCAATTCTAGACTGGCATACTGCATAGTACGTGCACTATATAGCATTACATTTTTGTGCGTGCGTGCGTGCGCGCGCGTGTGTGTGGGAAATTTCACGAATGTTATGCTATTCTATAACTGTAAGAATAACTGAGATTAAATATAGGTGTTAAGCATTAAAACACAATAAACTGATTTTAAGATACACTGTTGAGGGTTCAATGTTTAGAAATCTAAATATGTAAATGATAAACGAATGCATGGATGCATATGAATCTCAAACAAACGAAGAAACACGGATGCGTGAATACATCAACAGTGTTATGTTTAGGGCCAAGCAGCAGCCACACTACTGTTGTGGGCAGGGTGCAAAGCCACAAATGCAAGAAATCACTTCTGAGAGCATCTAATCCGCCAATGGGTGGAGGTAAAATCCTTCATTGCAGCCATTTGCAGGCGGACTGCAACATTACTAAATACATCACTGCACATAGACAACACACAATGTTGGAATGCATAGCTACAAATCGAGGACCTGTGTGTGTGCGCATGCGTGCGTGTGTGCGTATGTGTAAGTGTGTGCGTGCGTGCGTGCGTGCGTGCGTGCGTGCGTGCGTGCGTGCGTGCGTGCGTGTGTGTAGATGTGCATGTGTCTGTAGGTGTGCGTACATGCGTGCGTGTGTGTGTGCGTGCGTGCGTGCGTGCGTGTGTGTTTTACAAAGTCCGGATTGGTTCTAGATCTCTACCGGGATCATCTTTAATATTTATAAAAACAATTTTATGTAAAAATCCACCGTTGTGTTAATATTTGAGGCAACTCGAAACAAATGCTTTCTAAGAAATCCATAAATACCGTATTTGATACAAATCAGGACCAGAAATTCGGATCACAACTAAATTTAGTGGGTAGTTTAATAGTTTACCCTAACACCCATTTTCAGTGTTCAGGGTAAAATTTCAGATAAATTGGACCAGTAGTTTCAGAGATAAAGTCATACACAGACAGCCAAATAAACAAACAAACAAACAAAGCAAACGAACAAACAAAGCAGACAGGCAGGCAGGCAACAGACAGGCAGGCAAGCAGGCAGGCAAGGAGGTGGGTAGGCTTTGAGGTATATCCTGGTTTTTTACGGCATTTCATGGGATATTACGGATGAACACAAGCGTGCAACGCGTAATCTATTGGTCATGGCCGAATCATTACGTTCAACTGATGAGTTGAACGCATATAACGCACTTATGTGTGCGCCTTCTTTGAAGTGAATTCTGATCATTATACACACCATTAAACCACCGTTAAAGACATGCGTTAGGCCCGCTTTACATGTGAGCTTTTCTGCTGACATGTTCTCGCACGCTTTTCTCCTCGCTGGTTTGTCTATTTCCACGCGGGCGAGTTTACCAGCGAATCTGGCTGTATTCCTAGCGTAGGAAAGCAAATTTCAGGCTCTAGTTCTGCACATCTGTGTTCGAGTTTTGCTTTCTTACACACTACAAGTGTCGTGTCGCAAAGGTGCAAAGGCCAGTACCTGAAGCTGAGCTTTCAAAAACAGGAGCAGTTAATTGATCTGGTAGAACAATATCTGCACCCAAAATCTGTGCTCTCTTTTTTGGTTTGTCCACTGCATTAACTGCATCATACGAATACAAATAATACAAAAGAAAATGGTTGTTGCACGGCATCATTATTATATTTGCATAGCGTTCAAAGTCAATATTGCAAAATAACCTGCTTATAAGGCAACACGCATGCGCACAAGATCAACATGCACAACACGCGCTTGTACCTGCTGCACGGAGACGCTCCCATGGAAATGGTTGTATCTAAATGCACTAGACCGAATTTTCTGCTCGCAGAACAGCGTGCGGAAAAGCTTACATGGAAGGGGGGACTTACTTTTGATTTGATTTAAACATATTTTATTTTAGCTATTGCACAATGGAATCGGGCACAAGTTTTTGCACTCTCCCTACAGAATTATTATAAGCAGCCAATGATTGAGAACACTAAAACGAGGTGTGAGAGAGAGAGAGAGAGAGAGAGAGAGAGAGAGAGAGGGAGAGAGAGAGATAGAGAGAGAGAGAGAGAGAGAGCGAGAGAGAGACAATAAATTAAGAGGTGAGAGAGAGAGAGAGAGAGAGAGAGAGAGAGAGAGAGAGAGAGAGAGAGAGAGAGAGAGAGAGAGAGAGAGAGAGAGAGAGATGTGAGGGAGAGAGATGATGTAAACAGATTAGAAAAGAATAGGTAAGAAAAGAGCAGCTCCTTCAAACACTTTCTTGTCGGATAGCAGTTAGCCATTAATATAATAGATTAAACAATACGAATAATTGAATTAACAGAACATATTCATGGTTATTCCATACCGTCGTCATTTACCACACACACACACACCCCACCCCCGCCCCCACACCCGCCCCCTGCCCCCACCCCAACCCAACCCCATTTACCCACCCCGACCCTTCCTCTCAACTCCCATCATGCTTTCACCAGGTCTTCTCTTCTCGTTTCTTACACAAAACAAAACGAAAGAGAAACGAGAAATGAGACCCAGTCACGTCCGACCCCGTTCACCCCGCACATTCAAAATGGTTCCACTCCTGTGTAGTTAGGTAAATCTGAACTTTTAACCTCCTCATAACTTGGAACGAAAAGTTTGAGGAGATTAACAGTTTAGCGAGGCTTTATTGCATCCCCATCATCCCCTCTCCTGTCATTATAGTTGTCGTCGGCGTCGTCACCGCCGTCGTCGTCGTCTGCGGCATCGCATTATCGTGGATGACCCGGAAAGCAATAGGAGAGTAATGCATTAATTGTGAGTAAGGGGAGAACTATATACACAGTAACGACAGCGGAAATAAACCATTACAGTTTATAGCATATCTATACAGTACATTTCTATCATAAACATTTAACAGTAACGCCAGCGGAAGCAAAGCTTTAAAGTATATAGCATATCTATACAGGCATTTGTATCATAACGATGCAACCATGACAATAAAATAAAAGTGCGCAACGGTGAGAACTGTACAAAGTAAAGGAAGTGCGAGTATAAAATTAAAATTTATAGCGTATCTACACAGTTGTTTGCACCATAATCATTTAACTATGACAAAAACTTACCGACTATTCCTATATTCAATCAATAATATTATTATATATATATATACTATTTATAGCTCGCGTTCGTGATTACGGATGTGAGAAACACCTGAATCAAATGAAGCAAAAACACATAATCAGTTACCTGGGATCAAGTTGATTCTTTTGGATTCGGAGAAAAACGCTGTAGTGCTATACTTAACCATCGCCATTGTGACAATGCTCTGTCTATGCAGACGATCCGATGTGTATCCCCTATATCGTAAAATCAACGAGCTGTGAGTAATTAAATCATTCACCCAGACGCCTATTTTGTCGTGATGAAATTCTATCTGATCGTGTGCTTCTTTGTTCTATCTGTAACTTGACGTATGTTTCACATTTATCGTATTGTAAGTGGCTTCTGTGATTACCATGTTCATGCTGGACGCTGAAATAGGACACATATGCCTGAAGCCAGCACGTGTGAAAACGGAGACCTAATGCATGAATTCGGAGGCGCGTTCACAATCAGGGGCGCCGGAAGAAAATTTGAGGGACGGGGGCAGGTTCCTCAAATGGGCACGCTGGATGGCATTGTCTGCAGGACGATATGAAATGGGTGTCCGCCCCCTCCACCCCCCCCCCCAGGCTATCATAGACGGTGTTCGGGAATACCCACCTACCTAACCACCATGAGAAAAAACATTGAAAGGTACGGGATCATAACTCGATTTCCTGCATTCTGAGTTTCTTATGATTACATATAAATGTTAGAGCGATGTTAATGTTAAGCGAAGAACTTATGTATTCTTTGGTCATTTGAACCGGTTCCCAATTCACAATACGAGCGAGCGGGCGGGCGGGCGGGCGGGCGGGTTGTTGTGTCAGATCCACACGTTGAGTGTGCGTGCATTCGTGCATGTGTCTGCACAGTTTGCCTTGAAAATAGTTAATTATACCTTATTTCCTAATTATATTTGCAATCAGCATGATTCAGAGGAAAAGTGCTTTTTGTGAAATCTAGGTTATCCAAGACAATCTACCAATGATGTTGAACATGTGAACAAGGGTTGTTTAGCCCTTGCCTTAGATGAAGACCATGACATTTCCTTACTTTCATGTCAAGCAGTTTCACAGGTCTTTAAATATACTTTTTAAAATAGTGCACAATCCAAGATGGACACCAACAAAATCGATCAAGCAGCTTTCCGGGACAAACCAGGGATCCTATGGATCCCTACTGTCCAGTAGTTCTTAAGGACTCGCTTAAGAATACGCTGGACATATGCTGGATGAATAGACAGATGATGTAGCAACACAATTGGTTCAAATTAGTAACAAACTATTCAACAGTTAGTGTGCATGAAATAAGTAATTTAAATTATGATTTCGCAGCCTCTTACTTAGCCATATTGGCATGCGCATGTCAGATGCAAAATCTGGCCAGGGCTATTCAAAGGAGGCTTTCAAATGTCTGGTTTTGTTTATGTGTGGATGGTGGTATCATCTTTTATGTTTAGAACTCAAAGAGCTTGACTAGGCTAGACATGTACATGTATCACGACCGTACGAGTTGGTAGGGTGGTGGTGGGGTGTGGGGTGGGTGGGTGGGGTTGAGCTCATACTCATATAAATAGCACAGTATTAAAAAATCCAAGAGGATGATATTTATTTACTTAGAGATCTATGTAGGAGTTATAGGAGATGGCATCTAAGCGCATCTAATTTGTGCATTCTTTCGATGGAAGCCACAGACACACGCCTCTCCCATTTTATGTGTGAGGGTGGGGGAGGGGGGGGGGGGTTTGGGGGATGGGGTGGGGTGGGGCGTGTTGGGAGATAACACATCTTAGACACATTCCTCAAATACACCCACCGACATTGCACTTCGACCATGTGTATACAAATTATATCTACCTTTGCATCTGCTTCACACGTCAATTAAAAATTTGAGTTTGGGAGTTGCTGTTAATTCCAATTAATATCCCTTAGTCTTTCCACATTGCTGCACCCAGCCGCCCAACATTGCACATGTGTTATATTATAGCGACTAAGCAATGCATTAACGGAGCGTGGACCGGTATCACTTCAAAAATTCAAATAGCATAGGACTATGTATCTTGCCTTCATTTGAAAAGATACATGCACCGTTTACATATAAAAAAGTCAATTTGTTACATGTAACTGCCACTACATAAATAGCGTTTGCATTGATGATTTGATTCGGCCTAGAAGCAGTCCCATATTACTTTATGGACTTGTGTTTATGTCAAAACAATCTGCTCTGAATATCCTAGAAATCTTGTTTAGATTTCTAAAGTAAAATGTACTAATTTATCGCAAAGAAACGGGTAAAGAACACATCTGTCCCCGCTGCCCTCCCCTTCCCCCTGCCCAAAGGGTAATGAGGGCAGCTGCCTCCGCTGCCCCATGCTTCCGGCGCCCCCGTTCACAATTTAACACCTCGTGTGCCACATAGAGCCGCACGATATACCGATCTCACATCGTAAACCGGTTCAATATGGTGACAGTTCGCAAACCCCCGTAATCATGCTCAAACCGAAAACTCGAGTTTAATTACACTTTCAGTATAGCCAATACAGATTAATCTTTTTTAAATTACAGATAATACTGTAAAGTCTGCCTCTGCAGTGGTCTTGAGAACTGTCACCTAAAAAGTGTATATTTTAAAATAATTTACCACTGAAATTACCGTCTGGTTAACGAAACCAGAGATTCCTGCGTAGATTTTCAAAAATAATCTTCCTCATTCTGCAAATTGATATTTTCTAGGAGAAAATTATAATTGTATTGAACAAATTTGTCCATTAAAGGGTTAAAACGCAGACCCCCATTTGAACATACAAAAGTCAACATTTCCTTTATTTTCTATTCCTACTAAATTGCTTATGATGAATACAACACCATCCGTAAACTTTCCAATATTTTGAAACTAATGCGAGTGCAAATTCTTGCCGTTGTTTGTAGCGCCAACTCCCAGTCAAATTAGTTTCGATATATTTAAAATAAAAGATAGTATTTATAAGTGTAAATGGTATTCAGTGTTAACACAATCTAATTGGGTATGAACTGATTTTTCTCCTTAATTCTTGCGCGCATGATCGACGCGTGTTCGGCTGGTTATGGACGAGTCACGTGCTGCGTGAATAATTCATTATCACAATTCCGTTACGATCACATGATTACCTATATCTAAAACTAATTGTTCAAACAGTCTGCCAATCTAAACAGGCAGTCCACATCGCGAGTTTATATATAAACCCGTGTTTTTTCATTCAATATGATATGGAATTAGAAATTTCAATCTCACAAACGTGGCACCACTGGCTGATCTCTTTGAGCGTGTGATAAATGCTACGCAATGCCCAGTGTGGTTTAAAATGTAGTGGCTGAAAGTTGTTTGATGTTAACACAGTGTAGATATGGGATTGTCTTGTGGGAGTCATGACCCCGCTGGATGTCTTATATTTTCGAGTAAGTCCAAAGAGAAATTTATGATTTGAAAATACCAGGTGAGCTAATGGACCGGTTGACTTTATACTTTTAATATTTAACTTATTATTACATCATCCAGTGCCGATGATATGCGGTTTCTGATAAATGGATGGTGTGCGGATATGGCACATTCGAACTTATTAGATAAAGTTTTATCATCAAAATTGAAATAGCCGAATTGATTAGAATAGATCCCACGGTTCTGAGTTGATGTGTATTTGGAAATAGTTTGGATGAAAGTTGTTGCTGTTCAGTCGGCACACACTTTTATAATATTCAGCAGTCGCTTGGAATGATAGTTTAGAAAATAATCAATGTATAATGATCAGTGGAATTGAACATGACAAACAGACTTAGTTGATGACGTTAGGCATTCTAGGTTCTCATACGAGAATAGAACAACATCAGCTGGCAATGAGATCATACAGCTCATGTGCCTATTCACCCTAGCATCCTACAGGCTTATCCATCAATAGGCAATGGACAGGACATGGACATTGTAGCGTCCTGTAGGAATTAATAACATAATCGAAATTTGTATATCAACTATATGTCACTCATACAATGGCATGCAACAACAACACATTCCGTAATGTTGTTAGTTAGCTGACAGATCGCATCAAATCAGAACCAGTTACCACCACTTTGTCTATGCGAGGTAGCATCTCCATAGAAGAATAGCACGGAGTTTGATTGGTCAGGATGGCATCATAATCAATGAGCGTTGATCAAACTCTGTAGCAAAGAATGATATAGAACAGATTTTGTAGTTAACATTGAAATGCAGGGATCGCTGCACTTTCAGATATAGAAAGGAATCAATCCACCATCTCGATTCACTGAACATCTCGTCGATGTTCAGTTTAGAAGTAGCTATAGAAGTAGAGTAGCTGTAGAATTTACTTGTTCTGTACCAGAAGGTACTAGTTTGTTATCTGAGAAGTTTTGCTCCAATCTAAACCAATTTGTAAAACCTCTGTACAGTTAGCTTAATAAAACCTATCATCTTACGTATATGTGAGACAATACTTCGGTTTCATCTTTCCGTAGCAGTTAGCATTTAGAAATCTGATCAGTGAGTCGGAAGCAACATCCGATCCTTACCCGATCTTCTTTAGTCAGAATAGGCCCAGCAGTCTTCTAATAAATATCGTCATCACCATCTTTTTGACGAGGCGAGCCAGACTGTCCTGTATCCTTCTCCATCATTGGCAAGAGGTTGTCGCAGCAACCGTCACATCATAATCTTGCCGATAGTGAAGCGGGACCATCCGAAGTAATCTTAGTCAGAAATCGGAGATTCAAAATCTTCAACAGGCAGTAAAAATTAGTCAAATTAATCATATTGCCATGTAAAACCGCAACTTGTCATCACAGATCATTCCCTATTACACTCGGATAAACGACAGGAGTTCGCCGTTTTCGGAACGGGGCTTTAGATACGAAAAGCATTGTTGCATATACTACTACGACATGTAGATTATAGGCTACAAATAATTCTATACGTTCGTATAGAAGGCCTACGTGTTCTCATCTAAAACGGCAGACTCATGTTTGATAAACTAAGCGCCGTACGTGGTGGCTATCAATAAATGTTCTCTGGTCCATTTCTGAATAAAGGATGGGGCGAGATTGACTGGCGATTTCGACCCAATGTATTCAATTATGGGGGCGAGATTGACTGGCGATTTCGCCGCAATGTATTCACTTATGGGGCGAGATTGACTGGCGAATTCGCCGCAATGTATTCACTTATGGGGGCGAGATTGACTGGCGATTTCGCCCAAATGTATTCACTTATGGGGGCGAGATTGACTGGCGATTTCACCGCAATGTTTTCACCTATGGGGGTGAGATTGACTGGCGATATCGCCGCAGTGTTTTCACTTATGGGGGCGAGATTGACTGGCGATTTCGCCGCAATGTATTCACTTATGGGGGTGAGATTGACTGGCGATTTCGCCGCAATGTATTCACTTATGGGGGTGAGATTGACTGCCGATTTTGCCGCAATGTATTCACTTATGGGGACGAGATTGACTGCCGATTTCGCCGCAATGTATTCACTTATGGAAGCGAGATCGCTGGTTAAAAAGTAGGCGATTTCGCCGACGGCGATCTTGCCCCATGAGCCAGAGGGCGAGATCGCCAGTTACCCAATTAAAATACAACAAAAACGTGTTTATTGGTGCTGTATTTCTGATCGAGGGAGTTATCACACCAAACCTAAGTAACAAACCTCATGTTTAGATAAGACTTTAAAACTAAATCACAAGTTAACGACGACTTTGACCAGAGATTACACTCGGATAAACGACAGGAGTTCGCCGTTTTGGGAACGGGGCTTTAGATACGAAAAGCATTGTTGCATATACTACTACGACATGTAGATTATAGGCTACAAATAATTCTATACGTTCGTATAGAAGGCCTACGTGTTCTCATCTAAAACGGCAGACTCATGAGATACAACAAAAACGTGTTTATTGGTGCTGTATTTCTGATCGAGGGAGTTATCACACCAAACCTAAGTAGCAAACCTCATGTTTAGATGAGACTTTAAAACTAAATCACAAGTTAACGACGACTTTGACCAGAGATGGCAGTTCACATTAAATACCGGTAATAGGCTTAATTCAATAGGCATCTGCTTTAATCACGCCTCCCAACCCACCCCATTTTAACTGGCCAAAATAATTGTTACCTGGATGTCTAACCAATGTAAACGATACAAATAGTCAACAATTCTTAGGGCTCTGCCGACCTGAAATGTTTTGTCACACTCAGCCGTGGCAGTGATTTCATCTGCTAGGGAGACAGCCTGTTGAATCACAAGATGCGTGTTGAATAGCAAGAGCTTTTATGCATTCATTGATGTGGTGCAGGATGTTATTGCGTTCAAATAGTTCTGCTCCAGGCGACTGATCTCGCAAGTCAAATTAAAGATGTCGCCGGTCACTTTTCTTTCTTATGCATGCCTTGCTGGGCGCGTGAGAACCGTTAACCCTTTAACCCTAATATCAGCTAAAGCCGCTTCTGCATTGGTCTTTGAGAAATGCCAATTTGCAGACCAAGATAAGATTATTTTTTGAAAGTTTACCACTGGAATGACTGGCTCGGTAACAGAGCCAGTCATTCCAGTGCTAAACTTTCAAATATACTCTTCTATTGGTCTGCAAATTGACATTTTCGTTGAAAAGATTGAAATTTTTTTTTTAACAGTATACTTGTAAAAGCTATTAAAAATGCTGACCCGCCAAATATTTACCGAAACACTAAACAAATATATCTTTTGGCATAATTAGCAGGAAACATTCTCTTGGTTTTATCCCCATATCTATAAAATTTGTTCAAGAAAACTTCTCATAGAAAACGGGAGATGACCAAGAGATTAATTTTGAAAATTGTATCACTGTAATAGCTGTTATCGAGCCAATCACTCCAGTGGTATAGTTTCAAAAATAGTCTTTTCTTGGTCTGCAAATGGATATTTCGCAAGACCGTTTTTTGGCCAGGAGTGGGGTGGGGGGGGGGAGGAAGGATAGGAGAAAAGGCGCGAGAGAGGATGATAACAATTTCTTATCATTAGAATGTAAAAATGATAATAATAGATTGAAAGTTGTTACTCTCCATGACAAAAACGATGTTCAACAAACAGTCTAGAAATAATAGCCCATAATTAAACTGATTAACAAAAATTATGGTTGGTGTCTATATATCCCGTTGTTCGACTCGTGATGATTAATCAAATGATAAATCTCGGGCATTCGAATTAACATAATATTGTTAGTCCATAGGAAGCTAGATTTTAACAATTACTGAACGTTATACACCTTAGTCATGGTGCTTGTAACGCCATTCCAGTGGTAACTTTAAACGGAGTTCGTCTTCTCTTTGCCCGCAAATGGACGGTTATCAAATACAACTACATAGGCCTTTTGGCCACTTTGACCAATAAAAGGTTAACTTGACACAAGACGGTTAATGAATATTAGGAGTATGTTGAATATTTTGAAACTACTGTTACCTGAATCTAGCATAGTATATGACAGCAAAGGGTTCCTGTCAAGAGTTCGAAAGTATTTAACAGCTTACCTTTATAGTTACGACTTTTTGTGATTCTGGGAATTCATGGTTCAAAAGGGTATAATGGATTCTAAATGGAGCGCGAATTTCAATTTTCAATTTAAATTTCAAGTTTATTCGTTAACTTCTTCAGAAGGGCATGAAACATATATACACGAAACATAGATACAATGGCCGTTACATATCTTAATAAATAATTAAATCCTCTAAATTTTTCAGAGACATATGACACTTATATAAATAAGTAGTGATGATGGTAGTCGTAAAGATGATGATGATGATGATGATGATGATGATGATGATGATAACTGCGAGATGTACACTATAGTTACTGTTATTTCAACTTTACTACAACTGCCACCGGCACCCGCTGAGACCTACAAAGATAATTTGTGAGTGCAATATGTATGGTTAGATTTGCAAGCTTTACGCGCTGGGAGAAAGCCTTCATCTCCTCTTTCCATATTTATTCATAATGATCTCAATAAAGTTACAGATAGCTATTATTGTGTTGTGTTTTATTGTATTGAAAGGTTGATACATTTTACGGGCATTTGGGTGAACTGCGTTATAATTAGAAAGAAGCATCCTTCTCTCCGCATTTATTTCAGGGCATTCATTTCGTATGCTAGTAATAGACTGTGAGATGAATATTCGATATAAACAAATTTCAGACACATTCGTATATTGATAACCCTTCAATAACTGTTTTAACTTATCATTATTTTGTCAGTGCGAACGCAGCCATTTTCTGACATTGCGCACTGATATGTGACGTCATTCTGGCTCAAATGAGCAGAGTTTATAAGGGAGACCATGTCTTTAGGGTCAACTTACTGATGGTGTACTCCCTGTCCGTTATACACTGGTTTAGCTGTATGTTGGGCATACCACATTCGTAACCCATGTTCGATGCAGTATAAAACGTGATCTGTTAAATAATTTGGAATAAAATGTGAAAAATGTTGTTGCTACTCATGACCGCAACAACTTTCATCAAGCCTAAACGCACAGAATTCAACTGAATGGATATTTTGAGATGATTTTATATTCATTTAACCCATTCATGGCTAATTTTGGTCACGATTATCAAAATATTTGCTGATTGAATATCCATTTGCAGTGCAAGAGAATAATATTATTGAAAATGCACCACTAAAATGTCTGGTTCTGGTATCGAGCGAGTCATTCCAGTGATACATTTTTAAAAAGTAGTTCTCTCCTGGACTGCAAATGCTCATTCCTCAAGGCCACTGCAACGGCCCGTTTTGTCTGGCTTGGCTGTGAAAGTGTTAAGTAAGGATCATATTGTGGCTCGAGGTCATTTGTCATATGGAAACCAACGTATCTTAAATTTCTCATCTAGTGATAAAAGAAACATATCCTAGCTAAAGTTAGGATTATTTGTTAATTTATGGATACTTTAACTAACTAGAGCTGTAGCTGTCATTTTAGATATATATTTGCTTGCGCCATAATTTCAGACACGATTGTCTTCGCCGCAGCGTAATTGTTGGTATAAAGCCATTCTCGTAATGCTAATGCTAGTCATGCTTATGCTGGCTTCCGAAGTGAGCACATAGTAAGTGCCTAGCATAGTTCAATACCAGCTGTGTGTTTGCTACGGTGCAACTGATAACAAATATATTTATAAAAAGTTTACTGAAAACTGTTGCTGCCTATTGTTGCCTAAAGTAATGAGCAGGGAAGCCAACATTGTAAGACGTGTTGAAGATATTTTGAGCAACTTTATTGACAGTCATTACTGACTAAAGCAGTAACGGCGTTGAAAACATTTTCTCAGAATAATCAGCGATTAGTGATTACTAACACCTTAGCTAACAAGGGCATGTAAAACTAGTTAGGCCTATATGATATACTGAATGGACCTTTCCATTGTTAGCTATGTCATGTCCATCTCTAGCTAAGCTCCACCCACATCTCGCTCGTGTTGGGATCGATCGAGCTCTGAACTCACCTGACTATCGATTTCAAGAAAACTATAGAGGTAAGCTGTTGAATATTTTGAAACTAATTTGACTGGGTGCTGTTGCTGTGGCAGTTTAGTTTCAAAATATTCAACAGCATGTTTATTAAAAAGCAAACAATTACAAAGACATACAACTCATACACCGTGTCTGACTCTTTGAGATTTGCTGACGGAACCATTTGTGACGTCGTCATACAAGCGCTGATTATGACGTCATACGAGGTCAGATGATAGATGGATACTCTGGAAAGCTGAATTGCGAGCCATTGTCAGATAAGCTCCAAGATTATGGTCATGCCATTGTCAATCAGGAGGTAAGCGTATTCTATTCAGGGTAGGCATGCCAGAGGCGATCGTGCACGTGCTGATAGACTTGGGCTAAGTCGGATATTGTGTCGGGGTAAGCGGGGTACCCGACAACATTTCCGAACAACCGAGAGTATAATCAGACAACGGTATCACGTGGTACAAATTCGTATCACGTGGTACAAATTTTCATCGATTACTTTGCGTCAAGCGAGAGTAAAGCTGTACGCATGCGTGGATATGCAAAGCAACCACGTGATACTTCCGGTCGGAGTACTGCAATAACATATCCAAATTCAACCTTGATGTTTGCAAGCATATTTCACACTGGAATATGCACGCGTAGTAAAAACGCTCTCGTAGTAAACCTCTCAACAAAACATAAAGCGTTACGCCTGCGCATCTATCAAAGTGACCAAAGTGAAGATCGCACTAAACTACGCCAGGAACGCAATAACATTCTGGACTAACCAGGGCAAAGCCGAAGCAATTCGAGAATGGTTCAAGGAACAGTTCATTGTCCACGATGATCAGACCGTGCACTCATTCTCAGGAGACCACACGCCATTACTAACACCAATTAATATAGCAGAACTTGAGAAGACTCTTAAAGCTCTGAAAATGGACGTGCATCTGGACCTGATGGCACGAGCAAGGAACTATTCAAATATGCAAGTGACATTATCTCAAACCCGATCACGCAACTAATCAATTCAGCTTTTATGTACCACCTTCCCATCGATGCTGTAGGTCAAGGCACCCTTATCGCACTACCCAAGCTCAAGAAGCCACCTGGCCCACCAGCCAATCCGCGGCCCATTGTGCTCCTTAACAGCACACGGAAAATCCTCCCCTATGCCGCATCCGAGACAAGATCAACGACTTCACCGGACCATGTCAAAGTGACTTCAGACGTGGACGCAGCTGCGCAGGCATTGTATGGGTGCAACGCATGCTTGTGTCGGTAGTCATGTCCAAACACTGGGATTTCCACAAAATTGGCATTGACATGTCACGAGCCTTCAACACACTTAAGTGCTCAATGATCCTAGATGTACTACGCCAGGCCAATTGCAATGAAGATGAGCTACGACGAGTGAGACTACTGCTTGCAGACACCAAACTGAGAGTACGAGTCAAGTCAGTGAAGTCTGTAGCGTTTAAGACACCAATCAGCTATCCACAGGGAGATGGTCTATCCCCTGTGCTTTTCACCTGTTACCTGGCCTCTGCATTGAAATCCGTGCGGGAAAGTTCCACAAGACCACCCCCCCACCCCCACCCTGGTGTCAACACTGGGCATGCCGCTAGAGATGGAATATGCTGACGATGTGGACTTTATAGACGAGGAAAAGAAACCTCTTGATGAACCTCTCACAATAGCTGCAAGCAAACTAAAAATTGAGAATCTCTTTATGAATGAATCCAAAACAGAGTTCACCCACATATATCTATTTACAAAGCATGAAACTAAAGAAAATGACGATCCACTTCGTGGCGGCGAACAATGGAGGAAAAGTAAAATCATGGGTTCGCTGCTTTGCAGTATTGCTGACATTGCTGCACGCTGCATCATGGAGAACATAGCTTTCCAGTCCTTCTGGAAGCTATGGATTCGTAAACCAAAGATTCCCTTGACAAAAAAAGACTACGTGTATACAATGCAGCCTGTGTATCCTTGATGATGTATAACTGTAACAGCTGGGCAGCTCCAAAGGCAGCTCTAGACAAACTCGACGCCTGCCACCGCAAACAACTACTCAGAGCCAGCAAATATAGAGCCAGGAAAGGACGTCATTGCATAAAACTGCTAAGCATGCTATGAGGTAACCTCAAGAAAGCAGGACTAGGTACACTCAAGTCAAGAATGGACCTGAGCAAGCTAAGGACTCTGGCTGAGGACAAGGCACAGTGGCCAAAAGCGAAGAAGGGCTGATTGCAGCTGTACGATGTTTTTACTACTACAACCGCAGAATACAGCAATCATTCATTCAATACGCACACGATATACCCTAACTAATTGTGTATGCACGTGTTATCTAACAAAACAGACACCCGGCTGATTATTCTGATAAAAATTTGACAACGCTGTTCCTGCCTTAGTGAGAAATCACTGTCAACAAAGTTGCTCGAAATATCTTTAGCAAGTCTTGCAACATTGATTGCCCTGCTGATTATTTTGAGAACAATTTGATTTAAAATTGTTGCGTCAACGATTTTCTGCAAAATTGTTTTCAAATCATTACCTCGTGTCAATGGTATTATCAGCTGATTATTTACAACAAATTGACGGAAAGTTGTTGCTGCTATAGGCAGCAACAGGTTTCAGTAAACGTGCTATAAATAAATTTATATTTGTTGTCTCTTGCACTATATCAAACATGCAACTGGTATTGAACTATGTTAGCCACTTAATTACTATGCGCTCATCTTGGAAGCTAGCATATGAATGAATATAATTAGCATTACGAGAACGGTTTTATAACAACAATTGCGCACCGCCACAGACAATAGAAGTTGAAATAATGGCGCCAGCAAATATCTTTCTAAAATGGCGGCTACAGCTCTAGTTAGTTAAAGTGTCCATAAAGTAACAAATAAACTTAAATATACCTAAATTTAGCTAGGATATGTTTCTTTTATCAATAGGTGAGAACTTTAATAGAAGATCTGTTTTAGTGACCAGATTGGGTTTCAAAATATTATTGATATCGATGCTTATATTCAGTGGACCTCAAAAACTACGTCAAGACAATCGTATTGTTGGGAATATCACTGGCCGAAATGGCGAGGAGGAAGAAGATCTATCGATTAAAAGATTTGCAATAGGTCTTTGAAAGTAAGTAACCTCGGCATCCTAAGTTACATTAGGTTCTTTTTCGTCTTTAGTCTAGCCCCTAGTTCTAAGGACGGATCCAGAGGGGTGGGGCAGTATTGCGCATCCCCACCGCCATGGGAGGGATGCCCTGCCACCGCCTAGCATGCTCTTTATTCCCCGCCCCCCCCCCCCCCACTACACATTTCAACTCCTGAACTATTAGCACCGCAGTCACAACGCATTCTAATACATCCGTATATCCGTAATAAACTAAACTGAAACTGTACGTCCGTAGATAGTCTCTAGTTGGTCTCTAGGTAACGTTATTGGCAGCCATACATGTAGCCGCCTAGGGAACCAATAGCTTGAAAATATTGCGTCCATGGGCGGTTACGCAGCAATAGCATCTAAGATAAGACAGCAACAACTTTGAGCCGAGGTAGCTAAAGCATAATCTGGGACTGTTGGAAATTAATTGTTCTCAGATTTCGAGTGCTATGAGTAACTAGGTCCATTCTTAGCACCGTCACGACCATGAGGTGATGCATCACCGAGAATATCATCACACTCATCAGAACTTTAACTTATAATTAAATGGGTAAAGAATAATTTAGCAGCTACCTAAGGTTACCACTAGAGATGTCTGATAGGATTTCTGACACCACCTAGAAATCAAAGGTTCACGGGGAGGACCCCTACATGCCCCATCATGTAATACTCATCTTGTATAATTTGGGTAATTTGACTGGAAGTTGTTGCTGCCTAAGGCAGCAACAACTTCTAGTCAAATTTTAATCACCTTAACTGTATGGTTGCTGCTACACCACATTGGCAGGCTCTATAACTGAACATATGCACCGGGGCAGAAACTCTAGGCTTTTCTTATTTGTAGAAAAGCAATTCATGGCAGCCATCATCGAAATCTAGCACCATGTAGCTACTAAAGCCTGAATATATGTCTTTAGTGGTATGATGAAAGGCTTAAAATTACCTTATAGTGTATGAGTGGCCTATTAGATCACCTGAATAGCGATCAAGAGATGAGGTTAGTTATCCTTTAGGATTAGGCTGTGTTGTCATTGGTAAATCATGGCGGATCGCAGGTGTTTGCAATGCCAGGCATAGAGTTTGTTCATAATGACCTTTGGAGCTGTTCCCGATCTTTCATAACACTATTGAGGCACATGTAGCATCGTATATGTACGGCTGGACTTAAATGAGAAGTTTAGAGTCGCAAATCCTAATCTTCCAGAAGGTACTATTTTATGTCATGCAACGACTTGAATTGTCGCTTGCGTTGCAGGGAAGAGAAATCAAGATTGGCCGAAGTAAACTGCCTTAATTATCGGTATCACCTGTGCCTGATATGTAGGAACCCTGTTCTAGCTTCATACATGACTGGTTTGAGGTTTAGACCTGTCTTACGCTATTAGAAACAGTTCAGCAAGCGGTACCTTTTCGTCATCGATGAACTCGACATCGGCATACCCCATCTTTAGTAGCATGTCTATCTGTGAGATTGGATGGTGTGGTCCTGTCAAAAACTCTCGAAGCGGTGTTTGACCTGCAGCAAGGTAGGATGAGGGAGATTAATGGAGCGTGTATTCACAGATCCACAGAATGACTGGAAAGCCATGTTTCCTCAGGATTCTCCTCTTTTTCTACGTCTTTTCGTCCATACGTAAGCTAGCGTAATCACTAGTCTTCATGTAAGGCAGCTATACATGTGTAGACACCGTTTTGGCTTCGAACTTGAAAAGGTTTGTGGTTTCAAGATGTATGGCTTTTCTAGTTTTAGTTATGCCCCGCCCATCTCTAGCTAAGCTCCACCCACGCATCGCCCGTTTTGGGATCGATCGAGCCACAAACGTTCTGACTATAGATTTCCATTGGGTGCTGTTGCTGCCTACGAATTTTTATTAAATAGTGAAGACATACAATTCGTGCAACAACGCTTAGTTCGTCTTCAATTAAGCGTTCATGACGTACTGATTAGCGTCTCTCATGACGGCAGTAATTATGACGTCATCCTATAATGCACGTAGTTGATTATGCCGTCATATGATAGATGGATAAAATGGAAAGTTCCATTGCAGCTATTGGAAGAAGCTCATTAAGGGGACCCTTCTCTTCATCAATAACATACAAAACATTGTCACGGCTATAAAACACAACGGTGTAAGTGGAGTATGAAAACATACCAGCAACAAGATCGACCATGTATTAATCGTCTTTAAGGTGGTTATTGTAGACAGATCATTCTGTATGGTCTAACCAGTCTTGCAGAGAAATTCTGTTTGGCATCAGTTGGAACTATTTGCGGCAAGTCACATGCTTACAATGTTACTAGTGTTTATCGACCACATCGTGATGCCTACAACGGGCCATGACGAGTGCCAAGATACTCGATAAAGGTCTGCCTAAACAGGGAAGTAGGCTATAGTTCTGCTGGTAATAATTATGTCCTTTGCTTTAGGCCACAACTGTCGATATAACGTCATACACGAACGATATATCTTGATATTAGTAATTAGGTTTATTTGAATTACACTTTTCGAACCTAAGGCTCAGATATAAAGATAGCTATCGGTACATAGATTAAAGTATTATATTGGATGTTTTGAAACTATGTTCGCTGGTAAAATCGTGTAATCGAATTTGAAATTCAAAATCCCTAGCAGCTCGGCACTATGGTGTTTTAAAATAGGGAGACAAGGATTTCAGGTACGAAGAGATTAATATAGGTTAATATCCGGCTTTGAAAGTCGCCATCGGCGCTTCCTGGGTTTGGCGGAGACATGTGTTAATTATAGATCAGGACCAACAGTACTTCATGGTTTCCGCTTACGCCTCCAGGCCGCATAACTCTCTGCAGCTATATACACCTGATTATTTGATTTTTGAAATGTTTCTTTTTCGCCCTTTTGTCGCCACCATCCAGCGGGACAACGCGTTACCGTTAGCCCATCCACCCCACCCCACCAGCCCCACCGCCACCCCTCAAATAGGTTTCAAAATTGTCAAGGGGTTAACTGTATAGTTAGCATGAAATTGAGATTCCGGGAATTCAGGATTCAAAGTATATAAATCGATAGCAACACGCGCAAAGCGTGCGTAGAGCTTAGCTAGATATGGGCGTGGCACAGGGATCGCGCCAGTAGCGGATGCCGCTGCTTATTCACATATTTCTGGCACAATGCCTAAATGTGACCGTTTTACCTCTCTTTAGTGCTGGTTTACTGTGTGTGCTAATGTCTATATTACAGTTGTCATTACATGGAGTCCATTAACCCATTCATTTTGTGTGATAAATTATTGCTATATCACGATCGATTCATGTCCGATTTTGTTTCCCCTAATCCTAACAATGGACATTTCCATTTTGGCTATGCCCCACCCATATCTAGCTAAGCCCCACCCACACCTCGCTCCTGTTGGGATGGATCGATTTCTGAACTCTCTGACTATCAATTTCCAGACACCTATACAGGTAAGCTATTGAATATTTGGAACTAATTTGACTGACTGGTCGCTCTATGCAGCAACAGCGTCCAGTCAAATTTGTTTCAAAATATTCAACAGCGTGTTTATTAAATAGTATGGGCATGCAATTCGATCAACGTATCGGGATATTAAGAGTTAAAGACGGGTCAAATTGAATAATTATGACGTAATGATTATGACGTCATCCTACACGCCGCTTAGCCGATTATGACACCATATGCTGTATGATAGATAGATGGATTTCCGGAAAGATGAATTGTCCCAGAAGTAGAATCTGCATTATTTTATTCGAAGGTCTATCATCTCAGTATCTTTCTTTTAAATATGCATTGATCTATCAAAAGACTGCCATGGGACTTGTTTCGCTGGTCCGATATAAGTTGTATTCGTAGTTTGCTCATTGGCTGCACATTGATCCAACGTATGGTTTCAAACTACGACACAATTAAACGCTTACAGATCCTATATGCACTACGCCAGGCCAGTTACAATGAAGATGAGCTGCGACTGGTGGGACTACTTCTTGCAGACACCGGACTGAGAGTACGCATGAAGACAATTATGTATGCGGAGTTTGAGACTTCAATCAGAAGACGGTCTATCCCCTATGATTTTCAGCTGCTACCTTACTGTTGAATTGAAATCTGTGTGAGGAAAGTGTCCGTTTCAGTTATGCCGATAGATATGAAATACACCGACGATGCGGATTTCATAGACGAGGAAACGAGACCACTTCACGAAACTACTCCCAATAGTTGCAAGCAAACTAAAAATTGGGAATCGCTTTATGAATGAATCCTAAACAGAGTTCACCCACATATACATTTCGACCAAGCATGAAACTAAAGAAAATGACAATTCAATTAGTGGCGGCGAACCATGGAAGAAAAGTACAATCCTGAGCTCAGTGCTTTGCAATATTGCTGACATCGTAGCACACTATTTTAAAATCTGTCCAGATTATCCTTAATTAAACCTTCAAATTCCGCTCAAAATATTTCTCTAAAAGCCATAAGTGCCTGTATGTACTTAGTGAATACGGGGAGGATTGCGTATCACGTGATCGCTTTCCCTGCCTCTGAAACTCGCGTACTGATTGGTTGTGGCACTCCAGCTGTGATGCCATGGGTAGTATAACAGGAGCTGGAAAATCAGAATCGAGAGCAGTCAGGAGAGAAGGTGGTGGTGAGGTGCCATGTCTGAGATAAGCGAGTCGTGGGTAACTGCTTGCTGTAGAGTCAGGCTCCCTATAGCCTACTACGGTACCAATCGGTTTTGAGCACCCATCTCTGCGGCACTAGCCACCACATCCGCATCGCAGTTTTTGTACACTCCCGGAAAGATATCACCCGGGGGAAATAACTAAATTTAAGTGAAGGCAACCCCCACTACCAACACCACAGAGGGACCTTCTTGTGGATGGGCCTGTTGACCCCGATGCAACGCTCGTCAAAGTATGTAGGGCGAGTGATGCTCTCGATGGATAACTCGCCAGATCTGCCGTACCTAGATTCAAATCAGCACATGTTTCGTGCCCAGTTTTAAACATTTCGACCGCAGTCAGGGGATATTGCCTGATGCACCGAACGAGCTATGCGGTACATCTCGTCTTGTGATCTGCCAGGATGCATCTGCATCATATAACTTTGAACTGTAGCCCTTCATAACTACAGGACAGCTTCAAACGTCCGCACCAGTACGGACCTTTCTAAACACCGTCTAAATTACTTACTGTGTGTATAAACGTGAGTAACTACTACCCATCTGCATCCGCAACAGTTCTTCTTCACCATTCCTGAGAGTGAGCCACATCAGATAGTTTGCCTGCAGACTTTTCTAGCAGCTAACTTCCACATCATGCTATCTCGCATTCCGAATATATGACGCTTCAACTACAGTGATTCCAGAACTTTTTCCGTACCAACGACTAATAGATACTCCGTTATTATATTAATGTATTACTTTCTGTACCAGGTACGGATGACTAACAGGTACCGCGCAGTCGTCTGAGACCGCATTTTTATAGTTTATATCTTTTTTCGCTGTGGTCGCTGTTCATGTTCTCACTACACGAACCTGACATGCGGCCGACTAAACCTGGACTATTTTAGCTCGATAGGATGGGTTTATAGTAGTAAGGGATGATTACACTGTAGGAGATATTTTGTGTAGGTCTCTTTTCCGGGAGTAGCGGATATGTAACACCGCGCGCCGGGTAGATTGTATAAATTGGCCATGTACCATAAGGCCTTCTATTCTTACGAATATAAGAGTAATTGTCTCTGTCGGCGCCACTCCAGCCTCCGAGGTTATTAATTGTTTGGACTTCCCTCCGTCACGTGGATTAGAGTGGACTTTGAAACTATTGGGGTTTCAGAGGAGTTAGAATCAAAGTGTCGATGACCGCACATACCTCCTCTGTATATTCGGACACTAGTTAGGTAGATAACCATGCCAAAGTAAGAAGCACTGTGAAAATATTATAATTACTGGCCTGAAGTACATCTCTGGGCGAATTCACATAACACTAAAGACACGTAAAATCTTAGTCCCCGGATGCAGATCTCACATGATACATGATACAGGACACAGTTCTCCATCTAACTCCACAAGTGACTGGGTGCGGTCTTAAAATCCACCACGCCCTCACAGGAAGGTCACTATATGTGGATAGCTGTCTCTTTGTCCCCACTATAAACTTATATGTGCGTTTCAATGCTTATGTAATGTGACTTGTCCATGTGCTGTTATACGTGGCCATGGTGCGGTGATGATAGGATCGTCGTCAGGGGCGGATTATCCACGAGGCTAACGAGGCAGTAGCCTAGGGCCTCGCACTTGAAGGGGCCTCGCACTGGGAGAAAAAAAAATTAAAATTTTCTGTTTTCTTTTTCGTTAGGCAAGCTACATAACGCAACGAAGAGTACCTCGGTCAATATCTCCAAAATAGATTATTGCCTTATCATGGCCTTATCTCAGTGACCTATGTTATTTTGTTTCTAGTCTCGTTTTATTGTTTAATAAGGAGTTGGTTAAGAGGTGGTGGTTGCTATATTCCGAGAGCACAGGCTGTGTGTATTGCTACGTGTGCAAAGCTTTTTCCCCACACCCAGAACCTTTTCACAACCGGCTTTAATGACTTGTAGAGTATTGGAACATGAAAATAGTAGATCGTGATAACATATCTGCATGTTTAAAGTTACGACACACACAGGGACGGATCGATACTGGTCTCTCAGAACAATTAGAAGAAGAATATAATTACTGGAAGAAAGTTTTGTACCGAGTTGTGAGCGTGATAAGGTTTTTGAGCGAACGTGGTCTAGCGTTTCGAGGTCATGACGAAAGAATAGGATCTCATCACAATGATAATTTTCTTGGGATCATAGAACTATTACCACAGTTTGACACATTTTTGGCAGATCACATTGCACGATATGGAAAGGCAGGAAAGGGTAAACTCACATATCTCTCGTCTACCATATGCGATGAGTTTATTGACGTCATGGGCAAATTTCTTCTCACAGAAATCATAACAGAGGTAAAATCAATCAAATATTACTCTATTAGCAATGACTCGACTCCTGCCATATCACATGTCGACCAAGTGCTTGATAAATTAGGCTTGAAAATCGCAGACTGTAGAGGTCAAGCTTACGATAATGCATCTAACATGGCGGGAAAGTACACAGGTGTACAGGCTCGTATCAAATCAATCAACCCACTCACTGAATTCGTACCTTGTTCAGCACATTCACTTAATCTAGTTGGGACAACAACAGCAGAATGCTGTGTCAATGCTATCTCTTTTTTTGGGGCTTATTGCCTGCATATACAACTTTTTCTCTGCATCAACACATCGTTGGGAAATGTTATCTAATACTGTGACTGGTTTGGTCGTTAAAAATCTATCTGAAACACGTTGGTCTGCTAGACATGACGCTGTCTCTGCTCAAAGGAAGGAATACATACCGATTCTAGCGCTACTATGATCCATATCCGATAATGAGGACGAAAACTACACGGTCAGAGGCACGACAACTCTGCAAAAAAACTAGAACGCCTGGAAACAGCAATACTCATCTTTGTGTGGGACTCTCTTTTAGAACGAGTCAACGCTACTAGCAAAGTCTCTACAGAACCCGAAGCTACACATATCTGCCGTCTCAGAATTGTATGATAGTTTGCTTGATTACGTATCTAAAATGAGGGATAGATACAATGAGTTTGAATGTGCCGCCATGGAATGTGTAGGCCAGTATGTTGATACATATCAAGCAGAAACCACGGGAAGAGTAAAGAGAAAGCAACAATTTGGCAATCCACAACTGCTGATATCAGTTTACCCCCAAAAGAGGAATTCCGTACTGAAACATTTTTGGTCATCATTGATTCACTCATAACCGAGTTACACCGTCGAAAGCAATCGTACGAAATATTGATGAACAGATTTGGTTTCATTTGGTTCCATGCATAGTTTATCAGATTCTGAACTGATAAAATCGACTAACATGTTACGGGACATATACACAGAGGATCTTGAAGAAACATTCCCTGATGAGTTATTACATTTCAGCTGTTGGCAAACCAATGGCGACCAGCTAATATCACCATCTGAAGTTCTCTCAGTGATTTAAGACACTAGCTCAGATATATCTGCAACATTTCTGAATGTTGCAATTGCCTGTAGAATTTATCTCACCTTACCTGCAAGTAATGCAGAAGGTGAGAGATCGTTTTCCACACTAACACGGCTGAAGAGCAATCTCAGGTCAACATTGCTACAAGGGAAAATGACCAGTCTCGCTCTATTAACCAGTCACCCTGAACTAACTCATAAACTTAACTTTGACAAAATTGTCCATGAATTTGCCAGCCTCAAATCACGCAGAAAGGCATTCACTTAGCAATAAATGCTGCATGGCTCCTCCAGATTTGGTGTGTTATATTTACATTTACTGTTCAGGTGTTAAAAACTGCATTTTGTCTGCTATAATCGTTTCCAATCTTCCATTTTTGTTTTCAATTTTCCAGTTGGTACGGTATAGATCTAACCACGTCGAATATTTTGGAAATAATTTGACTGACAGCTGTTGGTGGCTCAGGAACCAGCAACTTTCAGCCAAATTGTTTTAAAAATACTTAACATGGTCCGAGATATGGCGTATGGGAAATGTTGTCTGCAAAAAAACTCGGCAGTAAATGTGTTAAAAACTCCATTTTGTCTGCTATAAAGCCTATAATAATTCACTAAAATGATGCCAAATACACGTCAGATTTCACCACTGAGCATCTAGATTATTAAAATGTCCAGGGAAGGCCCCCCCGGACCCCCGCCCCCCCCCCGCATGGTCTTGTGCCTAGGGCCTAGCACAACCTTAATCCGCCACTGATCGTCGTATGATTCTGGAGCTGCCACCTCGTGACATATCCGCACGCTGTCTAACTGAGAGGGATGCTCCGTGAGGGTAACCATACGCCCACCGAGCATTCTCGCCAGTCATGTTTATATGTTAAAGATAGTTAGAATGCACAGCCATTTGCAGCTTAACCTTGATCTGGACCCAAAAGCTAAATGATAGGATAGGATCTAGCAGAAGGTCCGCATAAATAAAGCAGCAACTACTAATTCAGTATCTTTGAACTTACATAAGGTGACGGTATTGAATTCTGTGGGAACCATCAACCACGTAATACAGCGTGCATCACATTAACTTATAATTTCACTGGGTTGAATCTTTTACATAGCATAGTTTGAACATAGTTTTACATAGCATAGTTTGCCATCTCTCTTCCTCCGCTTCTGCATTGTGGGCATTTTCCTGTGACGGAGGTCCATGCAAGGCACCTCTCGCAACAAATAATGATTGTGTTAGGGGTTAATTTAAGTAGCCACGTGGATACCTCACAGATTATATCATTCAGAGGTCGGTGAGGTACCTCTGGCGAGGACCATATTCATCAACTTGACCCTATGTACTTGACTTCTCTCTTGCAACAGCAAACGAGTACCATTGTTTGTCTGTAACCCTCTAACTAATTATGTATTTAATTATGTCTAGACTCTAAATGGAGCTAATGGACCGTCATACTGGTGACACAAACAGCCGGGATGATATGGTGTGGTTTAACTTCCGCGACGATGGTCACACGGCCCACTGGAACGTGAATGTTCCACCGGCTCATGAAGTCAGTCTTTGTACAATCCGTAGACGCGCAACACCAGATCCGCAGCTAACCAGCAGCTTCGCCTTAATGTACCGCGTACTTGTGGTGCGAGAGTATCCGCCAGACAATTGTGCAGAAACAAACTCTACCCACTTTCTACGACAACTCTAGCTTACTGTACCTATTTCTACTAGCATGGATTTTCGATCCCTACCACAGTTAGTGTCTTTATATGGTCGAAATTGTCATAACACGCTTTAAGTTTCGAACATTTGTTAAAAGTTAACTCATTCCCTTTTAACCAACCAACATATTTCTCTATACTGTGGTAAAGTTCCAAGAATAAGCTGGAATAATACTGGAATAAGCACTACAATTATTGCATCTCTCATACAATATTAATACAACGCAGAGAGAGCTGCATAGAACGAATGGGATTTTCCGGTATAGGAAAAGATGCTTTGTGAGCAGATATATTTAGAATTTAACATTTATTACAGAAAGTCTAGCGGCGTGTGCCAGGAGCAGTGCAAGGAGTCCCTCTGGACAGAAAAACATTTTGGCATGGTATAGACATGCTGCGCAGTGAGGACCACTACATCTATAGGGTCCACCAGAACAATACCTCTCTCAGTCCTGAGGACACCAAGCAGTGGAGCGCTACAGATGGTATTAACACATTAGCCTATGGGCACAGGGATGCTGTACTACCCTCATCACTGAGGTGCTACTCAGTTGGGGGTAGCTGAGTATCCATAGGGACCAGCTGAACCTCCTCCCATACAAAGGGTCATCTGGGACCATGAGCCAGTTAATACAGTATAGCCTGTCCAGATGACTCCACATACTTGTTGAGTCTGTGCACCTCTATCGACCAGTTAGGATTGGTTGCACGTCGTCGCCCACCCTCCAGCTCACCAGGCTCATATAAATAGTAAACCAGGGTATCTGATGAAAGTCTGTACTCCTTGACATTGTCTGTAGGCTGGCTGATAGTTGAGGGCTGCACAGCCTCAGATTGCCTCTACCCTATCAAACGAGTGGCCTCTGTGTTGGATCTTTCAACTACAATGGATAAGTCCCTCACCTATACTCTGGAATGATCACCAAGAGCCGCCATTTTCCAAGCATATTGTTGTGGGAACAGCCTCTCAGCCAGAAGCCGATTCCACTACTTGGCAATAGCTTGGGCTGTGATGCCCTACCTCTCCTCTCCTAATTAGCATGAGAGCCGCAGGCTCTCCTCGGATCTCCTTACCCTCATCAACTTGTAGCAATTCTGGCCACTGGAGGGGCTTTTCAGGATCATCATAGACACTTTGGAATCTGGACGCCACCTAGTCCTGCAGATTTATCCATTAGCGGTACTTCTGCTTTGTAGATGCTGGCTGCATCGACGATCGTGTGGACGTACTTGTAGGTCTTGTGGCCAACACGGTCCTGCGGGAGAACTATCCCATCTGCCTGGTGTACCCTGTTAGGGACAGGCTCATCGAAGTATGCACGCCCAATATGGTGGGGCGAGGCCTGTTCAGCTAAAGCCTCACGGTAATAGCCACCGAGCCCATAATAGATCACCTCAAGACAGGCAATGAAGACCACTGATGAACTCTCGGATCTCATCACTCACATTGACTCCGGTTCTGTCTGGCAATGCTTAGGTTAACTCGGAACAGACAAACAGATGGCCATCACTCATATGACCATCGCTGAACACCTCTTCAATGCCTGGAAACACTGTCATCTCATCTCTGCTGGATCATAAGAGAAGGGCAGCTTATCGACTAAGCCTTGCAAGTTAAGGGTCTTGACTAGCTCATAGATCGATGCCATGCTAGATATGACATCTTAAATGTCCGGCAGCCCAGATAACTGCACGTGCTATAGCAACATATGGCAGCCAAGGGCCAGTGACTCAAAAGAATGTACCTACACCAGAGGCAATGAATGGAATAGCCTCGGAGATCTTCCCAACTCAATGGTGTGTTGGCAGCGATCTTGCAGACTGTCTTGCCAGCCTTCATCGTGAACAGAGTGATAAGAGCCCCAACCGCCGCTAGTGGGCATAGAGAGCCCTTCACGTAGGTACGATAGATCCCTTTGGCTTGGTAGATTAGCTTGTCAGATGCTGGCTCGACGTCATGACCACCGACATCCTCGTCGTAGTCTTCATCATGGTCATCCTCATGATAGTCATCATCCTCGTGTTGGTCATCGTCGACATCATCGATGGGATCCTCAAAAGCTTCAGGTTCATACATTGCCATTGAGCTATATGAGAGCTTCTTGAATGCAGGTCTGCTTGCGCTGGCAACCGGCAGAGGTAGAGTGAAAGCATCATAACCAGGGAATGGAGAACATGTCTAAGAAGAAGTTTGAGTACAGCAAGGTGCTTGAGGATATGCATCAAATGGAGGCACGCCGACGGCAACAAAGGGCTCAAGTCACCCAGAACATCAAAGAGGCCGATGAGAGTCTCGAAAGGTACTACGAGGCTGTAAAGATCTTTGAGCCAATGCTCGACTATGAGGCATTGGCAGCTCAGAACACGATGGAGGCCATAGTAGTGGTGGCTGCGGGTGGTGCTGTGATGACAGGAATAGTACTCTACATGTGGTCAAGCTGAATACCAGTGGTGTGTGATACACACACTTTGGCATGGTCGAAGTACAGCACTGGCACGCCAAATGTGTGAGTGCCTGCTCACTCTCCAAGAAAGTTCCCCACATGGAAGCTGAGCTGGTTACCACGGTTATGCAGGATGTCCCTACCTCCGAGGTGGTACTGACCGTCGAGGGCCAACTGGAGATCCTCGTGACAACCGGTTAGGCAGAGTAGGCATACAACTTTGTTTTCTGTTGAGTGAGACAGCAATCATCCAGATCGTGCACCTCACCAAGAACGTTGCTCCCAGCCACGACAAGTTTGAAGTTGTCTAGCTCCCCAACCTCCTGGACGACCCCACCATTCTGAACCAAGTCTGCTACAGCTACGCAATCTGAGCCACCTCGTTGCAATGTCAACTTGTCCCGCATCAAAGCCGATTTCACGTGTGTGTTCTCAAGGAGGGAGAAGAATGGCACCGCAACAGGCATTGTATGGTTGTAAGCTATATTATGTGAAGCTCTCATTATACCCTATGGCATAGTACCCTTTCCCATTCTCATAGTAGGCAGGTCCATGAGCCAGTCGAGCCAAGACCCAGTACTCATCGTTCACATAGGTTGTGTACATGGTGTTGTTGCTTTGCATAATCTCCCACCTGCTCACCACCTGAGGGAGCTCTACATCCTTCTCCGTGGTGCTATTGAGCTTGAATTGAGTGTCATGCTCATAATCTCATGGATCTGTCCCGAGATTGCGAAGTCGATGTACTTCACCGCCATGGATAGGGGGTTCTCATCATGGATATTAGGTTGACTGACTGTCAGTTCTTCTTGGGATAAGTGTGGTGCGAGGTCGCAGGTTCAACGGCGCCATCAGCTTGCTGCACGTTCTGCTGCATGTTTAATGTCTTCTTTCATGTTTAATGTATAATGTCCCCATATATAGACGCCATTATATTTGGTAAAGTGCTTCAGCAGTTTCTTTTCTCGCAGTACAGTCGCACCACCAAGTCTCTAGCAGTCGGCTCAGCCATGGCCATGAGCACAGCCGCGCCTGTCATTCCACGCATTACTCAGGTCCAGAGACTACTTCGTGACATCGACATCCCCGATGGCAAGGTGTCCCAGCCAACTCCATCTGACCAAGGGGCTGCTCTGCTGACCAGAATACTGCACAAGAAGTGTGACAGTCCCACAGGCCGTTAACCAGACCTCCCCATGACACCCACCAAGAGCCCTGTAATTCTCGTTCTCCAGAAGGCTAGGGTTAATCCCAAGGATCTGCTATTAGTATGGAAGTGGTACAGTGTATTCGACATCCACACTAATGATGAGCGCAGCATGCTGGAATCTCTACAGTCCGGAGCCACAGATTACTTCTGAGACGAGATCAGTTCCACTGTGACTGGGAGCCATGAGATTGGACATGCCACTGATGCTCAGGAGGGCCATGCTATTGGTATGGAGGAGGGCCGGGTCGAGTGCCAGAAGGAGGCCATTGAGTGCATCGTCAATTTCCAGGACTATGGCATCAAACCCACTTGGCACTCAGATGCTAGATGCATATGGTCGAAGTGGATCTTCTGTGAGAAGTTCGGGAAGAAGAGGGCTATAAGCAGTAGGTGGAGTTCCAAGGACAACACTCAGGTTCTGACGACGTTCCTCAAGCTGCCTCTACGTGCCATGTAGCTGACGAGGTTCCAGAAGAAGAGGGTCATGTAATCTGACCCCCCAGTGGGTATAGCTTAAGGAACAAGTTACTGATGAGTTCCCAAAGTTACTGACGATTTCCTCAAGTTACTTATGAGTTCTTCAAGATACTGACGAGTTCCTCAATTTACTGACAAGTTCATCAAGTTACTGAGTGAGCCTCTCAAGTTACTGACGAAATTGGCGAGTGCACCCGGAAACGAAAGCCACACCAGGTGCGCACACAACATCAGTGTGCAGACACATACGTGAGCTTCCTTGCTCGATTCAGCTTGTTGATGAAGGTCTGCACCATATCCAGTTATGGCTTGAAGTATGAGAGCTCCCCCATCTACTCGTTGCTGAACATGACTGTGTACATTTCAGATACCCTCTGTACACCCACGATACAGTCTTGTTTGATCTCCTTGAGGGTCAGGCTATCACATATGGTCTCGAGCATGGCACGCCCACACTTTAAGCTGAAGCATAGAAGCCTCACATTGTGGTGGATGTCTGGTGAGATCCTACGGGTATACTTCTAAAAGAGGATAAACACTGTGATCTTGGTATGTCGGATGCATCTGGTGATATTGCTCAGGTAGGTGACTGTCCTCTGGTCTATTTTCTGGTCATCGATGACTAGAAGGGGTGGTTCGGTCAGCCGGCTTGCCAGCAGCTTCTCCATTAGCGCCTGTAGGGTATGTGTCTTGGTGATTGGGCCCCTGCAGCACTGGTCATTACTGTCAACCGCCTCATCGGCGGAATCGGACATCAGAGGTGTGTAGTGATTACTCATATGTTCTGCTAGCAGGACATGCAATAAAAGGTGTTTCCCGTGTCCCAAAGGGCCGATGATCAGCACTACCCGCCCAGCATCAGCCGTTCTACTGCTGTATGGTACGGACATGTTCCTGGAAAATGGCTGGATCTGTTTGGCTGTAACCTCGCCTATATCTGGGTGTTTAAATGGAAGTACTTCCTGCATGATCTCTATCACCTGCAGGGTCGGTAGCATTCTACCACCGGCTCAGACAAAGGATGTCAGGGAGGTGACCTGTGTCAGTAACAGGAACCATACTGTTCAGAACATCGAGTATCCATATGATGCAAGCACAGGTAGCCATGTCTATTATGAGGTCTTAAATGCCAGGTTGAAGAAACCTAACTTCTTCACCTCAGGTAGTTGGAGGATGGAGGTAGCACCCACTGTGCCATCAATGGTGATATGGCTCAGGCCGATGACCCTACCTTGAGATTATCTCCATCCTGCTGGAATAAGCCCCGCATTTTTAGCAGGTCCTTAGCAATGTCCTGTGCATAGGACTCAGCCATCACCTTGATGGCACCAGCTTCATTAACTGCGAGCATGCAACGCATCACTGCCCTGTCCTGTATTCGCATGCCCTTGTACACAGTCTTGGCATTGTTGCCGGCCGATTGTCCTAGCATGTCAGTGCTTCCGGCAAGGTCTCTGGCTGGTATGGTACCTCGGATCTCCCGTGGCCCTCCCTTTTCATCGAAATCTAGGAAGAAGATGGGGGCAACAGTCTCATCTGAACCGAGGTGTGCCTCATCCAAGTGTGACAAGTCTCCAAGCTTTTTGCTCTCTAGGTCTGTGAGCGTCAGTGTCATTGTGGTAGGAGGCATATAGATATCTTAAACCTAGATAGATGGCACAGGTAGACTACGCAGCATCTGCAGGGTTTACCCTGTCCTCGTGCTTGTTGCTCTACTGACGAATATGGCCACTCACTCGGACTAGGTCCAAGCCATCATACACAACTTTCTTCTTTTCTTTGATGAGGACCTTCTTCGAGACAGCAATGCCCTCAGCTAGGTGGCGGGCCTCGTCGCTTCTTGTTCACACATTCGTCTGCAGCCAGGATGTCCATGCCTCTGTCGCTATCGCCTCCTAACATGGAGGTCGAGTCCTGTGAAGATGGTTTCAAAGACTAGTTGCAAGCTAGCTAAGACTTTGTCAGCTAGGGATCTGGCAAGTTCATCTTGATGTGCTGTCATTGTGTATGTGGCTTATATTGCTATACATAGCATTTTAAACCTCCGTCTGTGGTCATGGTTTATGTTGCTATTGCACTTCGTCTTAACTGTGGTGCACCTAATCAGACATAGGCCACAATATTCTTAGCCAGGGAACTCATTGCTAACCCCAGAGCCCCAGAGCTGTGGCTTCGATTAGTGGAATGGGCTCGCCCATGAGCTTGGCGGCAGCAGTGTACGAGGCAGCACTGATCGGGTGCGTTATTCTGTATCCACTGTTGCGAGGACGGCTGTGCTGGGGGCTGGTAGTACTTCGCTCCCGCCCATCATCTTCACCGCGGCAATGTTTGCCACCACGTTACTGGTGACATGAAAGGGCAAGGCCTTAGCCAGTGTTACTAACTTCTGGGGCTTGCTTCTGAGCAGCTTCTCCACCTTGTGAAGGCTCGCCTCGCACTCTTGGAGTGATTTACAATCTGTACCATTGACATCATTGGTTAAGGATTGCGTATGCAATGCGGTTACACGTGTATGTTCTACCTCGTGAGAGCTAGGCAGATCGACCCAGTTTGCATCTGTTAGCTGATTAGATTAGTACTCAGGAATATCCATACAGTTCTGTGTTATAGATAGTGGCTTAAACATGGACCAGTTAGTACCATGTACTAAGTACTATAATGTTTTCAGCACAGAGGCCTATAAGAAGATGACACCAGGTGAGCTCGCTCAGCTCTCTAGTCCTGAGCTAACAGAGGAGCTGACAGCCCTGAAGCTCTACCCAGGGTTTGGTAAAGGACAGATCTGCTTCGTCGAATACATCATCATGGGCGGCAGTATCATCGAGCAACTCATGTGTGCTAAGGGATTCTATAAGGATCATGAGTATCTCTCAGATGTCTTTCATTTGAAGTGTGAGAGCTTCCGCATCTCCGTATTGCTAAATATCAGCCAACTCTTGGCTGTGTATGCTGGTGGCATGCATAGAAGCAGTCTGACAGACTAAACTAGTTCAGTCAATCTCGACAGCAGTTGCCACGACTCCGGCACCGGAGAGTCAGGATGATCTTCTAACCGATCTATTAGTGGTGGAGAAGACTGGTGACGAGCACAACAATAGCTGACGCCACTCATAGAACTATCGTCCCAATGCCATTGCTGACCGGCACTGTGGACGGAGTAATGGGTGCCAGCACAGGTCGTTGTTTGTTGTCCCGACGTGCTGATGGCGGTGTAGTACTGGCTTGTGGGGACCACGGAGATGCGGGTGGGGACCTGGGTGTCACAGGCATCGGGACGACATGTGCGGGTGAGTTGGTGTCGGTGTTAAACCCAGCGTGGACCCTGGGGTACTTTCCCTCGAAAATCATGTTGTTATAGCCCTGACCACGCGGTCCTCTATATTCACGACCATGTTGCTTGGAATAAGCTGTAGATGTGGAGATTTGGCAAAGTCAAGCTGCTGGCGGACCTTCTGCTAGAACTTGGCAATGATGCTGCTAGAGTTTGCAAAGATAAGCATATCCTCGACGAGACTGCTGAACATGGCCTGTACCTCCTTGCCGCTCACCACATTTATAGAGTGGCACAGCTTGGCCCGGGTCATCAGCAGACAATAACGTAATGCTTCTAAGGTCAGGTTGATTCGAATGATCCCCGCTGGAGTAACCCCTAAGGTTATGTGTGGGACAAAGTACTTCTAGGCATCTGGGTGGTCCTGGTTGATTCCGTTGATGTACATATTCTGCACCAATGCCTCAGGATCTGGGTCTGGGTCGAATCAAAACGTTGCAGTCTTCCGACGGCTGATCTTTTTATGGTGCTTGATCGCAGACCCGCTGCAGTCACTCACCTTCTTGTTGGTAGAAATGTTGATCTGCGAGCCCGTGAATATTTAGCACCATTATCTGAGTGGGGGTCATGAAGGGGTAGTCCTCTATCGGCTTTTCCCGGACCTATGCAATGTC
Source organism: Chaetoderma sp. LZ-2023a (assembly GCA_034401795.1). Classification (NCBI taxonomy): domain Eukaryota; kingdom Metazoa; phylum Mollusca; class Caudofoveata; order Chaetodermatida; family Chaetodermatidae; genus Chaetoderma; species Chaetoderma sp. LZ-2023a. The sequence continues at coordinate 14,515,550 of CM067365.1, forward strand.
CAGATGTGTCTGTGCCACTCTGGTGCTCTGTTCATATGAGGCCAACAGCTGCCATCCGTAGATCTGAACTAGCACATCGGAGAGGGGGAAGTTTTCTATCTGTTTTGTCTGCATTATAGCAATGTCAAGTAGACAGGTCAATGAGTAGCAGCAGCATACACTCTAATTTAGCAGCTGACAGACCATCCATGCTGGAATATAGATTAATGGCATAGCTGTCAAACAGGTGATTTGCATGGGTAAACGTTTTGGGACTGATCGCTCTCCACAGTTTGCTGTTGGCTCCTGGCAGATATTCTATCATGTCTAGCCCTACTTCAGTCAGTGAGCTGTGGTATGTCCTTCCTGAAGACGGATGTAACGCATCGGCATGTACGTAGGTGATGGAATGCTGAGTTATCTTGAGGAGAACAAATTCTATCCCATACTGATCCACGAGTCTTCAAACGATGGTCGGATCACATTATCGCAATTTCGAAGTAGCAATCGGACAATCATCATGGCCGTATGTGCCGTTTAAACACCTTGTATACAATGGAGCCCATATTTGATCACTCGACTGGCCTAGCTGATCTCGTGGACGTGTACAACGTTGATGCTGCGAAGGCTAAGGAAAGCGATGGCAAATCGTTTCTCCTACAGTATGGAGTAGATTCCAAAGAATTTTCACTCCACCCCATCGGTGGCGACGGCGTAGAACTGTTAACGAAACTAAAGGATGTCTCCCGGAAGTATCTGGGTCGCGACATGGCTGGTGATAAGGTCGTGATTCGCAACGATTTCCTGAACAGGTCATACATTATCGAGCCCCTGATTGAGGTGGTAGATGCGCCAGTGACAGATGTTGACACCCTGGTTGCTGACATCAGCTTCCATTTGGTCCCGCACGCTATGGTCTATGCCCCACCCATGACCCATCATGGTATACTGTTGACTTTGGTAAAGTGTTTGCAAATTATATTTGGAAAGGATGAAGTGTGGTATCGCCCTGGTCCTAAAGGCAGGTGGGAACCATGATTGCTGCTATATAGGCTACCGGCAGTTATTGATATTAAAGTCACCCCATTCTCTACTGTTGTGAAAAAGGATGGCGCAGTCCGGAAGCTTTATAGCCATGAGTCATCTTTCCTGACCGATATAGGAAAGGGTGGCACAACCCTAGTTGCAGTGGGTCATAGGATTAGGGTCACTGGAGGAAAGCTCCAGCTGCGTCGGCCCTTTGATGGACCAGAGGAAGCTATCAATATTGAGGAGGGCATCCTGCTGATAAAGGGTGTGTCATGCTCTTCGAAGGCGAAGGCCTCAGTAAAACTGCTTGCGCGTGTCGGGCTCACCAGTGGGCAGACAACCCATATTGTGAATGGTAATGTGAAGCAGTTAAGATCTGCCTCTGGTGGGATGAAGATCGACACCGAAGCAGGCGCAGAGGTCGATCTGACACAGATATTTCTCGAGGGGTTCACCCTGTTTGGTTTAACCATCCATATATAGGCCCGAGATGCAGGTTCTACTACTGCTCATATATGTGGTGGCTCTCCCCACAGACCACCACCTTGTAAATATGGCTATCCCAGATCAGTCCCCATTTTTCTGCTAGAGCACTTGTGTAGTGTATCCATACCACATTATCACACATTCTGTTGCATCGCATGCAGCGAATAGGATGTCCAGCCATGTTGGTTTTAGGTCTATGCTTTGTTTAGTCTATCTCTCTATGTGTATTAGTCTCTAAAGGGTGTTCAAGACGCTTTTAGTATATCACTATAGATGGTTATCTCTAAATGGACCTGTTTGAGTTGCTGGGTGTGAGCTGCGGTATGTGTGAACGTATGCTATTGTCTCGTAAACTCATGGGCCAGCCTGAGCCCGTCCTTAGGCGTAGGGTGGGGCCGTGCTCCATCATGTAGCCCATTATGGTGGTCTTTGGGTGTGGCCTAGATGGGTGGTCCATAGGGTGTGGTTCCACAGTAGTATATAATTGACGTATGGGATATGGTCTCACATGTGCAAACACGGTGTGGCGAATACGAGAGGTGGGTGATGTCGCAGGCGGTGATGACGTCACAGAAGACTGCAAAGATGGTGATGACGTCACAGCTGGTTATGACGTCCCAGATGGTGGTGATATCACAGATGGTGATGGTGTGACAGATGCAGTCGTGGTCCAACAGTAGATATATGATGGAGCATGTGGGAATGTCGTCCCACACGCGCCTTATATATCCACTAGTTGGGCTAAACGTAAACTGAACTACAATGAAGACCGCCATAGCCACTGCTGCAGGCGGACGTGGGTCGTATTACAATAGATCGTTTTACTTACTCACTCACTCGCCCGCCCGCACGTCCGCCCGTCCACCCACACACCCGCCCATCCGCTAGCCTGTCCGCCCACCCGCCCGCCCGCCTGCCTATCATCCTGCTTGCTCATCCATCCACCCACTGCTGGCAGACCATCGTCCAGTTAAATTAGTTTCAAAATATTTTGCAGACTGTTTATTAAATCAAAATAAATCCATCAAAGACATACAATTCGTACACAAACTATTCATGTTCACGTCAGCGCTAGTATATATTATTCATTACGCGTCATGAGTGTAACGTCAGCCTGCATGTGACGTCATATACTTGAGTGACAGATCTGATATATCTATTGACTAGGAAACACAGTATAACATTGATGATGCTTTGCTATAATGCTCCATTCATTGCATTCATTGCATTCATAGTCTATGTTTGAAGATGAGCACCTCAAGCCGTATTGGACCTTTCCATTTTAGCTATGCCCCGCCCATCACTAGCTAAGCTCCACCCACACCTCGCCGTGTTGGGATTGATCGATCCCCAACTGCCCTAGCTATCAATTTCCTGAAACTATACAGGGAAGCTGTTGAATATTTTGTAACTAATTTGACTGGGTGCTGTTGCTGCCTATGACAGCAACAGCGCCCAGTCAAATTAGTTTCAAAATATTCAACAGAATATTTATTAAATAGTAAAAACAAACAATTTGTACAACAAAGCATAGACCGTCTTCAAATATGCGTTCGTGACGTACTTATCGACGTCATTCATTATGTCATTGTACACATCACGCAGTTCATTATGACGTCATATGATGGGTAGGTACTCTGGAAAGGTGAATTGTGCTACCATAGGCAGCAACAGCACCCAG
>CM067365.1:14526224-14695933 GCA_034401795.1 Chaetoderma sp. LZ-2023a
TCCCTCTCTCCCACGTTCTCCTTCTCTCTCCCTCTGTCACACGTTCTCCTTCTCTCTCCCTCTCCCCCCACGTTCTCATTCTCTCTCCCTCTATCCCACGGTCTCCTTCTCTCCCCTCTCTCCCACGTTCTCCTTCTCTCTCCCTCTCTCCCACGTTATCCTTCTCTCTCCCTCTCTCCCACGTTATTATGCAAGTCTTGCCTGTTAAATAAAGAAGGTTGCCAATTTACAGAAAATGATATTTACACATTTAAAGGCCTAGACAATTTCGGTTTAATTTCACCATCCGTTTTTTATTTCCGTGTAGTTTGCCGTCGACAGATTCTCGCGATAATATGACGTACCACGCGAGATGTCGAGATTTCCATAGTAGAAACGCATTGACTCACAAATTGCTCGCGTTTAAAAGTCCCCATGGACCATTTTATGTTCTCCGTTTTAACTGACACGTGATCACTTGGCGTTGGCGCTTGCATGTGCGCTTTACCATATTCAAAACAACTATACCATGTGGATGTGTTGATAAAAACGCAACGCGCAGTAAAAACTGATTGCAGCTGTAGGATGTTTCTACTACTATGGCCACAGAATACAGTAATCATACATACAGTAAAAACGGGGCATTTGAAGGCATATGTAGATATCCCCCATAAACGATAGATGTAGACGTTAAAGTCGAAATAAAGCCCTTTTCACATTATTCACACCAGAATGCTTGAAAATAAAATTGTTAAAATTGTATTCTTTTATAGGCTTACATTATGTGGCCATGTGTAATGAAACGAAGAGGCTCGTGCCTCTATTTCAATTTCGCAACTTAAAAATTATATTAATTTATATGGAATGAAATCATCATATGTTAAGATTTATTTCGTTTCGTTACATTTAAGGCTCACAGTTTAAGCCTCTAGAAGTATATAATTTAAACAATATTATTTTCGGTAATTTTGCTGTGAATATGCACATTTAACGCGGTTGCGAGTGAGAGTGCGAGAGCGGGAACGAGAGCGGTAGAGCAGAAAATAAGCATGTTTGGAATTTATTTGATTTTGCCATATAGATATATTTGATCTCAGTTTCTTATTGTTCACATTTTATTTAATTGGTTTACTCTTTAGTCACTTTATTTTAATGTATAAATGACAAAATAGCACAAATTCCATATAGATGCATATTTCCTGCGTGGTAGGTTTGGACCACCATACACTCGCTATCTCTCTCACTCTCACTCTCGCTCTCGTAACAGCGTTAATGTCAAAGGGGATTTAGGGCCACTTTCCATATATGTGTGAACGTGCTGAACCGTGTATTGTACCACACTTCTGGGCTATTACAATGTGGCATACCCATACACACGTTTATTAAGCGTTCTTCGTCGCTAGAGTTTACCAAACCGTGCAATGAGCCAATTTTACATGTAGTATTCTGCGATCGCCAGTGCATTGTGGGTAGAGGTGTGTTGTGGGAGATGTTCGATTGCAAAACGGATGTGCACATGGCCTGATTTCTCTGCATTATCCATTTCCCTGACTCTCTTATATAACAGCCATATATCGTGTTCTATACTGGAGCAAGGCCGATGGGAAAATTTCCTAGCCCTTCGTGCCAACATCATCCAAAAGTTAGTTAGGGTGAGAACCATCACTTGGTCTGAAGAAAATACAATTGCCAGGAATACATTGAACAAACTTAAATACATAATTTAAATGCTACCCCCTTAACCAATAGCTCAATTTCAACAAACTTGAATGGAAGGATTCTACCATCACCGTCTTATGAACATCTGTTTACAATTCTGATTTATTAATTCTTATTTTGGTAATCTTTGAGTGTCTGAAGATATGCTATTCCTTCTTGGCCAATGGAACTTTCCCCGCCCACACCTCGCTCGTGCTGGGATCGATCGATCTCTGACTATCAATTTCCAAAAAACTACACAGGTAAGCCGTTGAATATTTTGAAACTAATTTGACTGGGTGCTGTTGCTGCCTAAGGCAGCAACAGCGCCCAGTCTAATTCGTTTTAAAATATTCAAAAGCATGTTTATTAAATAGCAAAGAATTGCAAGGGTCTATATGGAACCATTTGTGACACAATGATCGTGACGTCATCATGCACGCGCTTGGCAGATTATGACGTCATATGAGGTCAGATGATGGATGGATACTCTGGAAAGGTGAATTGGTTTGATTCCTCAAAAGGCAGGTGGAACGATCCTATGGCAGCCATTCAGCTCCCGTGGGTCCTCTCAGACTTTCAAAAATCGATCTTCATTAGTTATTCTACTCATTTGCCAAAGCTTGTAAGGCCAGATATTCGATAAGACCATTTGGCCTTTTGTTAAATTTTATTTGCATTCTCTTTCAGATGCTTGGCTATTCGGGAACAATTTACCTCCTCGACATGGCTGTTCAGATTTGGACTTACAACTGTAACAAACCGTGGCAAATCTGGGTCAAGCCATCTGGAGGACCATGTTCCCAATCCACATGCCTATGCCGAATTCACCTGATCAATTGTTGGCCATTTCCGAAGGGTTTGAACAATAGTAGGAAACATCATGTAGTGATGTCACAGAATGGATTTCCACAGCGATCAACGCGTGGTAAACGCCTGGCAGATCACGGAACAGATCACGCGGTAAGCGAGAGACAACAAATGCGCGATTAACGCTATGCGTGTATGGAAAGCCAGCCTAAAAGGAAATTTTGAGTGAATTTCCATGTACGCGATGCCAGAAAAAAATCGATCATTGATTTTTTTTTATCGCGCGATGCACGCTCGCATGTGTTATCATGTACATAGAAATGCACACATAGATTTTCTCTTATTTCGACTTTCAAAAATTGGACATCGCTTACGTTGAAAGCGGGTCAAACGGGTTGGTTTCTGTTCTAATCCAGTGTGCATGGACATATATATATACGCGCTCACTAAGAGGCGTTCGGAATAAGCGATGTGTAGTCTACTGGTGGATCAGAGCAGAAAATATGCATTTTTGGAATTTATTTAATTTTGCCATAAAGACATATTTGATCTGATTTTTTTTCACTCTATTTAATTGGTTTATTTTTTAGTCATTTTATGTTAATGTATAAATGACAACATAACATAAATTCCATATAGATTCATATTTCCTGCATGATAGCGCTGGACCTCCATACACTAGCTATCGCTCTCACAACAGTTTTAATGTCAAAATGGCTTTAAGTTACGTTTCCTTTTGTACGGATACCGATACGGGTACGGATATGGCGAATATCACAACAACACTAAATACCAGGAGTGTTTCCATATGTCCGTATACGGACACTATTATATCTACTGGTCCGGATACGTAAATAAAAACCGGACCATGTAATGATTTTTTAAGTTTCGCAGGCGGAATCATACACAGAATAGTTAGAACATATATATGAAAACTCTCTATATGATTTTGGTACGAGGATTTGCCGCAATGGACCTTTCCAGTTTTAGCTATGCCCCGCTCATCCCTAGCTAAACTCCACCCACACCTCGCTCGTGTCGGTGTCGATTGATCCCTGAACTCTCTAACTATCAATTTACAGAAAACTATACATGCTCAACAATGGAGACAAAATATCAGTGCGCATGCGCTAGTTTGGCAGTATGACTTGTCGAGATATTTACTATGAAATAAAGAGGCGGGGATGATAAAATCGGCATTTTGCTGGTTGTATTTATTATTTGCTTAGAATTTAACACATATGGCCATAAAGTAAAATCTATTAGCTTTCTAATGATGTAAATTATAATAATCTAGTCAAAGTGCAAATTACGTCCTTTTTATGTTTTATATAACTGGGGTCTGCCCCATAGGGAATATATGTGCGGGTAGAAAAGGTGGGGCTATTATTCAATTTTAAATCAAAGTATTTCCTATTAATAAATTGTTGCCAACAAATTAAAACTATGGGCTAGAATCTATGGTTAGTGTAGCTTGTAGCGACATCAAAATCTTATTTGTAGGAAAATATTTTCTCGCATCCTCAGGAACGTAAGCAATTCTTAATTTTCATTAAAATTGTTAAAGTCCTATAATCAAAATGTATTCTTCTGCTATCGTTAGATGGAAATTATATAACCTTAAAACATATACTCGGTTATTTTTAAATATGCCCTCAAAACGTTATAAAATATATTTTGCAAAGATGTTCGGCTTGTTATATTAGTGATTTATTATGACAACGTGTTGAATATGTGAATATTGAAATTAATTTGGCTGGGTGCTGTTGCTGCCTTGATGCCTATGGCAGCAAAGGCGCCGAGTCAAATTAGTTTCAAAATATTCAACAGAATGTTTATTAAATAGTAAAATCATATAATTCGCCCAACAAAGCTTAATCCGTCTTCAATGGACCTTTCAACTTTTAGCCATGCCATGCCCATCCCTAGCTAAGCTCAACCCACACCTCGCTCGTGTTGGGATCGATCGATCTCTGAACTCCCGGACTATCCATTTCCAGAAAACTATACAGGTAAGCTATTGAATATTGTGGAACTAATTTTACTTGGCGCTGTTGCTGCCATAGGCAGCAACAACGTCCAGTTAAATTGGTTTCAAAATATTCAACAAGATGTTTATTAAATAGTAGGTCTGCAAATGTTCATTCCTCAAGACCACTGTGAGAGGCCGGGTTTTGGCCGGATTGGCCATTTTAGGATTAAGTTGACGCCAGAGGCGTTACTTATAACGTACTACATTTTAACCTATTTTAACACAAATTAAACTGTATCAAGTTAAACTTTAGAGATATGGAGTTGTTTGAACATTGCTAGTATTGCGGTGTTTGTTGAGCTTCTATCATGAGAACACACCTCAGTAATAACCCAACATGTTTCCAGAGTACAGTTTTAACCCTTTGAACGTTGAGTTCCCAGAATCGTAATTTTAAAACAATTATACAGGTAAGCTGTTGAGTATTTTGAAACCAATTTGACAAAAACATGTTGCTGCCATAGCCAGCAACAGCTCCCGGTCAAATTGATTTTTAAAAACTCAACAGAATATTATAAAGTCATTAAAGATTTTGGTGTTTTGGCCTTTAGGGTTCAAAGGGTTAAATATAATGTAAGATATGATCTGTTGAATATTTTATACCGTTTCTGCATTAGTAAAAAATGTTCAACAAAAGGGTTTATTTCTGGGTCTTACTGTAGTGATAGCTAATGGCTCACCTTGGAGTCTCTCCACTCAAGATTGAGATGATACTCTCCCAAAAGATCTTCTCTGGAATTTATATCTTGGAGGGATAAGTCCACCACGTTCTGACAGATTGTATTTCTCGATACAGCATCGCTACTTATCAAGAACAACCCCATCAAATACAAGTCCGCTGCATCTCTGCTGGTGCGGTTGGAATCAGCGTACGCGGAGGCGATTAACAATGTTATTAACAGTATGATGAACAGGGAGTATTTAAGGTAGAAGCGCTTCATAGCGATGATCCGAACGCGTGTTTGTAGCTTCATAGTTAGTCACCTCCGCGCAGGTGAATGACAAGATGCTTAAACAGATTGGATAAGTTATCGTAAAGCATTATTGCGGATTGCTCCTCCGAGAAAGTTGTATCGATATTATTGGTAAATCCTTCGAAAATAATTGTCCAATGATATCGCTAGAAATCGCTTCGTGGTAGAGTATACGAGAAAGATATTCTGTCTCAGAAGTATGAACTATCTTTTTGAGCCTAAATCTGGAAGATGTGTTTGATTGCGTATCACGCTTACGCGTATTATGTCGTAAACAAACAGATTCGAGCGTGTCCAAATCCTCTGGTGTGGTTTGGCATTACATTCGGATTAGATAGGCTCTGTCTACCTACTTTCCTCTATATAGTCAATTATGTAATAAGGCACGCTATGCGCATTATGAGCATGGCATAGTCGTTATGTGTCGCTATGTATGTCAAGGATATGTGTATACTAATCATTATTTGTCTATAATAGCCCGATTCGTGATTTCACGTGCGTGATGTAAGCTTTGAGCAGAATACAGATTATTGTCCTATTGCTGTTCTCTGTGGCAGAAATCTGGGCTGGGACACCGTTTGAACATTTCTATAGTTACATCCGACACGACAATTTCGCTCAACTTTTGAATACAACAATTTCCGCTGCAGTGTACCGAAGAATACGTGTGTATACATGTTTCGCGCATCTATGAACTCTTATTTATTCGAATTATCGACTAGGTACTTAAGGGATGCCTTGCTAGGAATACATAATGGTAATGACTGGTGTCAAATATACCAACGACAATGCCGCGACAAAGGAACCTTTCCAATCTTAGCTATGCCTGTCCATCTCTAGCTAGGCTCCACCCACACGCCACTCGTGTTGGGATCTGTCGATCTCTGAAGTCCCTGAATATTAATTTTCAGAAAATTATACAGGTAAGCTGTTGACTATTTTGAAACTAATTTGACTGGCTGTTGTTGCTACATATGGCAGCAACAGCATCCAGTCAAATTAGTTTTAAGATATTCAAAAGTTTCTTTATTAAATAGTAACGACATGCAATTCGTGCAACAACGCGTAGATAGATCATCACCAATTGTGGGTTCGTGATGTACTTATTTACGTCGTTCGTGACGTCATTGATTATGACGCCATCCTACGTGTCACGTAGTTGATTATGACGTCACATGATGGATGGATAAATTGGAAAGGTCCATTATGTAACCGATATTTGCTTAGAAATGGTCTGAGTATTATTCAAATTTCCAATCAATGAACCAGAATAAATTAAAACGAAAGACAGTGAAAATGGTTTAGATCGTTCCTAGAGTAAACCAACACTTCGTCGCTGTGCTGACGAAGGGGCGAATATTACATTTTGTAAATTTAGAGTTAATACCGCCTGTCGTTTACTGGTGAAATTAACTAAACATTACAGTACGTTGTGTAATAGCAAACACGCTGGTTAAGCGACAAATCACTGGTGGTGCGGGCGAATATTACCTTGACACGTCAACATATCAGACGGACGAGAGGCAGACATATGCAGACACATGCAGTCACATAGCTATCGAACAGCTGATATACAGACATAAGCCGATACACGCAGTCACATAGATATCAGACGGACAGCAGTCAGACATATGCAGACATACATAGTCACGTAGATAGCAGACGGAAAAAGGGTCAGACATATGCAGACACACACAGTCACGTATATATCAGACGGACGACGTCAGAAATATGCAAACACACATATTCACGTAGAAATCAGATGGACGAGAGTCAGACATACACAGACACACACACAGACACGTAGATATCAGATGGACGAGATACAGAAACACGCAAACACAGGGAATCATGTAGACAGCAGACGGACGAGAGTCAGACATACGCAGACACATGCAGTCACGTAGATATCAGATGGATGAGCGTCAGACACACGCAGACACAAATAGTCAGGTAGAGAAGACACATGTAGACGCATGTAGTCACGTAGATAACAGGCGGACGATATGCAGACACATGCAGACACACAGAGTCATGTAGATATCAGACGAATGAGAGTCAGACATACGCAGACACACGCAGTCACGTAGATAGCAGATGGAAGAGATACTTACACACGCAGACACACGGAATCATGTGGATATCAGACGGACGAGAGTCAGACATATGCAGACACACATAGTCATGTAGATATCTGACTGACGAGAGTCAGACATATGCAGACGCACGCCGTCATGTAGATAACAGATGGACGAGATACAGACATACGCAGACACATGGAGTCATGTAGATATCAGACGGACGAGAGTCAAACAGACGCAGACACAGAGTCATGCAGATATCAGATGGACGCGAGTCAGACATATGCAGACACACGCAGTCATGTAGATATCAGGCGGACGAAAGCCAGACATACGCAGATACACACTGTCACGTAGATATCAGACGGACGAGAGTCAGACATATGTAGAGACACACAATTACGTGGATATCAGACGGATGAAGTCAGTCATATGCAGACACATGGGATGGAATGATGTAGATATCAGACAGACTAGAGTCAGACATACGCAAACACATGCAGTCACGTAGATATCAGATGGACGAGAGTCAGACACACGCAGACACACTCGTTCACGTAGATACCAGATGGACAAGAGTCGGACATATGCAGACACACTCGGTCACGTACCTGTCAGACGGACGAGAGTCAGACACATGCAGACACACATGGTCACGTAGATATCAGACGGACGAGAGAAGACACAGGCAGACACATGCAATCACGTAGATATCAGACGGGCGATATGCAGACACATGCTGTCATGTAGATAGCCACCGCACTTTCAAACATAGACCTTACGTTATAGACCGCTTACCCCATATCTTTTTAATGGAAAGAGTTCTTCCGACCGACCGTGACGTGAGTTCAGCAAAACACAAATTCGCATGTAGACATCAAACGGATATGTGCAGACATATGCAGACACACGCAGTCATATAGATATCAGACGGACGAGAGTCAGACATATGCAGACACACATGGTCACGTATCTATCAGACGGCCGAGAGTGAGACACACGCAGACACACACAGTCACGTATCTATCAGACGGCTGAGAGTCAGACACACGCATACACACGCAATCACGTAGATATCAGACGAACCAGATGCAGACACATGATGTCATGTAGATAGCCACAGCAATTTCAAACATAGACCTTACGTTACAGACCGCTTACCCCCATATCTTCTTAATGGAAAGAGTTCTTCCGACCGACCGTGACGTGAGTTCAGCAAAACACAAATTCGCATGACCGGGTGACTAGACTGCATCGAACCGGTAACCAGTCTACACCTGATAACCTAACATTAAACTATCATATGAATCGTCAATGAAATATGGCGCGTCTATTTTTGAAAGTGATAGCACATTATTACGGTGCTGATGTATAGAGGTTGTTGGTATTTTAGAATTTAATATCCGTTAGCGTTAGTAAAATTGGTTTCGCTATTTTAATCTTATACTCCATTCGAATGCCTAACACAACTATAAAGGAAATGGCGATTTTCGAAGCGTTTTAATATCCTCTTATTAACGAGATCGGGCGAGAAAAAACTGAACACTGAAGTTCCGCCTTTGAGGCGATCAAGCTAGATAGTACTAAAATCTGTGCTTACTATCGTCACGCGACGCTCTCTTTGGAATCAAATGGGATGAACTGCTGGCGACCGACCGTCTTTTAGAAAGAAATACTTCTTGGTAATGCGATTACGTAACACAGGCGTTGTTCTTATTTCGATCCAGTTAGAGTATTGGCGATTGGCCTAGGTTGACAGCCTTGGGCAAGTAACCATTACGCTTAATTACCACTATAAACATAAAAAGACATGCGAATGTTCTACTCTTAGAGAATAAGCCATGATTATAACCTTTGAGGAAACGGAAAATAAATCTATTTCTCTATCACCGCCGAGCTTCACGTGGTAATATCTGTCGTTCGACCGAATATGATCACTTCCTGATGTGACGGTCGGATGCAGGTTCCTTTTGGAAATAAATAAATCTTACGATGTCTAGCATTCTATAAAACAGCGTAGACTCAAAATATTCAACAGTTTTCCAACAGGCTTGCATAGGATTTTCACGTTGTGAGTTTATTGGGATTTCAACGTAGGCCATACGTGAAATTAACACGCAATCATTCACATTACGGCCGTAAAGCATATTGGCCTATAGATGGCTTTATTTACACATGGGCCAGAATGAAGTCTTGGATATTGGGTGAAATGGCATGCAATGGCGGCTTCGTTACACTTGGGGAAAATATTAAAATAGCACAATCAAACAGCAAATATCTTTCTTCGATGACTAAGTATATATACTGAACCAAAAAGGTTTAGCAACACTGAGAATATTACTGTATAAAGGTTATTTAACAAAAACAATAAATTGATTCAAATATATTATTTAATTGATAGGCCATTTTCCAATTTGAACAACAGTCTCTTGTTACTGTAATGCTAGCATCGCGCCTTTAACACGGCATCATTCAACGGAAGGGTCCAATTTAAATAATGCCACTGAGCTGTAAATGCCGGTTGTGACCTCCGCGCGCATTAACCACCGCCGTACATCGCTTTCTCATGCTTCGAATTAAGCACCTGATGTCACGAAGAGGAATCACATCCCATTCCTGGAGCAGTGCAGCTTCCAACTCCCGCACGTTGTGAAGATGTGGATGGGTCTCACGCACCATACGGCCAAGAATGTCCCACACGTGTTCGATAGGAGACAGGTCCGATGATCGCGCTGGCCAGTCCAACACCGGAACGTTGTTAGCCTCAAGGAAATCCCTGGTGACCCTAGCTGAATGTGGACGGGCGTTGTCTTGCTGGAACATAAAGTCTGCATGATGCTGCATAAAAGGGATGACAACAGGGGCGACAACTTCTTCACAGTAACGTTGTCGTTAAATTTCCGCGAATCACCATAAGATCTGTTTTGGCATTTTCATGGATTCCAGCCCACACCATGACACTGTCGCCATCGAATCTGTCGTGCTGAATGATGTTGGCTGCATCATACCGTTCTCCTAAACGTCGCCAAATGCGTTGCCTACCATCCGCCACATCCACACAAAACCTCGACTCATCACTGAACAAAACGTGGCTCCATTGTTGAGCACGCCATCGCTGATGAGTTCTTGCCAACGCAAACCGATTCTCGATGTGACGCTCTGTAAGCGGACCAGCAACAAGTGTACGACGGGCATGCAGTCCAGCATCATGGAGTCTGTTTCGCACAGTTTGTGGATGCACTGCAGTGCCGGTAGCGGTGTGCAAATTACGGGACAGCCGCGGCGCAGTCTCAAACCTGTGACGTCGTGATTACGTCACTAAGTAGCGGTCTTCTCGTGGTGTTGTTGCTCTCTGTCTGCCAGATCGTGGTCGGTCATTAACGTGTCCAGTTTCCTGCTCACGTTGGCGGAGACGGGAAATGGTTGAGGCGTGAACATTAAAATGTCGAGCAACGGCGCTAACGCCTGTCCAGCAGCGAGTCTTCCCATTGCTTCATGGCGCTGATTTTCGGGTAGCCCTGGGCGGCATTCTGTTAACGTTCTCTATCTGCTTTTGCAATATGGTAAATTTTTGCCTTCGCTTCCCGCTAATGTGGGCCAGTGCATGAAAAATGCATTTTCACATGCGTTAAGCGTGCGGCCGAGAAATGCAAGAAATGATTTGCATTTCTTCATGATCAGCGAGACATTACATTGACGAAACATGCCTGCAAATGTGGTTATAAATGGACGCATAGTTTTAATACAACAAACCAAACTTCACTGTTGCTAAATCTTTTTGGCTCAGTATATGTATATATATGAAAACTGCGTCTCTTACTTACATACGCCACACTCTATTATTTTAAAGCGAAAATCTTGTTCCCTTTAGAATTGCTTTAATGACGAAATTTGGACGCGCATATCAAAATATGTGCTTATTGAATGTTCAAATGCAGGCCAAGCGAAGGCGATTTTTCATAATTTACCTCTGGAATAACTGGCTCGGTCACCGAGCCAGTCAGTCCAGTGGTATACGTTCAAAAGTAATCTTCTCTTGGCCTGCGCATCGACATTCCTTAAGACCTATGCAGATGCTGGTTTAGTCAGATTCACCATGACAGTTAGTTAGCTGGTGTTGACTCGTGGTTACGTATACAGATGCATCAACTGTCTTATGTTTGCAATAGCCGCTGCTTAATATATACCGTATATAGGTAGGACTACGTGGGCAACATTCCATGGCATATTGTTAAAACCGAGGCGCATCAGCTGGGCAGAAAATCACATCGCACGCCACACGTAATTGTATCTAGATAGATTACACGATAACTCGGGAAATTAACCTTATGACGTCAAAATCAACTACGTGACGTATAAGATGACGTCATAATCAATTACAGCGCGAATGACTCGATTTAGTCGGTCTTAAACGCTTAATAGTCCGACACGTTGTACGGATTGTATGCCTTTGCTACTTAATGAACATGCTTTTGAATATTCCTAGTCTAATTTGACAAATTAGTTTCAAAATATTCAACAGCTACCTTGTATAGTTTTCTGGAAATGGATAGTCAGGGAGTTCAGAGATCTACCGATCCCAACATGGAGCTTAACTAGAGATGGGGGGGGGGGGGGTGGCATAGCTAAAACTGCAAAGGTCTATTATATCTAGATCAATTTGAAGATACATGGTGGAATTAGAAAGCTGCATGACGGGACACTGTCACGTACAAAAGGATATGCTGTGATGAGGAGGATGTATCTTTATGCTACCATGGTAACGATAAAGAGATTGACGACATAGGGCAAAGAGACAGGATAGTTACTGAATTTCATTCTTATGACAATAGGTTGTTAAATGGCGCTATGGTTAAAAATCTATTTATTATTTTTGATAATATTTCACCGGGATATTTTTTTGGTTCAGACAACAACGACTTGATCAGAAGAAGAGACGAGAGTTTTCAAAATTTTCTCACGTAAAGCGATGCGAAAATTGACAGATATGTGCACACGGATTTTGTTTTAAGCATTTGAATCCGGAATTCCCAGATTCTCAATTTCAAAATTATATAAGTACACGGGTAAGTTCTTAAGCTCTTATAAAAACTAATTTGACAGCGACAGCTCCCATGCAGTAAAATTACTTTCAAAATACGCAACATATAATTATTAAAATTTAGATCATGTTTTTTATTTGTTTTGCCAGTCTGGTTTAAGATGTTAATGTTATGATAATGGCACGTCAGATTCCGACTGTGCGGAAATATATTATCATCTTTATACATCTACGTTGCTAATAGACTTGTGGGTGGCCTAAGCGCAGCGTAGGCGTTGCTTACAAAGTGTTTGAGAGTCCACATTTCCTGAACGTTACTCAACATGCATTAACCATTTACCACTTAAGCCGCCCAAAACGAGTTCTGTTGTGGTCTTGAGGAATGTCCATTTGCAGGCTAGAACAAGACTATTTTGAAAATTGTTAACTTGGATGACTGGCTCGGTTACCGAGCCCGTTGTTCAAGTTGTAAATTTTCAAGAGTAATCTTCTCTTTGTCTGCAAACGGACAATTTGCATAAGAAAATTTAGATTTTCATAAATAATGTGAGGGTTAAACAGCTAAAGGGGTAACAGTGGGTGCAAAATGCGTAATGAATGGTGTATCTTGCTTCGTGATTATCATTGAAAAGTCCATCAGGTGTACGAATTGTATGTCTTTACTACATAACCGTCTATTGTCATGTCATCTACGCTGGATCTGAAGATACAAGAGATAATTCACTTCAAAATGAGTCGGGCCTAAGCAAACAGCGGAAGCTTATGTTTGGGGGCGGTATTGGCAACATGGATACATGGACTTTCGCGTTCGGGTCCACACCAGTATTATTTCGCCTTTACATGTTTTATGTATATTCTCACGCTGGCTACGGGCTTCAGTCGGTGCCTCTTATAGATGTGATTTCCAGGATAAGACGAGGCTAGCTAGCTGCATAGGTGTGTGTACGGGAATGGGCACACTATCACATTGCACAGTAATGCTGATATATGAATCCATGTCTAGCTATACCCCGTCCATATCAAGCTAGGCTCAACCCACTTTGTACGTATGTTGAAATTGATTTAAATACTTTGAATTCTGAGTATACCTTAATCCAAATTTCGAGGAAACTATAAAGGTAGGGTCTTGAGTATTTTGCAGCCAATTTGATTGGGTGCTTTTGCTGCCTGATGCAGCAATAACTCCCAGTAGAATTAGTTTCAAAATATTAAAAGGAATGTTTAATAAATTGTAAATCCATCGCCTGACGGTTTTTTCGAGCTTCATGTTAGAGTCAATGAGTCACTAAAACGTCATCATGTTTGCAACGATAGCCTAAATGTGAGGCAATAGATTTTGAGGTCATAATTATGCTTGGGTGACAGCAAGGATCCCTCTATTACACGATGCAACATGATAATATCACCGGTAGGTGCGACTTCCGACCAGCCACCTACAATCCATGGACCAGGACAGTATCATATCCAAGCATATTGTCCATGCGAAGATGCCTATATATTGATATTAACTCGCCAGCAGCGGCGTGGCGTGGCAGTTGTATAACATAAATAGTAATTATCAACGCATTAAAAAAATATGCCGAACCAGAATTTCTTAGAATTATAAGCATGAAAGAATTGATTAATATCAACGTTCAACTTCTTTAGAAGCGTTCAGAAGTGCGCAAAACATATATCCATGACACAGAGATGCAATCCTCGTGCAACCGCAATGCAAGCTTCGGGACAAGCGGCAAATGAAATTAAAAAAATTAAACGAAAGTAGGGAATTTGTAAAGCTTTTTCCTTTTGAATAAAATACCTGAACATCTCAAAAGGCTTTCCACTTCTTTTGAAGTACAAGAACTGTCCATGAATGCATACTATCAATCATACGTACTAATGGCGATATCGGATGTAGGCATCGTCTCTCCATCATCTTTACAACCACGACTATTATCACTACTTATTTATATATGTGTTATATGTCTCTGAACTACTGACAAGACTTACGTATTTATTAACATATGGAACCGGCATCGTATGTATGCAGCAGTTTAATGTCAAATTAGTTTTAAAATTTGTTATTCAACAGTTTTAGAAACATCCTATGGCGTCATAACCAACTACGCGACGTGTAGAATGACATCATAATGAATGACGTTATTATGACGTCATGAATGACGTAGTTAAGTACGTCATGCATATTTGAAGACGGACTATGCGTTTCTGTACGAATTGTATTTCTTTACTATTTAATAAATATTCTGTTGAATATTTTGAAAGTAATTTGACTGGGCGCTGTTGCTGCCATATGCAGCAACAGCACCCAGTCAAATTAGTTACAATATATTCAACAGCGTACCCGTATAGTTTTCAGAAAATTGATAGTTAGGGCATTCGGCGATCAATAAATCCCAACACGAGCGAGGTGTGGGTGGAGATTAGCTAGAGGTGGGCGGGGTATAGCTAACGCTGGAAAGGTCTATTGACACGCTGTGTGGATTTCCTGACGTCTATGTGAGCGGTGATCTGGATCCAACATGTGGCTAGAGAACATGTTCGTATGGGTGTATTCTCACCGGTACCATTCCGAAATAAGGAGGTAGCGGCACCGCAGGAAACGCCAGCGAAATATTGCTAATATATAGGCAGTGTTTAATTTGAAGACATCTCCTAAAATAATGGATGCGGCCAATATGTTGCTCAGGTATATGACGTCATAATCAATTACGTTCCGTTAGGCTACTCTCACATTAGAGTTAGACATACGTAATGAATGGCGTATCTAACTCCGTCGTGATCGCTAAATAGTCCGTCAAGTATACGAATTGTATGTCTCTACAATTTAATAAGCGTTCTGTTGAATATTTTGAAACTTATTTGACTGGGCGCTGTTGCACCCATTGACAGCAACAGGCCCCCACCCCAGTCAAATTAGTTTCAAAATATTCAACAGCTTTTCTGTATAGTTGTCTTGAAATTGGGATTATCGGAATTCACGGGTCAAGGTATATAAATTGATCCCAGCACGCGCAAAACGTGGGCAGGGCTTAGCTAGAAATGGCGGAACAAGGCTAAAGTTGAATTCATCCATTGTGGAGCTTAACTGCTCCTGTTGTGAAGGTTTATATCAGTAAATTCTCATCCAAAGGTAGATGGCGCAATAACATTCATTTGTAAATAAGTTTTGCTGTAATTAGTTTTTGTTATTATGGTATCCCACGGCTCAGTTCGAGGCTCTGAGGATATAACTAGTTTGGCATATATAAGTAGCTGCCAGGGGTGCAAGTGGCTCCACTGCAAGGTGTCGCTGGCTAGCTAGCCTCGGGGTTAGGGAATAGATGCCGCGCATCTCCGGTGTCCACAAAGACCGACCGCCACCTGGCCGGTGGAACGATCACATTCCAGTGAGATCGTCCAGCCATTCCTGTGGAAATTTAACAGCACCGTCTCATCCCGGCTTGTTCGTATCACCAGTGTGTCTTGCCGTCATTCCAAAGATGAAAAAGTGTCATTGACACAACTTTACTATTAGGAAGAGGAAAAGAGTCAAACATTTGATGCTATCGTGAGGGTATCATGAAAGATATCCTGGTGAGGGAGGCTCTCACAAGGTACGTCAGTTGGTTTTTATATAAACTATATCTGCCTCAGGCTGGCCAAAAATTATTGGCTTGCAAGAGGAAAGTGCCTCGCGTGGGCCTCCGTCGCAGGAAAATGCCTACAACACTGAAGCGGCTGGGGGGGAGAACATTAAGAAGAGGCACCCGACTATAAACATGCAGGGAAAACGTGGAGGAGTTACCCTACCAAGAAGAAAGACATGTTATGAATTTGCGAGAGAAAAGTGCCTCGCCGTCCAGAAAAAGTACCTACAACGCCGAAGCGGAAGAGGAGAGTGGTGAAAAGGGCCGCACTCCTATGTTGAAGAATTACAATAGTTTATAATTTAATTGATCCTAGTGTAGTTATTTGATGTTGGATGCATATGGTTTTTACGTGAAGGTACGGTGGCTGATTTCTACGGAATTCAGCACCGTCACCTTGCGTGAGTTAAAGATATTGCTTTAGTTGGTGCCGCTTTATTTTTGCGGGCCTTCTTAAAAGGGCCTAGACTAACATTTAGATATTTGGTCAAGACACATAATTTTAGGCCGCAAATGGCTTATCACCAACTTACTTTAATGAGTACGTTTTCCTGACGAGGATGCTCAGTACCGTTGCCGGTACCCCCACAGAGCATCTCTCCTTGACTGACAGCATGCAACATGTTGCCTGGTGGTAGTTTCAGAACCGCAAAGCGACCCCTCTGCATAGCGCAGCGCAACCACAAATAACAAAACAAGGACACGTTACATTACAAAAGCATTTTTAGGAAACAGTTTTTTTCTTTAGTTTATTTACAGCGGGGAAAGAGAAATGGATTTCCATCTATGGTGTCCTTCTCAGAGGGCGTGGTAAGCTCTAAGGCCACACCCAGTCGCCGTTTGAGTTAGATGGCGATCCGTCTCTTTATCCGTCACCTAATGTTTCGAGTGCCGATCATGTGAGATCCGTGCCCTGGACTTACCGCTTCCGCTCCGTTATGTTTAAAGAAAGTTGCACAAAGAGCACACTGCTGGACTGGTGGTTTCTACTTTGGCATAAAGAAATAAAGAATTTCTTAATAAGTAACCGAAGATAGACGTGCGAATGCGTGGTCACAGCCATTTTGACGGTAGGTAGATAGGTAGCTTGGTTTATTGGCCGCTTACACCAAGATGTATTTGAGCCATGGCTCGCTCTTAGAGGTGCTTCCCCGAAGGGTTCCGTTGCTTCCCGGAAGGGTTGCTCTAAATAAAAAGTTGAAAAATTAAGTTGTTGCTGGGAGTATGTTGCCTGATGTTGCCTAATGAACTGTTGTTGGCAGGTGTCTATGTGGTATGCCATGTTGAGGAGGGGTTGGGAGGAAGAATTACTTTATTTCTCATGGAGGTGGTATAGGGGAGGAGGGCAGTCTGTAAAATAAAATCTCAAAACGGGAATCAGGAAAATTATTAATACAAAATATTATGACGAAACTAAATGATAATACTATCAACTAAGAAGAAACAAATTAAAATAATGGCCTGTGAAAATTAAACTTAAATTCCAGTGTTTGTAAACTAAATATCCAAATTTAACTTAGAATTATAACCAGTTGCTATTAAAAATAGCAAGTTGAATGCACATGACGCTATTTGGGAGTTATATGGGCCTAACAGTCACGTCGGCGAGTCACTAAAAATCCTTTCATAATTATGATAAAGTGTTGATCCAGCGATGGGTGAGAGGAAAGCAAAGCAGAGCGACAGCATCTACATCAAAAGCAAAGCAATGCCAATCACGACCTCCGTGTTCATTTTTCGTGTTTCCACCTCCATGCTCCAACGTCTTCGTCATGGCATCCTCGGCGGCTTCTTCATTGCATCCTCGCCGTCTTCGTGATTGCATCCTCGGCCGAATTGCCACCAGCAGATATAAGTACACAGCAGATAGAAGCAGCAAGCAAGTAGCCTCAACACTCCACTCGACCAACGGAATCTCTCCAGGGCGGGTTGATTGCGGCTCCTTTTTTGTCCTTTAATTTTTTTCCGACATTTTATTCTAACCATCAAGAAACCCAAGTAGTTTCTTAACCAACGTGGCGGAGGAAAGCCAAACAAGTATTTCGGCCAGACGGCCAGAGAAGCGTAGTCAGAGGCAGCCACTCGTTTGCCAAATTTAGGAGCCATGAACATGAATGGCCAACTATAAAAACCAACGGCACCGTTAATATAACGGAAAGGTGTTTTACATTGACAAATTTCCGTTTTACGAGTAGTCGCCCTTGGCTACTTTAAACCTATCCTATCGAGCTATCATGGTCAGGGTTTAGTGGCTGCATGTCATGTTCGCTACTGAGAGCATGAACAGCTACCTTAGTGAACAATTGTTGATGTAAGGGAAGAACAGGGTGTTGCATTTGTTGTTGCTGTATAGTGTAACCTAAGTGAACTGTGGTCCAAATAATTTTTCTTTTGTGATTTCTATACACTAATTAATAGGAATAATAACTTGATTGGTCGTAAGCCTTATTATAATTATACACATGATGAAAATTCTGACCTTACGGTGCCGTTTAATTGCTGGCACCGTTCACAATGCAAAATAATTATGTACAGTAAATATCCATAGCCATATCCATACTCAGGAACTGTGAAGGATAAAGATCATTTCTGGTGACTACCAAGTTTCCTCACACAGGGTTTATTTAACCGCAATTCTGATATACTGTATTTGGTGTGAGAGTGACGAATGACATCTCCTTATAAAGAGGAAGAAGTATATAATGCAGGGTTTATGTTTTGGCACCAGACGATCCGCGTCGCTTAACTCTTGCGGCGCGTAGCGCAATGTCCTTGACTGGACTGCAGTTAAAACATGAATTGAGTGATGCTAGATGTGTCCATTGTTCTCTACCACTGTTTTTATCGTGGTACAGCAAGTCTGGCGAGACATTTAAAACACCACTTGTCTCTACATACTAATTTTGTTGGTAAATGTCAAAAATCTTACACCGCAATGGAGGTACAGCTGGTGATGGTGGTGGAATGAGAAACCTTCTTTTAATTTATATACATATGAGAAAGGTTCTGAAAACGGCAAATTCCGTGAGATCGCCTAGCACGCATGCGTGGCGCCAGAGATTGCCTAACAACGCGCATTAGAGTTGAAGAGAATGGCATCAAATTTTGTACCGAGTTGATCCATGTAATTCTTTTAAACTGTACTGCCCTCGGCGTTCTCATTTATTGATCATGACCAGAATGAAGCAAGAATTCCGAAACCTTTTACCATTTCTAAATCGGTCTAGAAATGGCCGAGTTATCCATGTTTAAGCCTTCAAATTCCGCTCAAAATAGTTTTCTAAAAGCTATAAGCGCGTGTATGTACTTAGTGAATGGGGGGGGGGAGGTTGGGGGGATTGCGTATCACGTGATCGCTTTCCCTGCCTCGGAAACTCGAGCGCTGCTTGGTTGTGGCGCTCCAGCTGTGACGTCGCGAGTAGTATAAAAGGAGCTGGAAAATCAGAATCGAGAGCAGTCAGGATAGAGAGAAGGTGGTGGTGAGGTGCCTGGTCTGAGATAAGCGAGTCATGGGTGACTGCTTACTGTAAAGTCAGGCTCCCTATAGCCTACTACGGTGCCTCTCGATTGTGAACGCTCGTCTCTGGGGCACTAGCCACCACATCCGCATCACTAGTGTTTGTACACTCCCTGAAAGATATCACCTGGGGGCAATAACTAAATTTAAGTGAAGGCAACCCCTGCTACCAACACCGCAGAGGGACCTTCTTACAGATGGGCCTATGGACCACGATGTAACGCTCTTCAAAGTGTGTAGGGCGAGTGATGCTCTCGATGGATAACTTGCCAGATCTGCCATACCATGTCAAAGAGTGGTAGTTCAAATCCGCACATGTGTTGTGCTCAGCTTTAGACATTTTGACCGCAGTCAGGGGATATTGCCTGATGCACGGCATGAGCTATGCGGTGCATCCCGTCTTGTGGACTGCCAGGATGCATACGCATCATATAACTTTCAACTGTAGCCCTTCATAACTACAGGGCAGCTACAAACTTCCGCACCAGTACGGAACTTTCTAAACACTGTTTAAATTACTTACTGTGTGTATAAACGTGACTAATTACTAGCCATCCGCATCCACAACAGTTCATCTTCACTGTTCTTGAGAGTGAGCTGCATCAGACAGTTCGCCCGCAGATTTTCCTAGCATGCAGCTAACTTCCGCATCGTGCCATCTCGTGTTCCGAATATGTGACGCATCAACTACAGTGATTCCAGACCTTTTTTCTGTACTGATGACTAATAGGTACTCCGTTATTGTATTAATATATTACTTTCTTTATAAGGTGCTGATGACTAACAAGTACAAGGTCATCTGAGACCGCATTTTTATAGTTTACACATTTTAACTGTATACATTTATTCTTATTCTGTGCCGATAACTAACATGCACAGCAAGGTCATGTGACCTCATATTTTACTATACTGTGATAGTTAGTTACATGGCAGTAGCCATTCTAGTTATATGTTTTACTTATTTTATACAAAAACATTAGAACCACAGTTCGCTAGGCTACATTATACAGCAACAACAACCGCAGCATGTTGTTCCCCAACAGCATCAATTTTTCACTGATGTCGCTGTTCATGTTCTCACTACTCGAACCTGACATGCGGCCGACTAAACCTGGACTATTTTAGCTTGATAGGATAGCTTTATAAGTAGTAAGGGACGATTGCTCTCTAGGAGACATTATGTGTACGTCTCTTTTTCAGGAGTAGCAGATATGTAACACCGCACACTGGCTAGGTTGTATAAATCGTCCATATACCATAAGGCCTCCTGTTCCAATGAATATTAGAGTAATTGTCTCTGTCTACGTGCCTCCAGCCTCCGGGCTTAATAATTATTTGAACTTCCCTCCACCATTTTGATTAGAGTTGACTTTGAAACTATTAGGGTTTCAGAGCTGTTACAATCAAAGTGTCGATGACCGCAAACACTCTCCTGTATCTTCTGATACTTGTTAGCTTAGATAACCATGCCAGATCCACCCCCAACACGCTGGGTGACAAACAGGACACAGTTCTCCATTTAATGCTACAAGCGACTGGGTGAGGTCTTAGAACCAACCCACCACGCCCTCACGGGAAGGTCACTACAGTCGGATAGCTGTCTCTATGTCCCCGCCGTAAACTTATTGTGCTTTTCGATGCTTATGTAACGTGACTTGTCCCTGTGCTGTTATATGGGGTCATGATGCGGTGGTGACAGGATCATCATATGATTCTGGATCTGCCACCTCGTGACATATCCTCACACTGTCTAAATGGGGTGGGGGTGGGGGGGATGCTCCGTGAGGGTGACTATACGGGCACTGGGCATTCTTGCCGGTCAGACTTATATGTTAAAGATAATTAGAATACACAGCCAAACTAATTGATAGGATAGGGTCTAACAGAAGAACCACATAAACAAAGAGGCAAACACTAATTCAGTATCTTTTAACTTACATAAGGTGACGGTGTTGAATTCTGCGGAAATCACCCACCTCATCTTCACGTAAAACAGCGTGCATCACAATAACTTATAATTTCACTAGGTTGACTCTTTTTACACAGCATAGTTTGAACAGGAGAGTGGCTCTTTTTGCCATCTCTCTTCCTCTGCCTCGGTGTTGTAGGCATTTTCCTGTGACAGAGGCCTGCGCGAGGCACTTTCCTCTCGTAACAAATAATGTTTGTGTTAGGAGTTAATTTAGTTTATATTAAACTTGCTAAGTAGCCGTATCACGACCCTCCTTTGCGGGGATATCTCACTGATTATATCAATCAGAGATCGGTGAGGTACCTCTGGTGAGGACCATGTTAAACCATTCATCAATTCGACCCTATGTACTTGACTTCGCTCTTGTAACAGCAAATGAGTACCAATGTTTGTTTGTTACGTTATAACTAATTATGTATTCAATTTTGTCTAGGCTCTAAATGGAGAAAATGGACCACCACACCGGTGACACAAACAGCCGGGAGGAGACAGTGTGGTTTAACTTCCACGACAATGGTCACACGACCCCACTGGAATGTGAACATTCCACTGGTTCGCGAAGTCGGTCTTTGTACAATCCGGAGACGCGCAACACCGGATTCGCAGCCCCGAAGTCCGCAGCTAACCAGCAGCCTCGCCCCAACATTCTGTGTACTTGCAGTGCTGCAGAGCAAGAGTATCCTGTGGACCAGCAGGCACCCCCGGAGGGTACGCTTCCAAAATCTTAGTGCGGCATGGGGCGCAAGTATCCTGAGAGGGAACATGACTGTCATAAGCAGCGTTGGTGTAGATTGCAGAACGCAAGCTCTACGCACTAGGCAGATATGAGATTCCTCCCACTCGGACCGACACCACCTCCCTTCCGCTCATTTCTGACTTTCAGAGCTCCTTTTATATTAAATGGCGAGACAGTGCCAGCGTGCTCAGCCAATCAGAGCACGTATTGCGTGGGAGGTATGGTAACCAGCTAGATAGTACCCGGCCTTCACCCTAGCGCACACGTGCTATAGCGACGCCAGATTTGAACCAATTTAAATTTTGTTCAGAGTTTTTAATTCCACGTCCAATTCCGTTATTAATACATACCAAGAGCATGGGAAACAGTCAAGTATTACGAAATTGCTGTAATACAGGTAACCATATACATAAGTTTCCAGTCTCTACACGCTAACGCAAGAGTGCTAGCTGCCTCTTATGGCCACGCATGCGCATCGGGCGATCTCACGGACTACTATTTTGTTACTCTTTTTACATGGCTGTATACGCATACCTTATGCTACCCAGGGGGCGTGATCGTGGAGTATCCCAGACCGGGACAATCCATACCTAGTCATGCGTGCGTACCAGACAGGGTGGTCCACGCTACCATAACTGTTTATATAATAGCTAGTTCGCTGAAAAGGATTGATTCGTGTGATCGATTCCAACGCTCGAGTTACGTAGAAGATGTACGCGTTTACAAGTTTTATTTATTCAGTCAGGCTGTTTCAACAACACATGCCAATAAGTTTTGTTATATGGTCTGGCAGTAGAGTCCAAGCTTACTCTCATTATTATATGTAAAGTTGAAGTCATGCTCATTTCATTCTCCAGTAGGCCTACCCCGTAATTGTAAATGTCCGAATTATAAAGCCACCATTCTCGCACCTTTCATAGTTACTATAGTTCATGATATAAATTGATATTGGCCTTTTAGATGTGTGAGATGGTGAGAAAAACTCATTTGTAAGGTGCATATTCACAGCGGAATACTTGAAAATGAAATTGTCAAAATTGTATACTTTTAGAGGCTTAAATCGTGGGCCTAGATGTAATGAAACGAAATAAATCTAAACATGTAATGATTTCATGACGTATAAATTAATAGAATTTTTGAAGTTATGAAACTGAATTAGAGACAAGAGTAATTAAAAAATTATAATAATTAATATGGAATGAAATCACTATATGTTAAGATGTATTTCGCATCATTACATCAGGCTCACAATTTAAGCTTTCTAATAGTATACAATTTTGTATTCACACATTCCGCTGTGAAGCGCACCTTGGCGAATGGTGGAAAACCATGCAAAAATCCTAATATTTTTATAATAAATGGAAGAGCAGACAAAGATATGTATCTAGGTAAAGTAACTACCACCAATAACAATCTGCTAGACTACGCAATTGGAGACACACATTTTATTGAAACAATCCGTGATTTCTATGTTAGAGACTTTGACCCGCTGATGTCAGATATACACCATGCACTACACATAAAAATAGAAAGAAATAATAATAATAATAATAATAATAATAATAATAATAATAATAATAATAATAATAATAATAATAATAATAATAATAATATAAAGATACGATGGATACCAAGCAAAAAAGAGCAGTTTGTTGAGAATCTTGACCACACAATGCTTAATCAAATAAAACATACATTAGACGAAGCTCAAAACACAGCAATTCCAGAAAACCTGAAAATAGCTGTCAGCCTGACAGGCAATTTGTTTGCAAATAGTGCCACGAAAACCTTTGGGTATACGAGTGTGCCTAAGGGGAAAATACGTGTAAATAACAAGCCATGGTTTTGGAAAGAGTCGGCAGCAAAGGGAAAAGCAGACCATAAGATAAAGAAAGATTACAACACTAATAAGACAGAGCTAAATAAACAACTGTTAAAAGATGCTAGCAAAGTGTATAGAAACGATAAAAATACACGCGCAAAATACGCGCACCAAAATTCACGCCAAATTTCGTACACTTAAAAGAGCAAAAAGGAAAGCATATTGGAAGATTATTAACAACAAAAGTAAAGCCAAAGACAATAATGGTAATATTGATATAAACTCTCTTTATTAACAGTTTAAAGTGGGAAACGATACAGGATATGATAAAGGCATAGAAAATGATCTACAAGAAAATATGGCTGATAACCCTGAATTAGATAAACCATTCCCTATAGAAGAAATACAAAAGCCTGCGGGAACTTTCCAGCTCCCTGAGAATGCATCAACTCACATCAACCTAAGAGTGACGTATCAATTTCAGTAACACGATATCCCAGACTTAAGAATGGCTACCGATTATTCAAGTAACTATACTTAACATTTTAATTATCCCGTTAAATGTATTTTTCCTAATTACATCTTAGCCGTATAAACGGTCCCGATGACTAAAAGCTACCGTAACGGTCTTAGGACCGCCAGGTATAATTTCTGTATATGTTTATAGTTATTATCATTTCCGTAAGGTGTTTTACTAACCGCACCGTAATAGGTTCCTTAACCCGTACTAAAGATATATAATTCTGATCATTTCACACTGTATTAATTGTTCTGGTTAGTGTTTATATGGCCAGTGGCCATCAGTTCATATGTTTTGTTTAATCGTAGAAAATATAGGACTGCAGTGCACGTAGGAAACACTATACAGCGACACTTATATATGCAGCACTTTCTTCCACCACCAACAATTTTTCACTGAGGTAACTGTCCGCGCTATAACTCTGTTTAGCCCGGCATGCTACCGACTAAAACCTTTTCTATTCTGCTCGATAGGATTGGTTTAATATGATTAGAGACAATTTCTTCGTTAGGAAATCTGTAGTGTATGCCTCTCTCCTGGTAGTTGCGATAATTTAGCCTCGCACTACAGCAAGATTGTGTACGAGTGGCCACACTACCCAAAAGGCCTCATATCTCCAAGATATTGTCTCTCTTCATGTTCCACTAAGCCTTGTGGCTTCTTAATTGTTTGGATGTCCCTATCCACACCATGGGCGGATCCGACCCTGGGAAACTGTTGGGGTTTACGAGCAGTGAAGGCCAGGGTGTGGTGTCACCTACATTCCCTCTGTATCCTCGGATACTTAGTAGTTAGCACTTTTGCAAATGTAAAATGCGAAAACATGTCTTAATTATTATTTTCTTTAATCTGCTGAACAATGCTAGCGCACCGCAGCGCAAAGCTGGGCAACTTGTATTTAACCCTAACGACAGGTTAAAAAGTTAGTTCCATAGGACGTGGTGACGGACGAGATGCGCATCCCCACCGAATTCCGAACAATGTCTGGGCATAATATTCAGATCTGCCACGCCCTCGCGGGAAGGACATTTACGGTGGGTATTCGTCTTTCTTACCCCCACCATAGCGATAGATCAGTTGCCTAAAATGCTTTTGTGAAAAGTAACCAGTGTCTTGTGACGTTTTATGTGGTTACGGAGCGGGATGTCCGGATTCTTATCCAGTTCGGAGATCTTACTAAGTAACATGTATGAACGATGTCTTCAGTATTGATGTCTTAGAGCATCCGTTCTCAAATGACAGCCGTATCTACCAGCTAGGTAGACACCCGCCATTTGCGGCCAAAAATAGTTCTTGTCTCTAAAATCTAAAAGCTAGCTAAGCATGGAAGAAGGCCCGCATAAATAAAGTGACAACTACTAATTCAGCATACTAAGAATTACATAAGACGGTGACGTGAGAATCCTTCGGGAATTGTTCATCCCGTCTTCACGTAAAACAGCAAGCAACCTTATAGTCATAATCTCATTAGGTATGGTCTTTTCTTTTCAGCATTTTGGTTAAATATTAGAATGGGCCCATTTTTGCCTACTATTCTTCTCCCGCTTTAAGCAGTGGCGACATTTTCCCGTGACGGAGGCCCGCGCGAGGCACATGCGGACCTATGAGTATGTGTGGTATCCCCGGGAGCCCCACGTTTAAAACTTCATCAGGCTGTCTCTATGTCTTGTATTTTCGTATGCTCGTCATTTTTTTATCTAGCATACTTGACAGTCTGTTTAGGCAGAATTATTATATAGACTTAGTTTAATTAGGTCACCAAAATC
Organism: Chaetoderma sp. LZ-2023a; assembly: GCA_034401795.1. NCBI lineage: Eukaryota > Metazoa > Mollusca > Caudofoveata > Chaetodermatida > Chaetodermatidae > Chaetoderma > Chaetoderma sp. LZ-2023a. The sequence continues at coordinate 14,552,802 of CM067365.1, forward strand.
AAATCTTGTAAGTCCATAGATCACGAAATTGCTATGGACAGGCATACTGGTGACAGAAACTCTTGGGATGAGACCGTTGTGTTTAATGTTCGCGACAATGGTCGCACGGCCCCACCGGAACGATTGAGTTCCACCGGCCTGAGGAGCCGGTCTTTGTTACCCATAGGGCAGCATCGTACATGATCCGTCACCCCGAGACCGGAAGCTAACCAGCGTCATCATTCGTCGTGCACTTGCGGCACGGCGAGTCGACATCATACACTGGTATTCAGTGTATGATGTCGATGATGGTAGCCCGACACTACCCCGCGAGTTACAATAGTATCACACTAATGACGCACTATCCCGAGCAATCAGCGTAACGAAGCCACGACCGACGTAAAACATGATATTGTATACGGTCAACTCGAAATAATTAGCATCATTTTCCATGACGAGAATAAAAGGAACAAATCGGAGGTCAAGCAAATGTAAAACTGGAAACCATTAGCATCATTTACTCTGAAGAGAATCTTAAAAAACAAACTGGAGGTCAAGAAAATGTAAAATATGACGTTCCACAGAAACGATAGCACATATTAATACATATGCACCCAAGCACATACTAATCAAACCCCATTATACGATTTAATCAGGCACGCGCTCATGCACACACGCACGCACGCACGTACGCATGAACGCACGCACGCACGCACACATATATATATACATACGCACGCATGCAGGCACACACGCACGCACGCACACACGCGCACGCACGCATGCGCGCACATATGCACGCACGCACACACATACACCAACACACCTACCTACACACACGCACGCACGCACTGGTTCTGAAAACCAGTATAGCTATGACAACAAGCCAAGATAATAATACTGTGTGAGCAGGGTATATACAGCGTTTGAGATTATGAATTGTATGGCCACAATAACAACGTAACCTAAAAGCATCTCTCCTGAAATGAATTGATCGCCCGGAACATAGAGGGTCTTAGCCTACTTTTCCATTTATGGAGCTGGCGGTGGGCTGTAAAAGTTTCAACAGCACTACGTGTACAGCTACCATGACGATTAGATTCTCGGAATAAAGGATTCAACGTGTATAAAACATCGTAGACATGTAGAGACAACTCTGGCGGTGGATAGTGGATTAAGTCACACCATTGTTTTAGGCATTTCTAAATAGGTTTATTTTGAGATAGAACACCCTCCCTTCCCACCACCACCACCCCACCACCCTAGACAAGGCAGCTTACTGGGCCGATGACGGGCCGATACAGTGCAGATCATATATTATATAATCATATATAAATATTAAAGACATATAATTCGTACTACTGACGGACTATTCAATGTACTGGAATATTAATTTTTGGCAATAACCCCGGAATGCAAGAGGAGAGGGTCACCAAATTAGAAAACGGCCATTCAAATTGTGGCTGATCATGTCTTATAATTAGAGCGTTGAGTTCCAGATTAAGGTTTAACTATCTAGGTCCTGGTGTCAGTAAGTAGATCTATATTGCAATATGCATTTTTGTCCATATCTCAGGAAAGCAAGAAGCTAAGTCCGCAAGCAGGCAGTTAGGTAGACAAGCAGGCGGGCATATATCTGGCCATCGAAGCGTGATATTGATAAGCGTCTTTTTGGCGAAGAGAAGGGAGATAATAGCGTCAAAGTCTAAAACCGATCTGCTTGTCATATCCAGGAGCTACCTACCCTGATTTATTCATTTTATGTTGATTGAAACTATTTGATGGCCGAAGACATTGTCCATTAAAAGCTGGATGACAACGTATAGTGCGCACATAGCCATACAAGTGTGCATCATTCTGTGTGATCATTCACTTATTACCAAGCATTTGGAAATGAACACGGCGTATTATTGATTTTGAATTAACATTAATGACTGCTAAGAATAACGCGGTTAACTGTGAATTAATACGTTATAGAGTGATATCCACATGTTTCAATCTTGCTGTATTGCCATGCACTCGTCTCCGGATAAGCGGTGAAGAATTGCGTCGTGGCCTGTATGCCCATTGTCCTGAAACAACATTATATTCTTCTCAACCCGCGGTTTGTTATGTCATCAAGTGCTTTGAACAATGCAAGAAAGAGCTTAAAACCGCTGGTGCAGCTGTTGATGAATGCGGTGAACGAGAATCGTCCCAGGTCAATGATAAGCTATAATATAAACTAACGCTTGCTGACTGGTCTTTTTCATGTTATCGATTGTATAATAATAATACATAACGAATATGGCCTATTTCTATTAGAAATAATAGCTCAAAATAAATAGCCGCTGAAATGCCTATACAGTCTTTAGCTACATGTAAAGATGCTAGGAAGGTCTCCCAATAAACATGATAAATGGTGCATGCTGCAGAATAGACCTTTACATTTTAACTATGCCCAGCCTATGGCAGCAACAGCGCCCAGTCAAATTAGTTTCAAAATATTCAACATCATGTTTATTAAATAATAGAGACATACAATTTGTGCAACATGTCGGACTATTAAGAGTTAACGACTGGCGGTATAGAATCATTGATGACGTAATGATTGTGACGTCATCCTACACGCCGATTAGCGGACTATGACGTCATATGACGTCATTACTCTGGAAAGTTCCGTTGGATTAGGTGGTTTCCCTCACCAGCAATGCCATGGGCTCTGTGGGTTGCCCTACCAATCTATCACCTGTTGTAAATTAATGTATATCCGTGCATATTAGCCACAACAAGCAATTGCAAAATAATGTAGGCCTACCGTACATGAGATAAGCAAAAGAAAATGAACCAGGGTTCTCTGAGACAATTTTTTGGACAGATCTTCTCGGAATAGTGAGATGAGCATTGCCCCGCAAAATAGTATGCGCAACTCTAATGCGTATTGCGCGTTAAGATTACCGATTGTACACACTAACAACAGGCCTAACAGACCTTCGACGTCGTATCAGATGATGAAATGTTCTAGTCCAGTCAAATTAGTTTCAAAATATTCGACAGAATGTCTATTAAATAGTAAACACATACAATTCGTGCACCGTGTCGCAGTATTAAGTGTTAACGACGGACTATATCGAATCATTAATGACGTAATGATTATGACGTCATCATACACGTCACTTAGTTAATCATGACGTCATATTACGCCAGATGATCGATGGATAAACTAGAAAGGTGAATTAACTCTATGCTTAATGCACGTTGAAATTGATACAGGCCTTCAACGTTGTACCAGATCATGATGAAATGTTCTAACATAATATTATGTTATTTCGCGAATACTTCGTACGCGCGCGTGCACGCCCTGTTGAAGAGCCACCACACTGGTTATTCGTCGTCCCTAGACAGATTGGTGAAAGGTCGGTTAGTAGCTGTAAGTGCTGTAACTATCTCAGGTATGGGGTCTGGGTCCTGACAAGGGGACACTTTTAATCTAGTACTCTGAGAGAATTTCTTGCATTTCTGGCTGTATTAGAGCAGGGATCGTTATAGATGAAAGTCTGTTGTATTGGCAGCATCATATGTTGATATACGGTACACTCTGAGTCAATTTCTTCACTTGGTCCACTCAATAAATGGATCAGTTTTAGCTATGCCCGCCCATTTCTAGCTATGTTCCGCCCACTCTTTGCGCGTGTTGGAATCGAGTTATAATTGTATACTTTGAATCCTGAATACACAGAATCCCATTTTCAGGGTAACTATACAGGTCCGCTGTTGAATATTTAGAAATTAATTTGGCTGGGTGATGTTGCTGCATATGGCAGCAACGACGCCCAGTCAAATTAGTTTCAAAATATTTAACAGAATGTTTATTAAATAGTAAATCCATCAAAGACATACAATTCGTACACTCGGCGGACGTTCAAATGTTCGTGTCTGACTAGTCGGAGCTAGATACGTCATTAATTACGCATTTTGATTGTGAGATCAGCCGTCAACCTACATGTTGGTGTAATTGATTATGACGTCATATACTCTAAATAATCGAAGGGGATGGGTGGGGTTGTGTGTGCGTGCGTGCGTGCGTGCGTGCGTGCGTGCGTGCGTGCGTGCGTGCGTGCGTGCGTGCGTGCGTGCGTGCGTGTGTGTGATGTCAATGGAAGTATATGTACCCTGTCCGTTGTCTCTAGACCACCTGCCACCTTGAGACAGCGTCTCATTCGTACACCGCATGACTAAAGTCCAAACATTATTCTCATATAGTTCAATGATGTCTTGTTTTGGGATATCGGCTCTCTTCCAAATGCCAGCCTGCTAGTTCAGTACTCGTTGTGTGCCGGTGAATGCAAGTGCTTATTTGAGGCAGTGTTAACGCGTTCTTCTGGTTGAGCTTTTCCTCTGATTCACCACCGTTTGCCATTAACATGGAGAAACGAATTGCAACTGCGTTTTCATGGGAGTTGTTTTGAAAAATCGGCAGATAAAATCCTCAAACTGAAGAAAGATATTCTGTGAGATCATGAGTGAAAGGTTCCATGAGCCACTAAGTCTATAGCAGGGCGTATGTCAGTAATCAACCATTGAAAAGATGTGCCACTGGTAAAGAGTGATAATGATGTCCAAAAGGCTTCAAGTGGTTGTTGTTGAAAGTGCTAGAAAGTCATATTGAAAGATATTAGTGCCTTTAGCTCGACTGTACAAATGGAAGTTGTGGTATGAGAAATACTCGTACAATCAAGAAAGCAACGAGTGGTCTTAAAGATTGCTACTCTACAAGTATCATGCAACGCATGGTCGGATGGCCTAATGTAGAATCTGTAACCAGCCTCGGTGGCAAATAGTATTTGAAGTAAGAGACCATAATTTGCAGTGTGGAATGATTTGTGGCACAAGGTTGCCTGATTATTATTTGTAAAAGCCAGCACGGCTTTAAAGGAATCCGGTGACCATCAGGTGGATGGCTAGATTCTTTTAGAAGCTCTGTGATTTCAGAATTAGTCACCTGCCAATCATTTTCATACAGGTACTTGCTAAATAAAAAATTAAACATGACTAGATAGTCCGTGTAGTAGTCGGCACTTCTCAATGTGATACAGGGCACATTCACACGCACGCCTAATAAGTGAAATATCGCTTTGAGATCATGACGACTTTCTGGGTAATGGTGGCATGGTTCGTCTGACGCATGATCCTAAAGACCCCCATAACAAACGCCGTTAAACGTCATTACTCCATGTTGATAGCAAACTGGTGAACCTGCAGAAAAATGTGAACGTTATTAACACCTTGAACCCGAAAGGCCAACATACCAAAACCCTTGACGATTTCATAAATATCATATTAAGTATTTTGAAAGTAAATAGGTTCCTGTTAAATTACTTTCAAAGTACTCAGTACATGTATGATCGTTTTATAATTACAATTCTTGGAATTCATGGTTCAAAGGGGTAACACTCCACCAAGAATTTGCTTTCGCGAGCACATAAAGCGGGCGTATATCATGTAGATATTTGAAGGATAGACCATGTATATAAAACAGACATCCCTGAATCAAATGATAATAATGGCTGGAAGGTATGGGATGAAGAACGATTGGTGTGAGGGTGAGATGCCGTCTCAATGCTGCCAGACCAGCCAATGCGAGAGCATCATAAGGTAGATAATGCGAAGGACGACGACCTTTTTATTTACCAAAAGGTCTGAAGGTAGTTCCTAGGGTAACATTGTCAGTATAATTCGAAAATCCAGTTCTTACAAAAGTCCATTTGGACATTTTCCTGCAATTTTCTCTTGAAGTGAGGTACCTCTGAATACGAGATGGCAATGGTATCATCTGGATGAGTCGCATCTTTTGATTCATTTTCTATGTTGGGATGCCTGTTTTTCATGGCATAATAGGAGTGGTGAGGCTCCTTTTGACTCTACCACCATTTCATATTTTATTCTCTTGAAAATGTGTATTCGCTAACATTTTCCATTATTCATGACTACTATTATAACATCAGATCCAGAGAATGCATGAAGTCTAGAGAGGCCATCAATCACATATGGTTTTACATGAGAACGAAGCTGCGATATGCTGATGTAGTCTCGGGTATTAGTACTACTCAGTCATATTTCGATCCACACATTTGGTTTGTTTGAGATATGTTATACATGACCAGAGCATTTGACATTACTTGGGACATATATTTCCGATAATGTGTATGTGAGAATCCATCTTCGTATCCGCTTCTTCAAGTTGGCAAGCAAGTGAAGGAACATTGTCTTACTTGACTGTTGCAACTATAAAAGAAATGAGTAGCATATATTCGCTATTTCAATTAACACATGATGACCACCAAGAAGGTCAACATATGATATGTCACTCCACTCTAGCGCATGTAATTGCAACAAAGGTTTCGTTTGCAGGAATGTGATTGCACTGCATGCTGCTAATCGCGGGGTCGTTTAGGTCCACGTCCTATGATTCTGAATCGCATTTCTGCAGCACCACATCTGTTCCATTGCACCTCGTTTATTTATGGATCAATGTACACGTCACCCACGAAGGCGACACGGCCCGACGCATCACTCAACTTGTGCAGGATATATTTTACAATATTGCGATATGACTGAGATGAAAATTTGGATTATGTGTAGAAAGACCAGGGTCTGTCTATCCACTATTATGAGATTAATATTTCCTGGAGCACCACTCCCTCAAGCATCTGTAACATATCTGCCTAGTCAGGCTTGCCCAAGCTCCCATCTTGACATGAGAGAGAGGGGAGGGATGAATGGAGGGAGGGAGTACTTCAAGACCGTTATATTTGTAAGAAATAGTTTTTCGAATTCTATAGACAATTTCACCCTAGGAACCATACTCAGACCTTTTGGTAAATAAAAGTTAAATAAACCTGTTGGGGTAGCGTAACAACGATTGTCCATGTAATCGAGCAAGTTCTTCGAATGCCAGAAAATATGCCTGCTCACACCAGCATCTCACTGAGTCGATTCTGCGAGCCGACTATGTATACAGTATTGTCAGATAGTCGGTTCAGTCTGAGCAGGGTAGTCGGTCTGATTTTAAAGCCGACAAGACAGGATCGTTAGATCTGATATTCCTTAAACCCTGGGCCACATCAATACGACTATGCATGACCCGACTCAACTGAACGGTATTATGAAATCGTACATTGTGGTAGTTGCCTGTCCGTTTCAGCTTTCACCTGGCCACACCGCCACGACTTGAAACGACAAAAAAAAGAAAATCAATCCTTGAAAATACTTTGATGAATAAACATCATAAAGTTATCCGTCTACGTGTAAAATTCTATGAAGTACTTTATCATATTTTGCTAGTTTTTCGAATTCTATGCAACTTGTTGTGTCGTGTGTGTCGAGATTTAAAGATTTTCGCTCCAAATTGGTCTGCCAGGCTGCAATATCTGCCAATGTGAGCGTGATGAGCCCCGACCAGCCAACCATCATGCGTTTTCCAGTCAGGTGAGATACAGATGACACACGCAGAATAGCCAATTTATAGCCAGATGAAACGTCATCAAAATAGATAGAAATGGGAATAGAATGTCCGCTACCCTTTAATACTCGACACCCGAAATATATGTTTGTTGGGATTGACAGTCATGTATTTTCCTCATTTGTTTGCAAGATTTATGATTTATAAATATATATTTGGCTGTTTGAGAATTCTGCCTGTCAAATTTGCATTAGGGTATTAATACCCTGGTAGCCGTTTGTATGTCAGTTATTTAGCTATTTATTCATTTATTTATTAATTTTGTGTCAATCTGTCCATATGGAACGTTACCCACTTCCCCTCGAAGGTCACTTATGTGACGGGTGGTAGCAATCGATGGTGGAACATCAACATCACAAACCCTACATTTTGGAGTACTTCAAGGATCAGTCTTAGGGCCTCTTCTCTTCACCGCATATACAACTCCACTATCTGTAGTCATCCAAAGTCATGGACTGTCGTATCACCAATATGCTGATGACACCCAGTTGTATATTAAAGTAGAACCTACAGTACTTTCCAAACAAGAAGCCGTTATTTCGACGATTGGGAATTGTTTTTCTGATATTCAGGCATCGATGCATAACAACTAGTTAAAATTAAATGATGGAAAAACGGAATTACTTTTAGTCGGCACAAAACAGAAACCTTCATTATGTGATATTACTCTTCAATTAGGCGACCATACTATAACTCCTAGCATGTCTGTAATCTAGGCATTACAATGCTAGGATCTAGGCATTGCCTTTGATGCAGAACTTAACATTGATAAGCAAGTAACATCTGTCTACTGTGCGCCATACTTTCATCCCCATCGCATCAGTCGCGTGAGAAAATTTCTGACACTAGACGTTTCAAAGCGTCTTCTGCATATGCTATGTCATGATTGCACTATGGAAATGCACTTCTGTTTAGAACATCGCAGAAGAATGTCGATAAACTGCAGCGCGTCCAAAACAGCGCTGAACGTATTTTAACCCAGGTATCGAAACGTCAACATATCACCCCAGTGCTGAAAGATCCCCGTTGGTTAACTATCCCAGGAAGAGTTGAATACAGGATTTTAATTAAGACCTTTCTCGGTTTTTACGATGTGGCACCTAATACATCTGTGAATTATTGGCAAAATCTTAATCACAAAGAACTCTTCGCTCCGCCAGTAACTTACAGCTGAGTGTACCTGCCACTAAGCCTAGCTCATTCGGCAACAAATCATTTGCTAAAGCAGCTGCAGTATTATGGAACTCTCTGCCTCGTTATCTGCATACTGCACCATCATTAAACACGTGCGGCAAAGAGTAAAAACACATCTTTTCAAAAATGAATTTTATTGATTTGCGTTTAGACTAGCATGCTAATTCCTGATACTATTATATATTTTAATGTTGATAGAATTTTAATTGGTTTATTTTTTAAACATTTAACAAAATTAAACAGATAGAATTCTTAATAGGAAATTAAAAATAATAATATTAAGTATTCATAGCATAGCATTTTAAAGATTTTATAGAATTTTAATTAAGCCTCTTTCTTAAAGCCTATTTTAATTAAGGTACCACCAGCATTTTATCGCAGATTTTAAAGATAAATCTCAGGTTTTCTCGCAGATTAATTGATATATACTGGGCTATGGAGCAATATCAATGTTGTATTTAGCGCATTATAAATTCTTGTAAATTATTATTATTATTATTATGAATATTACTTAGGAGCCTGTCAAACCTTACCCCCCTAACCCACCGATCAGCCAATGCTTCACTAATGTTGATCGATAATATGACACAAGAACAAGTCTGTAATCTCCTGGTATTGTGTCTGGAAATCTACAATTTATAAATCTTGTAGAATGCCTAAATATTGTAGAATTCGTGGAACATGGCCGATAATGGGGCCGTATGAAATCATTGCGTCGGTCAATGTCAGGAAGTACGGAGATTTAAATAGACCAAATCTGCCCGACTGCAAATTATAGCCGACCCCACTGTATTGGTTCAGTGTGAGGGCGGCTTCAGAATGCTTTACATTTGCAATCAGAGATCAATGAACATAGTCTAACACCACTAAAGACGATGAAGAAACGTATCTCGGCGCACACAGGAGCTATCAACTTAACAAACAGGCACGAGAGTGACCGTTTGCTAAGCTGAGAGCTTTCGTGCGCTGCGAATTGGGCTGAGTTTCTGACCACCAATGACCGTAAGCAAAATATATATCGTGTTTGATAATGGACGTTTCCAGTATATCCATCCATCATATGACGTCATAATTAAGTAAGTGACGTGTTTAATGACGTCATAATCAAGGATGTCATGAAGTACGTCAGGAACGCTTAATTGAAGACGGAGTATGAGCTGTTCGTACGAATTGTATGTATTTACTATTTATAAAGATGCTGTTGAATATTTTGGAGCTAATTTCACCATTGGCAGCAACAGCACCCAATCAAACTAGTGTCAAAATATTCAACAGCTTACCTGTATAATTTTCTGGAAAACTGATTGTCATGAAGTTCATGGATCGATCGATCTCAGCACTAGCGAGGTGCGGTTAGAGCTTAGTTAGAGATGGGTGCGTTATAGCCATTAGCGCCGAGTTCATCATGTTCACTGAACAAAGCTAACGGCTTAAGCGGCCCGTACACGATCAATATAACTGACAATAATAATGGTACATATGACGATAATATTGAACAATATTATTGCGCCGTTTGTGGCCAACACAGTTTATTTTCAATAATATTGTACCAATATTATTGTCAATTATATTGATCGTGTATGGACCACTTAGCGGCCCATACACATTCAATATAATAGACAATAATATTGTCAATTATGAAAATTGACTTCAGAATGAAATATTGATCAATATTCTCAATGTGTGCCACCAACGACACAATAAAATTGCGTAACCATCAATAAATATCTACCGGGTTTTGATTCCGTCAGAATTTTACCTCAATATTATACACTAACGATCAATAACATCGTCAATTTTCATAATTGACAATATTATTGTCAATTTTATTGTATGGGCCGCGTTTAACCCAGTGACAACGCATACCGCTCTCACATGCTTTTAAAAATGGCGGCTCAAGCGAGGGTATACATGAAATTATAATAGAGGACACATTAGTTTAGGACCATGCCAATCTCTTATTGCGACATTAGGTCCTTTGCATGCTGATACTAAATTGTGTACTGCCGAATTTGATAATTATACTTCAGATATAAATACGCACTGTCGAGCTATTGGTTTACAAAAGCGGTCACGGTCACCTTATCATCACCATTCTGATTAGTGTCATTTCATCCGGCTAGTTGATAATAATTGGTGAATGACCGGACGTAGAGGCTGACCTTAGAGCTGGTAAATTAAATTAATCCACTTTTACAATGCCAAAGTGCATCATAATGCTGATATTACACCGTCCACCTTCATAACCAGAATAATTGCCAGTCCTCTGCTCTGCGGGAATGTAGACTTAATGAAACTGTGATGTATTTTACAATATAGATCATAAATAACTCAAAATGTTTCCAAAACAAAAGCTGAAACATGTTAGTTATAGTAGTATGACATGCTTCAGAGCAAATTTAAGCTTGTTAAAATGTATTGTTAAAAGGTCCATTAAGATTACGTTTTTTCTATATTTGATAATGTCCTTTGAAGTTTCACTTGCAATGTGTCAAAGAGGGTAAATCGTTCAAATATGACTGTCGCTATTATTTTACAAAAGAGTGTATCGTGCGTCATATCAAAATATCGCTTATTGAAATGCATATTCAGAAAAATTATTTACATTTTCAGTTTCTCGCTTTCTCTGGCTTGTTATTTATTGATAAGTCCGCGAGAAAATGTGCATAATGTTTAGTTCAAGCACAATCCGCCAGCCCAGCCCCCAACGCCTCCCTGCAACCCCCACCCCACCCCAACCCCACACCGCCCCTGAATTGATCATGCAACCTATGGCATGGTCTTCTATTTATTATTATTATTTTATATACGAAAATCAGATTAAAGAAAACCACTCCAGATTAATATAAATCTTAGGATATTTGACCGATTTATAGCCCAATAAATCCTGAACACGTTCCGAGATGAATTCCACGTTTCTCGATTTTCGGACACCTATACAAGAACACTGATAGAACAAAATGAATTTCTTTGGAAAACGTTTCTGTATTAGGCAGTAATGATTTTCAGTTAGATTAATTTCATATATTCAAAGAATATAAGTTACATCATAGCGAAGTTGTTTTATGTATTCGTGACTGTTGATAACTAAAGATATGCTGAGTTGTTAATGGAACTTCCCAATCTATCCATCCATCGTATGACGTCATAATCAGTGACGTGACGTGTATGATGACGTCATAACCAATGACGTCAGGACTGACGTAGATAAGTACGTCACGAACGCATAATTGATGACGGACTAAGCATTGTTGTACGAATTGTATGTTCTTACTATTTAATTAACATACCATAGGAGGCAACAGCACCCAGTCAAATTACTTTCAAAATATTCAACAGTTTACCTGTATAGTTTTCTGGAAATTGATAGTCAGGGATTTTAGGGATCGATCGATACCAAAACACGGAGGTGTGGGTGGAGCTTAGCTAGAGTTGGGCGGCGCAAATCTAAAACTGGAGCGGTCCATTACACTTCCCAGATTAAGGAATCTCATGTTTGCAACGCCATCATCACTCTCATCATCGTTGGTGTCTGAAATATCCAAATCATCATTAGCAAATGTGTTTTATCCTGCGATACCTGCCGGAGAAAGTGGAATTCCCATGGCTGATTTTCGTGTACCCATCCAGAAGTTGCATTGCCATCGTCAACTGTAGTGCCCACTTTATCGCCGTGGACGCATTTGCTTCTGAAAAATCTCAAAATAGTTTCTGGCGAAGCAGGAAGTGTCTGACTAAGAGAGTAAGAATGTCTCGTGATTTTGTAGTTCAGTCAAGTGTAGAATGTTTGCCTTGTCCTTGTTGCTGAAACTAGCGTCTATGGGCATGCATATTAATTAAAACATCTGAGACGTCTTTCTAACATAGTTTCTGACAGTCATGGATGGAAGCTTTTTGTTTCAATCCCAAAAAAACCCATCTATTTACTGAGCAGCATCGACACAGAGAATGCTAATCTGTTTAGCTTTTCCCCGCCAATCTCTAACTAGACTCCACCTACACCACGCTCGTGCTGGGATCGTTTGATCTCGTGTAGGACCATTACGCGTTAAAGAAGGACTATTTCGAATCATTCATGACGTCATGATTATAGCGTAATCATGTACTTCGCGTAATTGATTGATTATGATGTCAACTGATGGATGGGTGAACTTGGAAAGGTTCATTACATTAAGATGTGTATCAGGTGATACAGTGAGATCTCCAAATTTCTCAGCTAATAGATGAAACTGGCATGTATGTGGTCGGTTTTCATTTCCATGCCAGTCTTTGCAGAACACCTAATGGCTGGGATCACTTCATGCCAATCAGGAGTAGACTGCGTATATGAAGGCCTCATATCATTCTGATGTGGCGCTGTTGTGGTCTGGTTCGTTTTCAAGCTGTCCCAAATTGACCTCATGCTCTTTGCTGTCAAGTATGGCTTTGAAACGATTTAGCTTGCCGATAATCCGATTCTTATACACCAATTTGTCCTGCACGCCAGTCCAAAACCACAGCTCTTCATATGGAAGGTTATTGCAGTTTCCAGTGCGGTATGTACTCATGAGATGGATGGTGTCAATTTAAGAATAATGATGTTCCTGCCGGTTCATAATCTGAGGTGAGGTGGACCCGGTCAACGAAGTGTCAGCTGATAATAATCCCTGATATCTGAGCATTCTTCGAAGCCACCACCGATTATATGTTGTTGACCTGTCTACATCGATGTGGCACCAAGTGCCAATCAGGATGACACACAATTTCACGTTGCTTTGTTGATTTTTGGTACGTGTGCCACTGCTTTGAAATAAGAGCTAATGAGCCTAGAATGGCCACCTCCCTCTGGGGCTGTAGAGGGTATTCGGTTTTCTCACACACACCCCACACACGCCACACTCCACCCTCACCTTTGCTAGCGAGGCGGATATATTACTAGAGACAACATCGACTCGGTATCCAAATCATTCACTTTTTTCGTCCGTTGATGATAGACGTGTTTTAGATCAGTTTAATTTGCGTCCATTATTGCGTTTGCGACAAAATTATATTGCTTAAGTGAGACTAGAGTTTAAAGAACAGTGTTAGTTGATAATGCTTTTCTTTAAACTATTTTTAATATTTTCCGCTGGAGGTTCGTTCGCGTGCATCAAGCACTAGATTTTCCGTCAGTAAAATCGTTGCTTTAGTCGGCCATTAGTGTTGTCGTGTTCGTTTTTATTTGGCGCCAATTTTCGAAAACAAATCTTTTTATTTTTTCGTTTATTTGCTGTGCTCCCCGAGTCTATAAGGGGTTGTTATTAAATTATTTTAATAATTTTCGCAATTTTAAACTTGTTTAAACCGTTTTGATACATTTTCTTTTGGATGTTCGTTTGCGTGCTTTAAAACACTAGATTTTTCGCCACTCAAACAGCTGCATTTTTCGGCCATTAGTGCTAGCCTTGATCGTTTTCGACACCAATTTTCGAAGAAACTAATTTTTTTTCTTTTTGAAATTTTTCTTCAGTTTGCTTGGTTGGAATTTTCGCGAATTTTACCGTAGGGGACGACACAGCACTGGTATACTGGTAAAGTTTACTTAGCATTACTAGCATTACTAGGCCTCTTCTCTATCTACACTTCCATCGTTCACAGCCTACTCTACTCATCTCCTTCACACACTAATCCTACTGCATTCTATCCTATCTCTCACACTGTACCTTCTAAATCTTCCTACTGCACACTACATTCTAAATAACTCACACCGTAGGCTAAGCAGCATGGAGGAAGGTGACTTCCTCAAACAGCTTCTTGAAGTGGTGCATGATACTGGGGGGGGGGGTGTGGGGGTGTGGGGGGGGGGGGGGGGGGGTGGGTGGGTGGGGGGGGGGGGGGTGGCCCAGCAAGTGGTGATTCTGGAGAGCAATCTCCAGAACACACCACAAAGCACCCCTAAGAAGGGAGGTAGTACACCTGGCCCCAAAAGAAAACGGAGGGTCGGGGTGTTAGAGGAGGCGGAGGAAGTGTGAGGAGGGGAAGGCACACCACGCAAGAGGTCTCGGGACAAGGGGGATTCCCCTGCGGGAGGGAGAGTCCCAACCATCGCGCAGAGCGGGGGTTCCCCGGGTGGTGCGCCCAGTAGTGAAGGGAGGGAGGTGGGCCATAAGGGTGTGGCCGAGAGGTGGTACCCATGGGAGGAGGGTCAGGGTCAAGGGAATCGCGGGCGATCATTTTGCGGGGGTAACCCGCATGGTAATCTACAGACTACTGTATGCCATGGTGGGCATGCTGGCAGGCCTGGACAAGCGGGACAGGGAGGCTTTAGTAACCTCCACCAGCGAAAGGCTGAAAATCACAACAATAGGCAGCCACGTGGTGTCTATTAAAGAGTACACCACCAAAAACATCAGACCAAGCAAAGCGGTAGGTGTCATATCGGGAGTCCCAAGGGACTTCACGAATGACGACATAAAGGAAGAAATGAAAGAGCAGGGTGGACACAAAGTGGAATGGGTGGGTCGGATTGGCGGAACGGCCAGACCGACCTATACAGTGAAACTGGTGTTCAATTCAGACGCACTGCTAAGCAAGGTTAAACTGGGATGGATGACCTTCAAAGTCAAACCATACATCCCAGAGCCTGCCAAATGTTTCAGATGCCACCTGCTGGGCCACGTGGCCAAGCACTGTAAGATCAAAGCCAGCGCATGCGTCAACTGTGGAGGGAATCACAAACGTGAGGACTGCCAGCTGACCCCCCCCCCCGCCCCCTGTAGAAATTGCAAGGGGAAACACAGTGCCGCATATCGCGGATGCCCGGCTTTGCAAAAAGCCAAGGACATCGTCAAGGTTAAAATGATTGATCAGGTCTCATATGGGGAGGCAAAGAAGAGGGTCACCCAGCAAATAAGCATGGGAACTGAACAGCCAGCGGGAATACCAGCACCTGGACCAGCCACACCTCTTGAAAGAGCAGCATGGCGGAAAAGGGCTGAATCGGTAAGGGATGAGATATCAGGAAACAGGGAAGGAGGCTCCTACTGAGCCACCTACAATAGAGACGGCCACGCCCAGCCTCCCGCTTGGGCGTCTGGCCAGCAAAGCCTGTAAACAGGCCAAAGGGCAAACAAAAACGCCTAAAAAACGCCTGCAAGGGCCTAAAGTCACAGGCAGTAGCAGGGGCCTAAACCAAAGGGCTGAACCAATCAGCACAATGGAGGTAAGACTAGTGGAAAAACAGGTTAACAAACCTGAGAACTCCACTATCAGTACTGGCAGCTGCAGTGACCCGCTGGCCGAGATTACCAGAGGGACACCAGCGAGCGAGGTAAGACCCACCCCGATTGGTGGAGATCATAAAATTGTATTAAATGCTCAAATTTTCAGACTGATCATAGAGACGATCATATCATCAGTTTGCATTGGCAACGAGGCAGCCAGGAACAATGTTGATGTCGACGGTCTCGTTGCGAAATTCGTAGAACCCTGCTCCTCTCCAAACTAATCGTGGGGGTCAAAATTCTTCAATGGAACGTTCGAGGCACCCGGTCTAATACCAACCTTGACGAACTGTGGAACACATTCCACAACGAAAATGACCACCCAGACATTATATGTCTACAGGAAACCCGTCTGAAACCGAACTTGGTTTTCAAAAGGTGCAACTACAATGTCGAAAGATAAGACTGTACTGCAGAATCTGCAACCACCTCTAGGGGTGAAGGCGGTGGTGGCATAGCGACCCTCATAAAAAGTAATCTTTCCTACAAAAGATTGCCACAACGTGAGAGTAGCGTAGAGCACCTTACAATAGAAATAGAAATCAATCACGAAACTATTAATATTGTAAACGTTTATAGTCCTAAGTTGCACTCTTCCTCGGACTATGACAAGCTCCTTAAAGGCCTAGAAAGTGAAACAATATTTCTGGGCAACTTCAACTCCCACCATGCCCTATGGGGGAGCAAAACCACGAACTCCAAAGGCCGAATAATAGAACAGGTTATTGACAACTACAACCTGTGCCTACTAAATGACCATAGACCCACCAGATATAACTTTAGTGATGATGAATGGTCGGTCCCGGACCTTTGCCTCATAACACCTGGCTTTCGACCAACCCCTAGCTGGGACATTCAAGACCAGATCCTCGGCAGCGACCACCTCCCTATCCAAATACAGATAGGAAGCCAACAGAGCAAGAACGAGGCGCCGCTGCACAGGAACAATTGGAATCTGAAAAAGGCCAACTGGACTGAATACAAGCACATAATAGCCACGGAGCTGGAGACATCGATCACTAGTACCAGCACAGAGGAATATTATGAACAATGTATGGGGATTCTCTACAAGGCCGCCAACTCAGCTATTCCCCAATCAAAGCCAGACAATAACCCCAAACACAAACGCGTGCCTTGGTGGAACGACGAGTGCCAAGAAGCAGTCAAGCTCAAGAAAATAGCCTGGAATAGACTAAAGAGAAACTTCAGCATTGAACGCCTAGTTGAACACAAGAGACTCCAGGCCAAGGTAACAAGAACCATCAAAAAGGCAAAACGCGATCACTGGCGACAATACTGCTCTGAAATTACTCGGTTCACACCGTTGAGCCAAATATGGCGCAAAGCGAAAGCTATTGCCAACGAAAAAACCAAAGTCCAAAAACCCCTTACCCACCCTCATAGCAAATGGGGTAAAGCATGCCAATGGCAAGGAAAAAGCTGAAGCGCTTGCCACAGTGTTCATCGCAACCAGTAGCAACGATAACCATGACCGTCATGTAGGTGGCTCAGTAGGAGCCTCCTTCCCTGTTTCCTGTTTTCGTAGCAACCAAAACAAAGGTCGATGAGCATATCAATCACCTGTTCAGCTCAGGGAAATGCGAAGATCTTAACAACCCAGATATCAACAAAACCTTCAACAGAATGGAACTTGAGCAAGCACTTGGAAGAGGCAAAAGCTCCAAAATACGACATGTTTCGTAATGTGCCAGAGGAGGGTAAACAAATGTTACTCAATCTCTACAACCTCGTGTAGAGCTCTGGCAAAATGCCCTCAGTCTGGAAAACTGGGATCGTTGTTCCTATTCCAAAACAATGGGAGGACAAAACTGGCCCAAGATCATACAGGCCAATCTCCCTGACGAGATGTCTATGCAAAGTCATGGAAAGGATGATCAAAAACCGTCTCGAACATGAGTTCGAACATAACGGTCTACTCCACCCTTGGCAGAGTGGCTTCGGAAAGGGCAGACGAACTACAGACCACCTAGTCAGACTGACTGAGGCAGTCAAGAAAGCCCTAGATGCGGGAAGAGGAAACATAACAATAAGAGTCTTCTTAGACGCTGAGAAAGCCGTTGATATGATGTGGCGAAACGGAGTTCTAAAGAAGCTGTATGACTTTGGTTACCGTGGCCGCATCCTATTCTGGATACGAGATTTTCTCGATAACAGAAGGATTAGCGTCCGTGTTAATGGACAGATGTCTAGGGAACAAAGATTGGAAAACGGCACCCCGCAGGGTGGTGTAATAAGCCCCCTACTGTTCAATATCATGATGAGTGATCTACCCAAAGACATTGAAAAGGACGATGCACTGGGTCCCAATGCAATAGGCGGGTCTATTTTTGCTGATGACGCAGCATTGTGGAACAAATATGCGAAGATAGACCGTGCACGAAAGACCATGCAAAAGGTGCTGGACATAGTCTCACGGTGGCGCAAAACAACTGGTTTCAAACTGTCTGCGGAAAAAACAGTTCAAATCAATTTTACCAATGTTAAACACATAGGCCATGACGCAAATCTGTAACTCAATGGACAGAAAATCAAGACATGTGCTGAAGCCAAATTCCTGGGACTAACATTTGACGGAAGGCTCGCCTGGAACCCCCACATCAAGAGTCTGAGGGAGAGATGCTTCAAGCAATTAAATCTCCTTCGCTCATTAACAAAGTACACATTGGATGCAGACCTGCCGAGTATGCTTATGCTATACCGCGGCCTAATCCTGTCAAGGATAGTCTATGGATGCGAAGCATACGCCACGGCGAGCAAGTCACTGTTAGAAACCATTGACACCCTCCAAACAAAATGACTGCGCATTTGCTGTGGTGCCTCACAGAGTAGCCCTCGAGACGCAATCAACATAGAGTGTGGAGAAATACCATTAGATCTGCGAAGAGAGGAACGGCTTCTTAAATTCTCGACATACCTACAAAGCTCTGCGCCCATCCACCCTACCAGGGACCTAAGACACAAGGTACTTCCCAAAATGACCAAAAAGACCAAACCACCAGGCCTGTTAATGACAGAGCTCGCCAGTGCCACTGAACTGGTAAACGTCGAAATAGAAAGCTCAAGGCCAGCTCCTGACCCGCCATGGCTACTACCGCAGATCAAGGCGCATGACAGCCTATCCTCACAGATAAGCAAGAAAGACCCACCAGCGTTAATCAAGAGCTACGTTCTGGAAAACATCGACAACAGATGGAAGGAGCACAGGAAAATCTATACCGACGCCTCCAAAATTCCCAACTCTGACGAATGCGGAGCATGATTAGTCATAGGCGATCAGGAAGAAGTCCTCAAGTACAAGCTTCCGAATCACCTGTCGATATACACAGCCGAACTGGTGGCAATTAAAAAGGCTCTAGAATGGATTAAAACAGCAAATCCAGGCAAATACATTACCCTCACAGACTCACTAAGCTCGGTGAAGAGCTTCAAATCTAGCAGCTGCAAGAGCAGGGACAACCTAATCAAGGAAATCCGGCAGCTGTATGCAACCGTGGTGACTGACATCAAAACTGTGGACATCGGCTGGGTCCCAAGCCATGTTGACATCAAAGGCAATGAACAGGCGGATGAGGCAGCCAAGCAAGCGCCCAAAGATGGAACTATGACCAGCATATGACTCTCAAAGTCCGTAGTGAACGCCCTAGTCAAAAGGAACATCAACAGCAAATGGCAAAGACAATGGGACGAAAGCACAACCGGCAGATTCCTGTTCAGAATCGTCCCTGGAGTCAAACGCAAATACCAAAACCACATCCCAGGACGCCAAGGCGACATTGTATCACGCCACATCAGAATGGGTCGGATCAGCGTTAACCAGATATAAAAAAAATCAACCTGTCAAACACAGACCAATGTGAGGCCTGCAAGGAGACTGAAACTCTAGACCACTTCTTCCTACGGTGCCCTGAATATACAGGCATTAGAACGGAACTCATCAATACGCTAAGAAAGGGAAATTTCAATCTTGACCCTATAGAAGACATTATAGCGATGCGTGACCGACAGATCAACCACAAATTAATCGAGTTTGTGCTTGCATCGGGCAAACACATCACATAATCAGAACACATTTTGTTTAGCATTCATTAGGCCACACCAGTCTTATTCATGCGTGTTGATAAGCTGTGGTCGCAACGCATAATATTACAAATTTGACCAGTAAATGTTAGCGTTAAATTACGCCACATTAGCCTTATTCAAGCGTGTCGATAAGCTGTGGTCGTAAACGTTCAAACCAGCTTGCAAACACTTAAACAAAATATAATTAATATATTAGTTAGAGCTAAATTACGCCATATCAGTCTTATTCAAGCGTGTCGATAAGCTGTGGTCGTAAACGTGCAAACGAGATGGCAAACACTTACAGACAAAATATAATCAATATACACATGCATGCCTGCGGCCACATCAGTCTTATTCATGCGTCTTGATAACTGTTGTTGCACTGAATAATCTTGCAAATTTGACCAGTAAATGTTAGGGTTAAACTACGCCACATTAGTCTTATTCAAGCGTGTCGATAAGCTGTGGTCGTAAACGTTCAAACCAGCTTGCAAACACTTACAGACAAAATATAATCAATATACACATGCATGCCTGCGTCATGAGTAAAGCTTGTTTATAAACATTCGCGTTGAATGTTTAGCGTTCATTAGGCCACATCAGTCTTATTCATGCGTGTTGATAAGCGGTGGTCGCAATGAATAATCTTACAAATTCGACCAGTAGACGCTAGCGTTAAACCATGCCACATCAGTCTTATTCAAGCGTGTCGATAAGCTGTGGTCGTAAACGTTCAAACAAGCTTGCAAACACTTATAAAAAATATAAGTAACATACTCGTGCATGCCTGTGTAATGAATTGATGACCCAGAGTATGTGAGTACATGCCCCAAAACATCTGTCCATACTGTCTGTTTTCTTTTGATCTCTTTCTTTTTTCTTTCAGAATTGTTCCCCTTCTTTTTCTTTCAGAGCCAGAGCCGGAGCTAAATTGCGACAACGAACCCAACAACGACAGACGGGCAGAAAGACAGATGGAGGACTGGAACAGACAACAGAACAACATATGGGCCTGCCTGCCGACAGACCGCGAGGGACATGGACGTGTGTCCATCTCATTCGTGGTCCGTCGGCAGATATGTTTGTCTGTCGAACTGACTGACAAACTAATCAACAAATGGACAGACTGATGGACAATTCTGGGCACAGAAAGCTGCTGGAGTACGCTTAAGCAATGTACTTGGCCCCACTTGCTCAGTATTCTCGGATGGGACTTTAAACTGAGGTCCCGTCATACAGTGCTCATCACTGTGTGAACGTAAGCTAGGGCTAGGTAGACAAGAAATTTCGGCATAATCAAAGTAAACCAGATGCTGAGTGGAATCACGCAACATACAAAATCAAAACAAAATTGCCAGATTTAGAAGCTTTCGGACTTTTCAATGGGTCTATGGAGGAATGCAACCCGAATAACTGATCGAGTTCGTCCTCGGACGGACGCAGTCACCATACGGGCTGCCTAATAAATCAAAATCAAACAAGTGTGCGCTGGTGCCTGCTCGGATGATGGCCAGAAGAGCAAATGGGTCCCAGGACCCTAAAGCCCCCACCTCTTAACCTCCCCCCATCCCCCAAATGGGCCGAGAGGTCTCTGACCTAAAGCCCCCACCCCCTAGGATACATCAGGTCATAAGACCGCACGCACCCACACCCCCACACCCAGCACCTACCCGCATTCCCTTCCCCACCCATGTTAGGCCCAGGTTAGGTCCTCCCCATCCCCCACGTCCAAGCATGAGGAGCAACAGAAAAGCCAAGAACAGCACATGCCATCTTCAACATGAGACAAACGATCAACACACACACACACACACACACGCACGCACGCACGCACTCACGCACGCACGCACGCACGCACGCACGCACGCACGCACGCACGCACACACACACTAATGCACAAACCGACGTCACAAGAATTCAACAGAAACCATAAATGCAGGCGTGAGTCCAGACCCTAGCATTGGGAACTAGCAAATAAACGCCTTAAAGATTACAACGCACTCGACTCGATATCCATTCTAAGATTAATGTGCAGGCACCAGGCTGTAATATTTAAATTCTAATCCCCGCCCACATCCGCAAAAGGCGCGTTGCGCAATCAGTCTTTGCCATCTGTGTGTAGTAAATATCTCGCTGGGTGTAACTTGTGGAAGCTTTCGCTGGAAGGCTTCTTTATCCGCTAACTCGGAAATGAGTACGTTCATGTTTGTTTTTCTCAAATGGTCCGGAGAGAATAGCATTATTGCTAACTCGTAGGTAAGGACGGCTCTCAGATTAATGGCACGTGATAATGCTGCGACCACAAGGCGGCCAAAGAGTTTATGGTCAACACTAAGAATGATGCCTTTCACATCAGCCATTTTGACTAACTTTTCTTAGGGCAGCAAATATTTTGAACATCATGTTTTGTAGATAATTCCAAAATTTGAGTTCAGTGGTGTTCAGTTTCAGTTCAATGAATATTGTCATCTTAGGAGTGCAGATCTCTGAGGAGATGAACGGGCTTCCGTGCTACAGCATCTGGTCATATCGTCATTCCTGTGGCAATGTTGAACAGTGGAGAGATCACATCGCCACCCTACTTCAAGAATAAGGGATCGGTTATAAGCTCGTTTATGATGGTAGCCAATTGCATTTCAACATCGTATTCACTCTTTGGTGCTGCTTCGTTGCGGTGCAAACGCGGTCTGGTGCATGTATATGCACATCTCATCTTTGTAGTTATGATAATTGCCCGTTCATGGCATATCAGGAACCATCACTCCAGAACAGCTGGTCTCTGACTGATGTCTGTCTTGCTATTAAGGTTAATGGACTATTCTTGCGCCATCTCACCCACACTTTAACAACAGGCTGTGCTGACTGACTGGTATCATGGTTCACATATATAAATTGGTCTCCGACAGCTGGTTCAAGTCAGTCATTTAAACCAGAATAGCACTTAGAATAGTTGAGTCGATTCATTTGAGAAATAAGGCGGCATTGCATCTCTAGGCAGCAACATCACCCAGTCAAATTTGTTTCAAAATATTTAATAGCTTACATGCATATTTTTCTGGAAATTGATAGTCTGTCATTTAGGGAATCGATCGACTCCAACACGGTCGTAGTGTGGATGGAGCTTACATAGAAATGGTCGGAATATAGCTAAAACTGGAAACGTCCATATTAGCCAATACATGCATCCGTTATGTTTCGACGCATATTCATTTGCATTGTGATTTTTATAGATAGTATACGTATAACCCCAATGAATATTCATATTGAAGTATATATTCTGATAGGTAATTATAATATGAAGAGACTGATACCTCAATAATGAAAATTAGTTAAAGCTGGATAAAGATATTTAAATTCCCCCGCCTTCAGAAACGTTAGCGGACCGCAGTTATGGACCCCTGCCATACACAATGGACTGTAGAAATGTAATTATAACATAGTTTAAAACTACATACTATCTCAGCACATTCTACAGGATTTACTCTAGCAACCTGCCACGTTAAACCTTTTCGCTAAGGGTGTTGTGCGATTTCATGTTTTACGTCCTTGCTCTTGGACTATAAGGCCGATTCGTAACCACGACCGACGCAGCGAACCACATGAGACGTTCACACTTGATTCACTTAAGACTATCTAAAAATAGTGTCGTGGCTTCGTGTTGAGAATACACCTCTAACGTAATGACCCACCATTTTGTTACGTCATCGCAGTGACTAGACTGTAACACGGACCCCGCGGCGGAGAGCAGACAGGTTGTGATCCAGTCTCCTATTATTGTGATTTATTCACAGATGACTCAGCAACAATTGTCGTGGCCAATTGTAAAGCAGGCGGGCACATCAAGCCTACTGCGGGATCTGCATCAACAGAAAGTATGTAAATACTGCTCCAACTATGCAGCAGAAGATTCGGCTCTCATGCAAGCCGCACCCATGGTTCTCGACTCAGATGGCGACTCTCCTCAAGTTGTTTTCCTCTCAGACAATCTATTAGTCCTGTAAGCTACTGCATCAGACATACCTCCTAGTCTCATAAGAAGAAGCCAAGAGGTTGGCAGCATGAGACGAATAGTTCTGCAGTGAGTTCTGGCTCACTGTGGAATACCAGGCAATGATGCAGCAGATCGGCTTGTGAAACTCGGAGCAAAAGAGAGACAGCAGTGTCAACTATGGTGAGAAGAAAGCTCTTGCGAAATAATTGGTGATGCAGCCAAAGGCAGCAAAGAATGCATACCATCGACTTGAACGGCGAAAGCGGTTTTTTATCATGCGACTACTAACTGGTCATTGTCGCCTCGTGTACAGAAAACCGAAGCTGGCTCCTTCAGCAACCTGTCCGTGCGGTCTGGAAGACGGTACACCTGAACACATGTTTGACAAGGACTCAGAGACACAATGTGGCCCAGAGGAAGAGAAAGAAGAAGAAGAATGGGGAGAGGAGGAAGAAGAAGAAGGGTAAGAAGAAGAGAAAGAAGAAAACTCTACACGCACCACGGTGGATCATGTTGCTTGTAATATCATTATAAGCCCTATATCACTACCGTGACACAATATCAACAAATTCTTGTACTTATTTTGTATACGTCCGATTTGAAATTTAATACAAATTAAGAAGGGTTATTTTTCTGTTAACTATTCTTCATACAGAAGACTATCATGAGCTTTATATAATCTCGGTTGAGGTGAAATAATACTGTCTTGGATGAATAGGGTAGTTCCTGTGTCGTTTCGTGATTCAATTCTTGTTATCACCATGTTCTAGTGGAAATTACTACATAAATGTCCACTTATTACACACGAGACACTTTTCTCGATCCTGTATCAAGAATGGACACGAAAGTGCGAACACGGACGTTTCCCAAAATTGGTTCGCGCAACAATTCCCGTTTATAACCCTCGGAGCTAATTTTAAGAGATGATTGCGCTAACAATTGTTATTATTGCTATGGTTACATATGCTTAATTTAAATATTGCTATTATTTCAAGTTGGTGTTTACCGACAACAGGTGATGTGGAAGATGCAATTCAGGAAAGTAAACAATGGCAATAGCGCCGTATATACAAAAAAGAACGTGTCATTTTGATAACTTATCAAAAATGAAGATTATATGGGCCTACGATTATAATGGGGCAGGATTGGCTTAAACTTACCGATAATAACATATTTGTCCACACTAAATTAATTAGTCCGATCTGTCACTCAAGTATATGACGTCATAATCAATTACATCGCTTTTAGGCTAGCTTCACACTCAAGATACGTTATGAATGGCGTATCTAGCGTCGTCGTGGATGCTTAAAAGTCCGTCAAGTGTACGAATTGTATGTCTTAACTATTTAATAAAAATTTTGTTAAATATTTTGAAACTTGAAACTGCCGATGGCAGCAACAGCGCCCAGTCAAATTAGGCTTCAAAAGATTCAACAGGTCACCTGTATAGTTAACTTGATGTTGGACTTTTGGGAATTCAGGGTACGATCGATCCCAACACGGGCAAAACGTGGGTGGAGCTTAGTTAGAAATAAGCGGGGCATAGGTAAAAATGGCATCCTCTCTTCAGAACCTCTGATCATTGTCTACTGGTAGCAGGAAAGGAAGTCGGGGACAATATTGACAGGGAAGGTAGGAAATGAAAAGCAGCTGCTCTCTACCAATAAATTAAACTCACAATTTCTCGTCTCATTACGAATTTATCATTAAGTCAAAATAATTATTCAACCATTCTTTCAGAGTAATCTGGGTCTTCTAAATGTAGAGACGCGCGAGAGGCAGGTGCTATTAATGACGTTAATAATGACAAGAGATACAGTTCTTGGCAGACAGCCTGGCAGTTGGGTAGACAGGCAGATGCGAGCAGATGGATAAACGAACAGACAGGTGGACATAAACATGCACGCATTCACAAACGCGCGTACCACGTAGGCTTGCGCGATTGCGTGATTAAATTGAAAATCGATTAAATCGTGAATTTATATGATTAAAAATTAACTAATCGAATAATCGTGAATATTTTCTATTGCATAAAATACTTAAAAAACTAACTTTCAATTACTTTTTAATGCGATCGGTCATGAAAAATGACGTTTTGGTTAGTGAATGTATGTCCATTTGCAGGGCAAGACAAGACTATTTTTGAAAATGTATTACTGGAATGACTGGCTCGAGAATCGAGGAAGGCATTCCACTGATACATTTTCAAAAATAATCTTCTCTTGCCCTGCAAATGAACTTTTCTAAACCCCATTGCAATTTTCATCATTGATATTCTTTTGTTGTTATGTCTTGGTAATTTTTATCCAAGCTGATTAATCGAGTAATCACGATTATATTTTAATAATCGATCGCAATCACTCAACGCAATAATCGCTCAAGCCTAGTACCACGCACGCACTACGCACGCGCACACCCATTCACCACACACACGCGTGTGCATTCCCGCATGCACGCACGCACCAATCAATTTTAGTGTTAATATTTGAGTCGAATCCGACCAGCAGTTTCCAAGATATTCTAAATTTGACTGGATCGGGGTTCTTTAATCTGGATTACGGTCAAAATCCACATGCACAGACCGACCGACTGACTGATACGACCAGCGGACTGACCGACCGGCTGACCGCCCGACCGACAGACCGACTGACCGACAGACATACATGCCCAATTGCAATACCCGCTTCCTCTTACGGGACGGAGGTAAATATGTGACATTCCACACAGAGATGGCATGCTTCCAGACCGAGATAGATTCCAGACCGTAATAGATATTACACTGAACACGTGGGTATGATTTATTCCCCATATCCATTGCAATGTCGGTTAGCTACACAATGCAGATATTGATGGAGGAATCCAGTCTGTCAATCAAGTATATGACGTCATAATCAAATACGTCATGAATGGTATATCGAAATCAATCAAGTTGTACGAATTGTATGTCTTTACTATTTAATAAACATTCTGTTGAATATTTTGAAACTAATTTGAATTGGTGTTTTTGCTGCCGTACAATTCGTACAACTTGATTGATTTCGATATACATCAGCTAGAGTAGGACGAATTCCAAGGCTGTGCGTTAGTGTGTTTTCTGACATCCTTAGCACATGGCCAAACATTAACCGTCTTTGCTGGGCGACTTTTACGGACATCGGCGATGGATTACACATCTTCTTCGCGGTGGGAAACAACAAGCCTTTCAAGCTGCCCAACTTTTATAATTATACAGCACCGTAGATGCGCAGGTTGCATTGAATAAGTGTAGTCTTTTTGTCAAGGCCATATTTGATCTACGAATCCATAGCTTCCAGAAGAACTGAAAAGCTCCAAGAGCTACGGGACTTTTAATGACAAGTCTGAGACCAAAAGGTTTGAAGGTCTTTTCTAAATCAGAATTTTATGCTGATTCTGAAAACCGATTTCTTAATCGCCGCAGCCTCTGCATTTGGAGTGAAAGATTTTTCGCTTGTTTTCAATACAATTTTGAAAAATTGTGCAAAATATGGTTTTCATCTCACACATTCATTGAACAAGTGTTTAATCAAATAGAGTATCAAATTAAAGGTGATGAGGAGACAAATACATACATATATAGTTATCATATATAGAATCGGGTGTATTCGGTAAAAACGACATTTTCCATAAAAACCAAATTAAACTAAATTCTTTAGTTTCAAACAGAATTTAATAGAAAAAATCTAATTTTGTTTAGATTTATATACAAATAATATATTTTCCATGCCAGCAATTTAAAATAAATATTTTCAAGTACACTATTCTGAAAGTTAACACATTTGTTTGTATTTTATGTGGTATATTGCAATTATGCTATCCCTACCCAGTAATATCAGAAAAAATATGAAGAATTATTTACCTACATTATATTCACTTGGAAAGTTACAGTTACTCAGTTTTGAAACTTTAAATCGCCATGGCATGCACACATTCAGTTGTGACAAATATGTAAATACCAGTTGGCTGTATTAATGAGTGCCCCACATATTTCCCCTTACCCCACCCCATGAACCTGCGCAATAAGGGCACTGCACTAGGTGAAGTTATAGGTATAAATAAGGCATGATGCGTAAAATACACATTGTATATTAAATACAGTGTGATAATGATTACTATTATACACACGAGTTGTTGTACACATGTACATCGTTATTATCCCCCAATGGATGTAGGCTTTTCCAGTCCATAAATGTGGGCAAAGTGATTTATTCATTTACACTATACTTTTGTCTCATCTGTCAAGCGGAAATCGAAACATATGGATCACTTTTCCAACGACAGTATGAACGTTAATTTTCAAGGAAAATAGTTTAACATACAATAATGCTGAGCACATGACCTCAATCGTTGCCCATTACAAAACAATTCTTGATGATCCATGAGCAGAGAGCTCAGAATATTGTGCCCAACCATTAACTGATAGACTACTAAATCATTTTGAATCACAGGTTTCCTTGACAAAGTCAAGCAAAAAACAAGGGAATATTTTGTACAATAGCAATACAGATAAGGATCAAGCAATTAAATCTGCTGAACAGTATGCCTCTTCCTTCGAGTACAAAGTTACAGAGGCTGCTCTCCATATTAAGGCTGTGAACAAACACCGCAAAGAGCTAGTCAGTACATTGACGGCAGAAGTTGTGGTTACAGGTCAGGTTGATCCATCCAATGTATTGCTACAGTTATATACTGGGTCAGAGAATGTACATAAGGTCTGCAGCTGCAAATGCGATATTTGCAATAACTAGAGGCAATGCGAAACCAGCCACACATGTGTGCTTATGACTAGGGTTGAAAAGCCTGACGGGCAGCCGTAAGATCATTTAAATGCTTAATCACTTTGGACATTCCATAAGTTACCACATTGCAGAAGCTCTGGGAACGGATTTGGACACAACCGCGTTTATCAAGGAACGGACCAGACTCGATGGACTACTGCAGTCCCTGGACTTGCCACTAGACTCGCATGGGACAATTATGACGAAAATTGTTAGACAGTGTCCGGATCAGGCACACGCCATGATATGGCTGGTATTTGTTACCAGAATATTGTCGTGCATGATTCTAAATCTAGGGTGCATCAAATTGATCCGGGTACAACTGCTGCAGTTTCTTTACTGTGATATGCCAAATAATCATGTGACCGTGCGAAAACTGTGACAAGTTGTGGATGATGTCAACTGCATTTTATAGCAACAAACCCCATGTTGGTTGGCTGGAACTCTCGCTTATAAACGTATGACTTGCCACAGCAGACGATTGGCTAAAAGAACAATCTGAACCTCCCTCCAACAAGATAAGATGTTGTGGCATAGACAATGAAAATTTGACAGAAGGTTGCTGTTGAATGTGGACAACAATTTGCAATAGTACATTATGACCTTGCCATCGTCAAACCAACAATACAAATTCAGACATGGAGGAATTCGAAACCTCGCTTGATTATAGAGCATGGCGAATCGGCTCAGTATCGGTTGATGTATGCAGATTTGGTTGATCTCCACCAGCAATTCAGCCGTGCCACACGTACTAATCACTTGGATCTCTTTCTCTTCTGCCTTGGGAAAATGAGTTTAATTTTCTTTGCAACAAGCTATCCAAACTATACAAGATATATGGTGCGGTATCATCTCAATCTTCTGAATATAGATCCAGCACATCCCGATGCGCATGTCCTCCTATCCGGTGGTTTGTCTATCCGATGCAGCAGCACGACATTTACAAGAACACCAGTTGAGCTTACTTTAAAGCAGACAATTACTGCTGATGCTGCCTCCCGTAGGATTGACATATTTGTATTTACCCATAATAATAGTACAAGACAAAGGTGAATGATCACGCATGCCATGCGAAGTACTATTCTTGGACATTTGTTTGACATGGCCAGATTGCGAAGTTGGACGATACAACACGTGAGCTTTCAAGTTCCCGTATTTTGCGTGACAATAGTGACATGCAGAAGCTCGTCGATGACATCAATGATACATTGAATCCCTTTGATGAAGCATGTAAAGATGGAACCATCTATTGTCTATCAACTGGGAAGGTAACATCAGACAACATAAGGACTGAGCTTTTATATTGTGTAGAGACTGGGAAGAAAGCTGGTGAAGAATTCCAAATGCAATGTTTTACAGATGCTACCAGATTCCAGCCACCAATTCCTTGACGTAAGGTAAAAAAATTTCGGCAGATACTGTGAACGTAAAAATAATCAAGGAATTACAAGGCACATGGGATCTCTTCCATAGATTACTTTATGTGGTGAAAAGTAATCACTTGGATCTTGAATTCGTCTTCAATTATCCTCTAAAACCAGTGCCATTGCCATTAGCACATATGGATGGGTCAATCAACAAAACAGACAAATTTAAGCTAATGCATAAATTGGAAGAGAGACTCCAAAGCGGTAAGCCAGTAAGTCAGGATGCGAGTGCCGTTGGTGTTTCTAATACGATGTCTAGTGAATATAACATCAACATTTGGGGGTCTTGCAAAAATGATTCTTACGCAATTATTTCAATTCTCTAAGCTTGTTAGTGTCACTTTGAATGTGATTCTTATTTAAAAAACATCTATCAAAGATAATGAGCATAGCCTCAGTGGCTCCAGTTCCACGTTGATCAAGTTCACGATATCCGAATCAGAACAAAAGCGGCCAAAAAGCGTCAACGCTGCACTGAGTTCACCTTTATTCAAAACAGCTCTGTTATGATTCCTAGTGAAAGAGTAGCAAAGTGCACAGTACATTTAGCAGATCAGAAACAACATCTTATTTGTAAGTCTCGAAGATAGAACTTATCAGTATGCAGTTGTCGATGGACACTGGCGCACATGTTTAATTTGGCATCTCAGCCACATGTGTGAATCGATCAAGGATGTTAACATTTTCATTAGGGCCTCTGACATGGATGTACTCATAATCTTGCTCACACATACACATATCATTCCAGCACATATTTGGATGGATGTTGGTACTAATGTCAATAATACTAGAAGATATATTGATATATCTATGTTAGCACAGAAACTTGTATCAGAGTTGTGTAGTGCCATAGGTGGCTTTCATACCTACACAGGATGTGATTACACAACCAGTTTCTTTTGCAAGGGAAAGATTTACCCACTGGAGCTTATGGAGAAAGACAAAGCATTTATCGCACTATTTGCCAAATTAGGGGAATCACCTGACATAGCTTCAGATTTGTTGGCAAACTTGGAGAAGTGTGTGTGTTGCATGTATGGTAAAGCAAATGTATCCTTATGAATGTGGTGCGATACGTGATTTTTCAGCAACATTATACCCCCCCAAAGAGCCAGTCTCAGCCTTTGAGTTAGATTAAGGGAACTGACCCGAGCAACCTTCCACCGTGTAGGTCTGTATTGTTACAAAAGGTTAAACGTGCAAATCTTGTTGCTTCGATGTGGAAAATGCTATTACATCTGATTCGTGCACTTGGGAACCCCAGGAAAATGGATGGATCCTTGAGGATGATCGTTGTGACTGCAAGTGGTGTGATGGTCCACAAGACCCGGATGATGTATGCTATCATATTGACATAACAGACACAACTCAGCCAGAAGATGACGATGTGCTGGAATATTATTCATCCTTTGGTGAATCAGACAGTGATCTTGAATGAACAGTGTCATTGAAAGATCCGCGTAGCAGGACATGGTAACATAAAGTTCATCCCTGAACCATCCTCAGTTAATATTAGTAAACTAAAACGAGGCCTATTGATACGTGAATATATGTTAGCAATTCTGTGTTAACATAATATTCTTGTTAATTACTGATCTTATTATGTTCGCACATAATTGCTAACATATATTCACATATCAATAGGCTTTAGTTTAGTTTACTAATATTAACTGAGGATGGTTCAGGGAAGAACTTTATGTTACCATGTCCCTGCTACGCTGATTATCGTACAATGCGAAAAATCATTTAATCATTATTCATATGAATAATGATTAAATGATTTTTCGCCTTTTCCGATATTTAGGTGAAGGTTGGCATAAAGGTAATAAAACACAAAATCGGTTACATAGTTGTGGTAACTTTCAGGAGAAATTACATGCAAAACAGGTATTTCAAATTACAGGCATTTCAAATTACTGTATAAGTAAACAAATAAGTACGGTTTAGGTAATACATGTAAACAGAAAAGGACATTTTGTAGGAAATTATGTTTGAAACTAAAGAATTTAGTTACAGGTGTTATGGAAATGTCTCTTTTACCGAATACACCCTAGTCTATATATGATAAGTATATATGGATGTATTTGTCTCCTCATCACCGTTAATTTGATATCCCACTTGATTGGGTAAACACTTGTTCAATGAATGTGCGAGATGAAAACCATATTTTACACCTTTTCTCAAAATTTTATTGAAAACATGCAAAAAACTGCGTTCTCAACCAAAATGCAGAGGCCGTGGCAATTAAGAAATGACCTCAGACATGCCATTAAAAGTCCCGTAGCTCTTGGACTATATGTTCCCCATGACGCGGCGTACTGTAATATCGCCCGCACTCCGGAGCAGTGAGCATAGGATCTTACTTTTCTTTCCTCCGTGGTTCCGCGTCATGAAGTGGATCGACAGTTTCTTTAGTTTCAGGCTTTGCTGATACATACCGAGCACGGGGGAAACTAATATACTGTGCTCACTACTCTGCAGTACTGCTAGCATTGTGTTTGCGAAATAGTCTGACTGAATAAAGAACGCTGAAAACTGAGACACGGTGTAAACACGCATGTCTCTCTGCTGCCTTTGATAACATTATTGATTTTTATAACGCTTTCAAGTAGGCCCATACAATATTTTATTTTTAAATGCATTAATTCAAAGGAGATTACAATATGATATATGTGTTTACGATTGGTCGTGTGGTGTCATCCTATAGGTTTATAGATGTGGAAACGACGGACTATGGATGAAACTGCGCCTTGTAAGGATTCTTCCGGCTGAGGACAAGAAAAAGAACGCTAAGGGCAGCTATATGGCGTTTCATCACATAATTTGCATGACAATGATGCTCCTTATAGCGACGCGCTTTTTCTGTTTATAAGCGCCAAACGCGCAAGCGCGATTACGGGAGCGAGGGCGAGCGCGAGATCAATAGTTAACGTATGGTGGCCCCGAGCTGCAATACAGGAAATAGGAATCTATGTGAAATTTTTCATTTTGGCATACATATTTTTAAACAGAAGCATAAATAAATTAGATTAAAACTGAAAAATATAAGGAAAGAAAATAAAGAAAATCTATATGGAAAAATGTAATAAATTCCAACAGATGCATATTTTGAATGGTTGTTCCCGACGAGATGCTGATAGACTTGAAGTGATTCAAAATGAAGACATGAGAATAATAATTGGCTTAGCAAAGTGTAACAAGTCTGCATGTCGGCATTTCAATTCCTTCACTTGTTCGCCCCCTCTAATCATTGATTGATTACAAATTGTTAGTTGGTGTTTATATGCCACTCTACACTATTTCTATAGTTGTATATTTGCATTGCTTTTTCCTATGTAAATTACACATTTACCTGTTCAGGTGTGTTGCTGATGTGTTCGGGTGAGCTCTTCGCAATTTTGCCATATAGATAGTTTTCTTTAATTTTAAATTTGTTCACTTTTTATTGGTGTACATTGCCGAAATGACATAAATTCCATACAAATGCATATTTCTTGCATCTCTGGACTACCATACACTATCTGTCGCCGTTGTGCGTGCGGCGTGCGTGTGCGTGAGTGCGTGCGTGTGCGCGCGTATGTGTGTCTGATTATCCGAGGCATATCCCGGAAATCCTATGAGGTAGATTCACCAAAATTTGCTACAAACCTTAATATTATGAATGGCTAGAAAATGTTTTAGCTTGGGGCCAAAAAAAGATTCTTAGTTTGGGATCAAAAGATAAAACAATCCAAGTCACAGGGTCACCTAGTGCATATTGGAATACAGATTGTCGACATTCATCTTGCAGTTGACTAGAGAGAAAACTTTGTTCCGGATCGCTAGTTCAAATATCTAGGTCACAGGGTCACTAAGTGCCTCAACCAATGTACATATTTTTATCCATAAATCGGGAATGCAAGTAGGTAGTATCACCAAATTTGGCCAATCCTTTCATATCATAGGTGGCTAGAAGTTCTATTAGCTTCAGGACAACGCATCAAATATCTAGGTCACAGTGTCACATGTGATACTGGTATACACATTTGTTGGCCATAACGCTGGGAAGAAAGAAGGTCGAGAAGGTTAGGGAGCAGCCAGATTTATCACACGCATCTATATTGTGACAACATATGATTGCTTTGAGTTTGAGATCAACGGATCAACTATCTAGGTCATAGGGGTCACTAAGTGCATTGTCAAAACAGCGGAATGGCGTGAGTGAGTCCCCTTCGAGTGCATTCTAGTTTTAATTGTGGCATCAGCCTACATTTGACCTAATTGATTATTACGTCATATACTTGAATGGCAGATCGAATCGTTTCTTAATATTAATATAATTAAGGGTCCAAGAAACACAATTAATCCGGAAATCGCAGTATTAGGAAAGGTTGGCCTCGGGGAGTAATTTTACGTTTATGGAAACAGTCATGCCTGAGTGACCACCTCGGGTGATAGTTATCTCTAAGAGACATGTTTATCTCGTACAAAACATCACCGTTGCAATAGCAATTCCACGAAAGAATCCACGTGATGACGGCCAATTGAAGAACACACAACCAGCGTGGCGGGGTTATATTTGGATAATGAATCATTGGTATCCAGAAATACACGTATCTCAGCGTACTTCTTCGCGTAACTAGCTACAAGGCGAACGAGCGATGGTCCTAATCAGCCACCATAATGACCAGGTATGAGGAGTGTTCGATGTTCTGGTCAGTATATTTCCTTATTTTATTGTCACTGAGATCAGGTATGGCACGAGAAAACCTTATATTGTGTTTTAACCCTTTTACACTCATATCAGCCGAAAAACGGCTTCTGCAGTGATCTTGAGAAGTGTCCATTTGCAGACCAAAACAAAACTATTTTTAAAAATTTATCACTGGAATGAATGGCTCGATAACACGGAGTTAACTTGATGACCCATACAGTACAACGAGGGCATAAACTGTATCCGTGAGCTCTATTGAAATCCATAATACGTATGTGTCATGTTACCTTATGTCCATCATACCTCATGAACAAAGTATACTATGTTACCCATGAATGCATACATGTCAATGTCCCCGTGATTCCAAGTCTACAAGCGAATGACTCGTTGTCTGAAGGAGGGAGGGCGGGGTATGGCGCGAGAAAGGAGAGGGGCGAGAGAGTGGGGTGGGTGGGATGGGTTGGTGGGTTTGGGGTGTGTGTGAGATGATCAAAGTAAATGGAAACTTGACAAGATTCAATCTTCAGCAGAATATTATTAAATCAGCACATATGCATATATTTAACACAATAAAGAGTATGTACAGATTTTGGTCATAATCCGGATAAAGTGTCTAGATGCGGACACAGATTTATTCCAGGATCTATGGGATCCCAGATAATAATGCTCGGATCTACCTAAAATTTTACCACAATGGTTTGTGTTCTCATAGACTAGGACTTCAAAACATGTCTTGTATCCGGATTAATGTCATGGGTTAATATGATTTTAAAATACCTGTAAAACACAAATTCCGACATTGCAAAAGGGCGATGATCTGAAACCTGTATTTTTGTGCTTGTTTATTTAAAGATTATAAACAATAATGGCAATGATACATTTTAATTAAATAATTGTTACAAAATATAAGTTTACATCGACCAGAACCGTAAGCCGAATGCTAATTAATCCCCTCGACACTGGTGTACAAGAAATGTAACAGACAATTATATAATCTCCGATCAGAGATCATCAACATAGTAGCACTATACACCATGCAATGTCAAGTAGGAGTTTTACATAGAACTATGCAATAAGTAGCAAAAAAAGGAAAATGTCTTCATAAAATGGGCATGCAGTAGTAATAAACTTTCTTGATTATTCTAATTTATAGCTTTACTGTTATTATGTAGCTTCAAACTTCAATCGCCCCTTATAACAACCCTTTCAAATTTATTGTATTTTAAAGAAATTATTCTAAGATGCTAATGTTGGCAATAACCGTTTTATGCAGAGCTAATAACATTTGAATGTGAATGAAATGTAGTCCTTGAAAAGCACTTTAACACCACAGTGAAGCCTGCCACCACAGTGAAGCCTGCCAAAACAATGCAATCTATTAATCAGATCTGTTGATCAAATATATGTGCCGGAGTGGGTCGGGCATGTGGTCGTCACGAAAGCTGTCATTGTGGTAATCCTTGAGCTCTGGGTCATCAGCTGGTCACCGATCCCACATGGCTAAGTTGGTCAGTCTCCCTCGGCCATTAGTCCTTCCTGGCGGCTCTCAGTCGTATTCCTCAGTGCGTGCAAAGCCCTCTCATTGGCACTTCCATGGGGCTCACCCACAAAGTTTGCTGGCCGGAGGAGAAGTGCGGGTCCGGTCGAACTTGACAGGACAGACTACCGAGAACCTTTCATCGAGCGAGGCTGCAAATCAACCAGCAACATCAGGTCATAGTAGCTCTTCCAAAAGCACTGTGATTGATGTGTATGGTAATGTAGATGCGGATGCGGAGGAGGAGGAGGATATGTGTGTACAATGTGATGTGTCGTATTCCTTTTACACTAGTGATGGTGCAATTTCTTCAATGCCTCAACTTGTACACAATGTACTATTCGTGTCGCGTCCACTAAGAAGGCATAATACTTTTATCATGTGCGAACGCTTAGCTCATAAATATGTATTGACATATATGGCATCTAAAACCTCTATAGTGCCATCGGACCACTCCTTCCGTAGAGTAACATAGCGACCTAATATTGTTACGCTAGCCATGGGATTTAAGACACACATGCACAATCCCCACCCACCAATCCCGCCCACGCACCCACTCCCAACTCTCCCTCCATCCATTCATCGTTCATTCATTTGTTTACTCATTCATTCCCGTGTTCGTTAGCTCGTTCATCCATTCATGCATCCATCCATCCAATCCCATCCAATCCCATCCAATCCCATCCCATCCCATCCCATCCCATCCCATTCCATTGGATCCATCCATCAATCATCCATCCACTCACCCACCACACACACACACACCCGTTCGTTCGTTCGAGCGTTCGTTCGTTCGTTCATTCATTCGGTCGTTCGTACAGTTATTTTTTATAAATTTGTTTCGTCATGTACACCTTACCTCTGTACTTTTCCAGACTATATCCAAGTGATAATCATTGAGGATGTCACTTCTGTTATTAATATCATCCACTGCGGTGTACACTAGATCTAAGCACTGACGGACATTTGTCCATGCGTCGCTTCCAAGAGGGAACAAAGCCATAAAGTGCAATGGATGGCCATCAGCACTAAGGTTTTGACATAGCGCCCCTTTGCATAACATCGAATAAAACAAGAGAGTTTGAAAATTAAACTGCCTGAGCATTATTTTGAAATATCGGAATAAGTGTCTTCCCAATAATGAACTTATTGCAATGCGTTGAACCGTTAAATATTATCTCTCAAGTATGAAATTGATTTTCTTATGAATGTTGCCTTGTTTCTCTGCATGTGAGCGGCGTGAGAGTCGCTGTCTTATAGGAGGACTCGGGTATGCGTGCGGTCATCTAGTGATCCGTGTATTGTAAAGGGCCTTAGACCTCTGCTCTGGATAGTTAGCCAAAGCAGATTCGCGCCCAGCACAAAACATTATGTATGTCAGAACAACAAATGACGATTTTTTCTTTGTTATTCTCCTGTGTATCTTCCATAATCGCTAGAATTTTCTCGAAACATCTACTTTTAGCAAACATATAATCGATATTATCTGATAGATGCAGACGATATCGTTGTACGAATTGTATGTCTCTACTATTTAATAAATATGCTGTTGAATATTTTGAAACTAAGTTGACTGGACGCTGTTGCTACAGGCAGCAAGAGCGCCCATCTCAAATTAGTTCCAAAATATTCAATAACTTATGTATAGTTTTCTGGAAAATGATAGTCAGAGAGTTCAAGGATCGATCGATCCCAACACGATGGGTGGAGCTTTGCTAGAGATGGGCTGGGCATAGCTAAAATAGAAAGGTCCATTATGTAATAAATCGCTGCCTTCTAATGTTATGTATGAATCCTCTTTAGCTATGCCCCGCCCATCTCTATCTAAGCTCCGCCCATGCTGTGCGCGTGTTGGGATCGATTTATATAATTTGAGCCCTGAATTCCCAGAATTCCAATTTCATGGTAACTATACAGGTAAAATGCTGGACATTTTAAAACTAATTTGTAGTGTTCGGTCCGAACTCGAATATTCATTATAGTAGACCAATATGAATCAATATTCGCATAGCATACGAATATTTGAGTATTTATGAAATATTTAAATGTTGTCTTTAAAGGGATTGAAAACAAAAATGTTGTCTGGTCGGATCAATGTGAAACTAGTTTCTAGGTCCTATATGGACTTGATTTGGTATTAATTTAAAATTTAAATGATGTTCCAGTGGTTTTTATAGGATCAGCGTTACGCGGGTCGGGCTCCCCACCACTCCTTTGGCTCTTAAAGATGGCTGCTGATATTTGGGCCAAATGTAAATGGTCAAAATTAGCATTAAAGGCAAGGTTACCGGCTTTGCTTATTGCCAGAAACTAAAGCATGTTGGCATGAGCAGATGTTGCTCCATAACACACACGGTCATCCCACAGACATTGTTCGAATTGCTACTAAGCACACGGTTTCTTATCCCAAAGAAGCAGGTTAACTTTTGGGTCAACGATCTTCGTATCAAGATACCCCCTTGTGCCATCAAGGCTAGCGGTTGTGAATTTGCCAATTTCCCTTAATCACACAAGTTCAGTGATCATATTAGGAGACACCGTATAACGTACATTGCTGCCTACGCAGAAATGTATACCCTTACGGGGAGACGTTGAAAATAAACATGTCTTTTATTCAAAATATCAGTCAAAATTGTTTTTCATCCGGTCGGCTAGCACCTTAATAAACTCCTAATTGATATAATTTCCTAATTAGTTATAAATTTTCCATTGGCTCTCTCCAATAGCGTTTTTCACCCAAAGTAAATATAGGAATTGTATGATAGCGATATTGAAAATGCATTTTCTCATCGATTTTTAAGCCGAGTGACTAGATACTTGCCAGATATCTAGCATGTATTGAGCGCGGTGGTGTCAATGTATGTTTCTTACGGTTACCTACGATAATTCGTTCCTATTTATCTCTCATATGAAACATTCGAATAATTAGAATATTCCTTCATATAATTATAAGTATATTCCAATACCGATTTTAGACGAATACTGAACACTACTCATTTGATGTGTGGGTGGGCGGAAGGGTGGGCAGGCGGGCGGACAAGCGAGGGAGGGGTGGAGGGATGGAGGGAGGGAAGGAAGGAGGGCGAGAGAGAGAGAGAGAAAAAAAAGGAGGAAAGCGCTAGAAAGAGGGAAGAGAAAGCGAAAGAGAGGGATGACGGCAGGGATGGAGGGAGCGAGTGAGGGATGGAGGGAGAGGGAGCGGATGGCGGAAGGGGGGTGGCGAGAGAGAGCGAGAGAGAGAGAGAGAGAGGTGGGGGGAGAGAGAACGAGAGAGAGAGAGAGGGCGGGGGATGAGAAAGAGAGGGAGCGAGGGTGAGAAAGAGAGGAAGCGAGACAGAGGGAAAGGCGCCTCAGCTGGTGCAGCACTACCTAGCAAATGCAAATCTTTATGTCGGTTAAGTCTCTAGTGAGAACACAGCCTTAAGACGTGTTCTCACTAGAAACTTAACCGGCGTAACGCAATGCTCAAGTATGGCGTTATTCCAGATTAACTCTCCAGTGAAAACACGTCTTAAGGCTGTGTTCTCACTAGAGGCTTAACCGACGTAACGCAATACTGAGGTATGGCATATTCCCGATTAACTCTCCAGCGAGAACAAGTAGCGCTACGGTCATCATTTAATCCCTTTCTCCACCAGGTAGCGCCACCGTCCAGTCCAGTACTATCTTCCAGCAGCATGAACGCACAAATATATATCGGCGTGGCACTGATTAGTACCAACACCACTCATACCACGGTTCGATGATAATAAACTGTGTGGTTATCATGGTTCAATATGGAGACCCAAACGTGTGTTACAATACGTGCTAACTGGGCTGAAGTTTCAGGAGCAAACTGAAAGTCGACTTTTAAATATACCTGTTTGACAAGGTAGATCATAAATTAACTATTCGTCATCACTTCGGAAAAATGTAATTCCCATAATAGCCTGTAACCCATTCATAACGACGCCAGCCGAAGCTGGCATCTGCAGTGGTCTTGAGGAATGTCCATTTGTAGGCCAAGAGAAGGATAGTTTTGACGATTTACCAATGGAATGACTGGCTCGGTCATTCCAGTGGTAAATTTTCAAAAATACTCTTATTTTGGCCTAAAAATAGACAATCAATAAGGAAATATTTTGATTTTCCTTACCAAATTTAGACGAGCATTAGAATATTTCACCCGGGCACCTGAGAGATACCCTGTTTGAGAACTTAGGCCTACTTTTAAATGTTAAATCATTCAGAAGAGACTGTCCTTGAAGGTTCAAACATAAAACAGGGATTTTCTTTAAAGCGCTTACTGCCTTTTGTCTAAGAATGACAGAGTAATACTTATTTGATTGGCTGGCATTTTTTCAGGCTCATTTTTGACAGTCAACATTCATTTCTAGCTAAGCCTCAACCCCCTCCCCACCCCACCCCCATTGCTAACTAAGTTCCGCCCACGGTTTGCGCATAGTTGGGTCGATTTATATATTTTGAACAGTGAATAACCAGAATCCCAATTTTAAGGTAACTATATAGGTAAGCTGTTGAATATTTTGAAACTAATTTGGCTGGGGACAATAACAGCTTCCAGTGAAATTAGTTTTAAAATATTCAACGGAATTAAATTATTAAATTGGAATCCGTCCAAGACATACAATTCGTGCACTTGACCTACTGGTCACCCTTTAGGATGTAGCTATATTACGTCATAATTATTATGACCTCAGTTCACACCTGACTTAATTGATTATGCCGCCATATCATTTAGTGGCAGATCGAACCCTTCCATTCTCCCTCCGTCGTCCAGCCAGCTGTAAGTTCGGCCGGCCACCTGTGTTGCAATACGTTTGTTCGTCAAAACGAGATGCTAGACATTTTATATTTCCCCATGCACGTCATCAAAAGGGATCTTCATACCAAGCGTGAGTTCCTCGCATTCTGATGGTGGGTGCCCTAACGATCCATAATAGATAATTTTAAGCGTTTTCTCGTAAATAAATACGAGCAGAAGTGCAAAACAATTTATCAGTGCAGCTATTATTGAAAAGATGCGTACTTGGTCCTTGGACAATCCACTGTTGTTATCACGATCTTGTTGAGAACTGGTGTGGATATTAGCAACTCAGAACTTTGCCCTCTGTGTCCGAACTATGACAGCGCCGAGCATGGGCTCGCCTATTGACGGGATTCTCAGATCTTCCTGTATCACGATCGTCTTATGGCGTCTGCGTGATGCGGCACAACAAAGCGACAATAACGCAAACAACAACGTTTATGCTATAGATATAATAATGCTACCGATTGACAATAGCTTTAAAAGGCATACACAGATATTTATATTCATCTAGACAATATTGATTCTTGTAGGATCGCTTCGAAACATAACAGTATTTATGCTTTCCTTTAACTGTCCGCTTGCTGAATTTATACAGACCACATGTTCTATGGGGGTTTAACTATGGATATGCTGAATATTTTGAAAACTATTTGACTGAATGTTGTTGGTGGCTAAGCCAGCAACAACTTTCAATGGATTGTTTTCAAAATTTTCAGCAAGTTCAGAGTTATTCCCCGTTGAAAGTATTGTCTGGCGGCTTACAGTAATCGTGGTAGCTGCTCTTTGTATTATCTTGGCTTCGGACAATCTAATCTCGGGCGGCGATATTCGATTCATGAAATTGAGTATTCTCTCTTGCCTGTGGCTGTGCCATCCGCGCCTTTTCTTTCTCTTCCACTGTTTTATAAATAGGAAAGAATATGCGGAAAAGATTAGATGCACTCTTCTGTGGATAGCTCAATGACTTGTCTTTAACAAGACGAATCCAGTCTTTGGATAAAGCGTATGGCATCATAATCAACTACGTCATATGTAGGTTGACGTCATGATCAATCACGTCATAAATGGCGTAATTAAGTCCGTTCTAAACGCTTAACGGGGCATTTTCACACCGAAATGCTTGAAATAATATTGTTAAAATTGCATAGTTTTGGCGGCTTAGATTATATGTATAGATGTAATGACGCTAAATAAACTCTAACATTTGATGATTTCATTGCCTACAAATTAATCTAGTTTTTTAACTTGTGAAATTAAATTAAAGACACGAGTCCCTAATTCAAAGAAAAATTTATATTAATTTGTAGTGAATGAAATCACCATATTATATTAGGATATATTTCATTTCACTACATTGAGGCACACAAGTTAAACTTTTAAACGTTTATAATTTAAAATTTTTTTGTTTTCAAACACCCTGTTCATATTAAAATACTTGAAAATAAAATTGTTATAATTATATATACACCTGTGCAAAAGTTAAGCACCACCCTATTTTTACGCACATGCGAGGGTATATTCATGTGCTATGAAGAAAGCAATAGCATAAACATTTATGTACCCATCCATCTTAGTGCAAGAGGTAATAATGCAACTAGAGGAATGCTGATTATGATGGTGGGGAAACACTGTATGTTTTTGTTTGAACTTGAAAACGAGGCCTGAATATGGTTACGTTGACACAACTGACAACTATTGCCCTACAGTTGACACACGTGGCTAGATTGTCATTAATGGTGTCTGAAAACGAAGTTTAACATCTGTGCACGAGTTTGAGACTGTCATTATTAATACCGGGTATATCCACCTTGTGCCTGGATGACGGCCTGGACACGACGTCTCATGCTGGTCACCAACCGACTGATACGCCATTGTGGTATTCGTTGCCATTCAAGATGGAGTGCGTCTGTTAATTCCTGTAGGTTCTGCACAGGAGGATCCCTCCTTCTCACCATGTTTCCCAGAATGTCCCAGATATGCTCAATAGGGTTCGTGTCAGGGCTCCTTGCTGGCCATGGTAGGGTTTCGATGGCATTCTGGCGGAGGTATTCATGCACAGCTCTAGCACGATGTGGTCGGGCGTTGTCATCCATGAATATAGGGTGGGTTCCAGGTGCATGATTTACAAAATGAGGGACCACAACTATATCCAGTATGGAATCTTGATATCTTTGTCCATTTAGTGTTCCAGGTACAGTCAACAGATCCAGCTTACAATCAAATGAGATGCACCCCCATATCATAACGGAACCTCCACCAAATGGAACTTCTTCCATGATGTTACGTTGGTCGTACGCCGTGCGTCTGGACCTCCATACACGAGTTCGACCATCTGTGGCATGAAGCAGGAACCGACTTTCATCGGACCAGTGTACCCGTCTCCAGGATCTCATGTTCCAGTGTCTTCTTTCGTTGCACCACCTCAGACGCTCCTCTTTGTGGTGTGCAGTGAGGAGAGGACGTCTGACAGGTCTCCTAGCTTTCATGCCAGCAGCATACAGTCTCCTTTTGACGGTAGACATTGACACTCTATTGGGCGTTTCCCATTGCTGGCTGAGCACTCTGCTGTTGGTGAATGGAGATCTCCTAACAAGGCGTACTAGGGCTCGATCATCACGGGCAGTAGTCTTCTTCGGTCTTCCAGATCTAGGCCTGTCCTTCACCTCGTTAGTTTGCCCATGTTTTGCAATCAAACGACTGATTACAGTGTGGTTAATGTTCAGCTGTCTGCCAATCTCTCTGCATGACATACCAGTGGTATGCATGCCTATGATTTGCCATTTCACACGATCACTTAACCTTCGTCTTGCC
This sequence comes from Chaetoderma sp. LZ-2023a, assembly GCA_034401795.1. NCBI lineage: Eukaryota > Metazoa > Mollusca > Caudofoveata > Chaetodermatida > Chaetodermatidae > Chaetoderma > Chaetoderma sp. LZ-2023a. The sequence goes on from CM067365.1 coordinate 14,596,865, forward strand.
ATAGCGGTTCACAATCAAGAGCTAATTCTCTCTGTACACATAAACCACGGTCATGAACACAAAATTCCTAATCTTGTCGCCTAAATCTGTATGTAATGTTCTACACCTCAAACTGGACTTTTACATAACTGAACACGTGTGCTGTTTCCCGCCACGCACGGACATCAAGCGGCGTGAAGTCATGCATGCATGTGCATTTCGTACTTGGAATTATGTCAGCTAACGCGGGGACAAAAAGTATGGCAGCCTAGTTGTACCATCATGTTTCTACGTTCTATTGTTTTTGCTGGTGCTTAACTTTTGCACAGGTGTATACATTTAGAGGCTTAATTAAGATATAACGAGACGAAGTAAACATTAACATATGACGATTTCCTTACGTGAAATTTAATATGACCTTCTTAGTGGTCAAATTGAATTAAGGACACGAGTCACTAGTTCTACTTCACAACCAAAAAAAATTGTTTTAATTTATACGGAATCAAATTTCAGATTTCTTTTTTCGTTTCATTACATTTAGGTACACAATATAAGCCGTTAAAATTAACCAATTTTAACAATTTTATTCTCAAGCATTTTGGTGCGAATACACACCGTTTATAGTCGATCAAGTTGAACGAATTGTACCTCTTTACTATTTAATAAACATTCCGTTAAACAATTTGAAACCAATTTCACAGGACGCTGTTGCTGCCATGGGTCAAATTAGTTTCAACATATTCAACAGCTTACCTCTATAGTTTTCTGGAAATTGAGAATCAGGGAGTGCAGGGATCGATTTATCTCAACACGGACAAACCGTGGATGATGCTTAGCTAGAGAGTGGCGGGCCATATTTAAAGTCGATTCGTCCATTTTAGATACCAGGGCTCCATACGTTCGTAGAAGATGAAAGAAGATATAGCAGGAATACACCGTAAACAACACATGCATCAACTGCGATATGTGTGACAGCGTGAGTGTGGGTGGGAGAGATTTGCTCTCTAATAGCTTAAAATGGCATGGATTTCCTTCTTGGCCATACACAGATCTCAGCTGCGCAGTGGACATGGGCAGTGGAATCGGTGTCAGTGGATATGAAAATATACATGTATGTTTCAAATGAAGTGTACTTTGGTAAAGAAAATGCTAATCAGATAGGGCATTAGATCACGTGAACACACACGTGAAGCAACAAGTTGATCTGTGTTACGCTTAGTATTCTTTCAGAGTTCGGATATTCTATCTTTTGGTTGTGTGGCCCAGCTGATATGAAGTCACCTTTCCAGAGCACCCACCCATCATATGACGTCATAATGAACTGCGTGATGTGTGCATAGGCAGCAACAGCACCCAGTCAAATTAGTTACAAAATATTCAACAGGTTCCCTGTATAGTTTTCAGGAAATTGATAGCTATGGAATTTGGGGGATCGATCAATCCCAACACGGTGAGGTGTGGATGGAGCTTAGCTAGAGATGGGCGGGGCATGGCTAAAAATGGAAAGGTGAATTGTCAATACAGACATCAACAAATTCCTTCTATCTTGCTCGCTTTTCTCCCAGATGTCCAGCTAATATCTCCTGATGGAATCTGTTCCTGACATTACAGTGTTAATTCTGTGCATCTCATTGATATTTAGTGCACTTAAAAGGATCGAATGAGTCGTTTATCTGGTTTGCATCCCTTGTAAGTCTTGTGTGTCCCTTGTAAAGGGTGCTGGACAGAGTTCAGCTGTAATTTGTTCCGTCTGATATAGTCCGGTCATTGCTAATGCAGTTGATATAATTGCCGCCCTGGTAGACTTCGTTAACACCCAGCGAAAACGTGCACTGAGGTTTGTCGTAGATGCTATGTTAGTTCACATGGATGCGGAAATGCACTTACTGTCTAGTTAGTTTAAAATCTACTGAATGCATCCACAGTCCCGTTAACCGTGGCGGCACAGGACCCAGTCAAATTAGTTTCAAAATATCCAACAACTTACCTGTATAGTTTACTTGAAATTGCTAGTCATGGAGTTCAGGGATCGATCGAACAGAACACGAGCGAAGTGTGGGTAGAGCTTAGCTAGAAATGGGCGGGGTATAGATAAAACTGGAAATGTCCATTTACATGGTCTGTTGTGAAGAACAAGGGACTGATTGCTGTTAGTGTACGAGAGAACAGATCCAAATTGCTTGTTCGAATTGCTGCTCCATAGAGTGGAAGTTTTCGATAAGATCTACCTAAATCATCCAGAATAGGGCAATTGCACGTTGGTTGGTTATCTGCGAAAGTGATTCTATTCGTATCCATGTCTCTTCATGTGGATTTTATTGTAACTTGGAAAGCAAATATTCAAACTTCATCCTTGCTTTAAACCAGCTCATGGAATACTTGCCAGTGGAGCAGTTCAAATGACAACGTCCGTAACGGATGCATCTGTTTCATCTGTTGAAGTGCTTGTCACGTTTCACTGTGACTTTGAAGAGGGCCATTTATATGTGGAATGGACCAATCATGATGAAGACCTTTGACAGCATTGACGTAATATGATACAACACCATACCGTTGACCACAACTTGCCCGCATTCTAAATTTTATCAGCGCAAGGATACAAAACGCCCTCGTTCTCAAGGACAAAATTAGAACCGACGGAGATGATTATTCACACCTTTGCGCGCTTTCTTGACAATTCACGTAGTGATCTCCGTGGCCTAGATAATTGAACCGTTGACCCCAAACTCAAAGCTATCATAAACTGTTGTAATGTGAATGCGTATGCTAAATTTGGTGACTCTGCCATCTTGCACTGGCCAAAATGCACCTCATGACCCCATGACCTAGATATTTGACGGTTTGTCCTGAAACTCATGAGACTTCTAGCCACCTATAATATCAATGAATGTGCCAACTTGAAAATGAATTGTGGTTCTAGGCAACCACAATAGTAATGTATGCAAGCGATTTTACTATTCTACCTGCTTGCATTGCAGAGTTATCGACGAAAATGTGTCTTCTGTATGCACTAAGTAAGCATATGACCTTTTATGCCTAAACGAGCATATTTTCCAGCCAGTTATAGTATGAATATATGTGCCAAATTTGGTTAATTCTAATAGGCTTTGAGAGATATGCCTCTGACGGACAGACATACAGACATACAGACCGACCGACCGACTGACCGACCGATCGACCGACCGACCGACAGACCGACAGACAGACAGACAGACAGACAGACAAACAGACCGACCGACCGACCGACCGACCGACCGACCGACCGACCGACCGACCGACCGACCGACCGACAAACAGGCAGGCAGGCAGGCAGGCAGGCAGGCAGGCAGGCAGGCAGGCAGGCAGGCAGGCAGGCAGGCAGACAGACAGGCAGGTGGACAGGCAGGCAGGCAGGCGGGCGGGCGGGCAGGTGGAGGGGGGCGTGCGGGCGGGCGAACGGATGGATGGGTGGACGGACAGCAGGCGGACGGACAGCTAGACAGCAGCTAGGCAGCCAGGCAGCCAGGCATGCATCCGGTACCAGCCGCAATACTGTAGTTTTGGCGCCGTGAGTGACAATGTGATATTCAAAGTGTAAATTGAAGGTTATCAACAAGTACACATATTGATCAATGGTAAATAGCGTGCCCGGAGGTTATTATAATTCTGAGAATAACCTTAACCTTTTCATGAAAAAATGAAGTTATATAAAGGCATACAAGCCACTCATGACAAAAATATACGCGGATAATAAACACAAAAGAAGGAATATTTCTTGCAAAAAGAGATGGGCAGTATTAGCTATGGGCTAGGAAAAGCAGCTTATATTTTGGTCAGTCCAACAAGTTTTCCATCCATCATTTTTTCCCAGGCCAAACTCCCTAACAGAGAGAGGAACAGACAAAATTAAGAGCAGCCGGTGATGAGAAAATTGCACTACTGCATCAACAGACCGGAACAGATCAAATGTGGGTCATTAGGTATCAACAACTTGTAAAGATAAAGAAATCTACAGAAATGGAAACCCAGTCAGTAGAAAGTCAGCGCAAGAAGCAGTACTGACCCTGACACCCATTCAAATTTATTAAAGAAAAACTGTAAAGAGTATTTTAAACCTAAATCTTGATACCTTCTTAAACAGACGTGAAGAGCTTATTACCCGGAAATATATTGGTGAAATATACACTGCAATACTAGTGAAATGCACAAAGCAAGTATATTTTTGATGCACTACAGGACCCCGATCTGTAGCGACAGATAACCTTTTCAACAAAGTGGCCAGGATAAAACCAATACCGTGAGCCTAGTTTTCTCCATCGAAAATGATATAGTAGAAAACATTCTGACTGAAGACCCAGTGGGAAACAGCCACGACATCGTGATCGGTTTCATTTAGCTATCATATCTATGTCACCTATTAAATGATATCTTTACTGAAAACAGTAACAAACTATTAAATCAAATATTTTTGCTCGACAAAAAGGCCAAAATCGGCCTCAACCGTTGTAATGATGACGATCTTGTTGACCATATGTGCAAATGTTAGGGTATTAGCCTGATAAGTCATGTTCTACCAGTACACGCGGCTAATAATATGGGATATATAGAAATATTATCACATTACTATAATAAATATTTGGTGGTAGAATTATTACAATATTTCGCACAGCACGAGAACATAGTGAGTTCTACATGGCATTATGTTCGAAAACTGGCTACGAGGCATGTAGAGATATTCTGGTACCGAATATAGTACATTATTGGAATTTGACAATGGTGTGCCACTACTAAATTTCATATGACGAAATTACTGTACAGTAAACATTTTTTAAACCTTTGATACTTTATTAGCGTATTCATATACGTATCTAACCATATGGGTGACCTTCTGGGGTCGAACCTATTGCAAACAGTATGGTATAGAAAATCGTTGATCTGACAGAATTTGCGCCAATTTTCGGTATGGAATTGTGTACTATGAAATTACGTTCCTGTAGAATTTTCTTTTATTTCGGAATACAACTAACATATTTCCTATAAGTATTTGTGGGTGAAATTCTGGGGCTGAACGTATTGCAATGAAAACCATGAATTATCCTAAGTTTGCGCTTATTTACGTTATGAAATTTTTTAATCTCACTACGTCGTAAGCTTATGCCTATCCCTATCTAAACATATGGGTGATATTCTGGGCCGAACCCATTATGAGCGATATGTCAGGACATGATAGGCTTACATGGGCAGTCGTTGTCGTTGCAATACGTAATACAGGTCTATGATAGCAACAATTAGGTGGGTATGGTGTGGTGGGCTACCAGTCAAAGTATTTTGTTAGAAAAACACACAATTGTGCCCAAGTAAGTAACATTTTGGTGGCGGTTGCTTGAAATGACTTCCACAGGCCTAACGTTGTCAATCGGTCACTGAATCCGGATGGTATATTAATACATTAATACTGCGCTCGTGTTGGTATCGATGGATCTCTGAGCTTCTTGACTTTCAATTTCCAGAAAACTATACAGGCAAGGTGTTGACTATTTTGAAAGCAATTTGACTGGGTGCTGTTGCTGCTTGTGGCAGTAACATCGCCCCTTCAAATTAGTTTCAAAATATTCACCAGCATGTTTTGTAAATAGCAAAGACATACAATTCGTACAACGTGTCGGACTATTAAAGCATTTAAGACGGACTAAATTGAGTCAGTCATGACGTCAAGATTATGACGTCATCCTATACGTCACGTGGTTGAGTATGACATCATATGACGTAACATGATGGATAAACAACATGAAAATGCCCATTAGTAAGTGGTATTAATTATCCTCCTTCCGGCAGTATGTATCCCTCCGTTGTATTCAGGGCAACACTGTATGATTGGCCTTGTTAAAATATGTCACCTATAAATATGGGTGGTCTCTTAATACAAGTGGTCCATATTGTGTGGGCCACGCATTACCAAGTGGTATTAGCCATGTAATGCTCAATTTTCTCATGACAATTTCAATAGAGAGATCCATCTCTAGGTATGCCACGCCTATTTCTAGCTTAGCTCCACCCATTTTTGCGTGTTGGAATTATATATATATATATATATATATATATATATATATATATATATATATATATATATATATATATATATATATATATATGTACGCTGAATAATGAATTTTCAGACTTCCAATTTCAAGGTAACTATACAGGTAAGCTGATGACTATTTTGAAACTAATTTGACTGGGTGCTTTTAAAGGTTTGCTGCCTCTGGTCGCAACAACGCCAGGTCAAATTAGTTATCAAAATATTCAACACGATGTTGATTAAACAGTAAAGACACAATTTGTACACTTGCCGGACTATTCAATGTTCATGACTGATCTCGATATGCCATTCATATACACATTTTGGATTGTGACGTCAGCCTGTACACGAAGTAATTGACTATGACGTCATATCCTTCAGTTACAGATCGAATCCAGCCATTATCATAGAAAATGACTGTTGAATAAATAGCAAAGACATACAATTCGAACAGCGTCTAGTCAAATTAGTTTCAAAATATTCAACAGCATATTGATTAAATAGTAAAGACGTGCAATTCACATACTTGACTGGCTATTCAATGTTCCTGGTGGAGCTAGATACGTCATTCATCACACATTTTGATTGTGACGTCCATCTACATCTGGCCTAAATAATTTTGACGTCATATACAGAAAAATCCATTATCATAGAAAATGTCCTATGTCTAATTGCCGTCCAAGAGACCATTGTGGTTTTTCTTTTGCAATTTGCTACTGGAATTATAGGATCGGTTATCCAGCCAGTCATCCCAGTGGTAAACTTTCAAAACAAGTTCTCCGGCGAGTATTTAATGCAAATGGACATTTCTCACGATCACCGCAAGAAGCCATTTGTGGTCAGTTTGATAGAGTGCTAATGTGGATGTATAAGAGACGCCGTGAGTGGACGTGTGCTTGAGTACCTTCATCTGCAGAAGGAATGATAAACATGTGTTGTACGCAGTCCTCCAGCAAAAGAAGAGTACTCATTTAGAGTAGTTATTTGGAGTTCCGTTGGCTGTTTATTAAAATAATTAAGCGGTCATCGCCGCACAAACTCTATTACAGTCGGACCAGAACAAATAAGAGAACTCGCCATGAATCACGCGCATGAAGATAATAATTATGAGATATCCAGCAATCTAAAAATAGAGCCGTGTCTTCGCGCCGAGAATTAATAGATCTCGTATCGATGGAGATCTCGCGAGACACAGCCCCACAATCCCCTGCCCGAAATGGCCGCGCCTATAGGCAATTCTAGACAGCAATAAATAGAAGCGTGTCCGCTGGAGCTGGCACGCAATAAATGAATGTGTCAGAAAGGCGTTTAGATTGCTGCTAGTAGCGCTTACTCACCGACTTCATAGCAGCAGCCACCCCGTCAGCCAGCCAGCCACACCGACCAGCCTAGGCAGGTGTGAGCTTGATCACATAGACCTACAGTTTAACTCAGAAATAACTTAACAAATACAGTTGAATATTTTGAACATAATTGGATTGAAAAACATTGCTGCCATGACTTCTAGGCCAATTATGTTCAACATATTTAATAGAACATTTCGTTCAAAATTGTTCCAACTAACAGGATTCAGTTTTTGTTTTTTGGAAGAATGGTAACTTATTTTTAGTAGTACTGTACCGGCGCCGCTGTGAATTACGATGTTAGCAGAGCTCTTCATTTTCGAGTGACATTAGAACCTTGATGTAATCGCTTGTCTCTTCTAAAATATTAAATGAATGTGGCTAGAATTTGGTGATTTCTTGTTGCCATGACTACATATACACATGACTGCATACAATAGATGGGCCCATTCATTCATTGCTAGCTTTGCCCCGCCCATTTCTAGCCAAGCTCGGCCCACTTTTTGGATCGATTTAAATATATACTTTAAATCCTACTTTTCAGAATCCGACTTTCAAGATAACTTTTCAGGTAAGCTGTTTGGAAGATTTTAGAAACTAATTCGACTTTGTACTAGGAACCTGGTATCATCTACACTACAGTAATACAGTCGTCTTGATTAATGTCCATTTGCAATCCAAGAGAAGAAGAATATTTGCAAATTTATCACTCTAATAACCGACTTGGTAACCGAGGCAGTCATTCCAGTTGTAAATTTCAAAAAAATATTCTGTTCTTGGCCTGCAAATGAGCATTGGCTATGCAAGGACATGAATCTTCTTGTCCATTTAATACCACTCTGATGGTCAAGCCGGCCAAAAAAAACCTCTACAGGGGTGCTGATGAATGCCCATTTTCAGGACGACAGAATGCTATTTCCAGTTATTTGATATTTCACTGGTAAATTTACAAGAATTGTCTTCTCTTGGCCTTCAAACTTTTATTTTCTTGAAAAATCTTGACAAATTAATTATGCCGGTACTGCTTGATAGAGCTAAGGCCTCTGGCTGATGATAAGGAAAGGGGGTACAACACAGAATGGATGAGCAATAGCCAGATGTATGATAATATGGGTTCCGATTTTTAAAGTATGATTTGAGAGCAAAACAAAGTTCCCCAAATTCTATGACATACGGAGAGACTGACTGACATCCATTAAGTATTACCATAAAATGTAATTTGACTAGGGTTTGGGCTACTCTCGTGAATGCCGGCTATGGGAAATTCTCCTCTACCATCTACTAATAGCACAAATTTTAACTGTAAGTAGCTAGCATATATCAAATCTATTCTTCAAGGTATAGGTCAAAAACAGTTAATGAGTGAGGATTATATTAATAAAAGTATATTGCTAAATAGATGGGCCCGCGTGTAATAAAGTGAACTTGAACTTGAACTTAGGCTATACGAGAAGTTCATTGTGGCATGTAGAACTCATTTGACTCTATAAATATCACTGCCTTTTAATTTATTGTAGTGATGAGTTCATAAAATAATATCGCTAGTAATGATCATGACGTCATTGATACAAATGTTGACCAATACTACTTATGCCAAAACATTCTAACCAATGAAGAAAGCAAAGCAGATATCTATGGGTGCTATAGTTTCGTTGGGCTCCCAAACGCTAGGCGAATAGGTGCCGTAGAATTGGTTGGGTTGGAACCTCGGTCAGGTCAGAAAAATGGAAAAATTACATTCCAATAATGACTGTGCTATATCCTAGTGCCAGTGCGTCGTCAATGACAGGGTTCATAGAACTAATGCTTGACAATAATTAAAACTACATACATGTCAGTGCCTAGAGATATGGCAAGTCTGGAATGCACACTATCAGTTCCAGTCAATTCGTGCGGTTGTGAGTCGGGTAGTTGAAAGCTGGTCCGATGAGATAAGATTTTAATCTTCTGGGTGGTGGGCCAGCTGGTAAACTAATCGGCTCCCAAACGCTAGGCGAATAGATGCCATAGAATGGGCTGGTTTCGAACCTCGCTCAGGTCGAAAATTGAAAAATGAAAAAATTACATTCCAATAATGACTGTGCTATATCCTATTGCCAGTGCGTCGTCAATGATAGGGTTCCTAGAACTAATGCTTGACAATAATGAACACTAAATACATGCGAGTGCCTAGAGATATGGCAAGTTTGGAATGCACACTATCAGTTCCATTCAATTCGTGCGGTTGTGAGTCGGGTAGTTGAAAGCCAGTCCGATGAAAGAGGATTTTAGTCTTCTGGGAGGTGGGCCAGCTGGTAGACTAATCGGCTCCCAAACGCTAGGCGAATAGTTGCCATATAATTGTCTGGGTTTAAACCTCGCTCAGGTTGAAAATTGAAAAAAGATTTAACTTGCATTCCAATAATGAATGTGCTCTATCATAGTGCAGGTGCGTCGTCAATGACAGGGTTCCTAGAACTAATGCTTGACAATAATGAAAACTACATACATGCCAGTGCCTAGAGATATGGCAAGTCTGCAATGCACACTATTAGTTCCAGTCAATTCGTATGGCTCTGAGTCAGGTAGTTGAAAGCTGGTCCGGTGAATGAGGATGTGTGTCTTCTAGATGGTGAGCCAGTGGGTAGACTACTTCATATTGACAAAATCTGTATACATAGATTTCAAACACACATTTTAGCTGGAAATATGAGCATTTGAGTTGAAATTATTTAGATAAAAAATGCAAACATTTATGTTTGACCTGAAATGTGCAAATTTGTGATTAATAGTCAGATTATCATTAGTTCTGCCCGCTTTTCTGATATTGGGGTTTATAGTATATATACGCTAACCCTCAAGATCACAAAAGGTGGCAGAACGAATGATAATCTAACTACTACCTACATTGTAGCGAGGTTTGGCGTATTCAAGGACGACATAAACAGAAATCTCTCACTGTAAGCATTAATAGAATTGTGACAATGCGTCTAGGCGCGAAAATACAATCGCTAGATTACATCGTATGGTAACGATTGTTGTCACAGTGGCGAAATAATAGCACCGCACCAATCGATTATATGCTTACTTGTGTCGTGAGAATATAGTGCTATGGTTTAACATAATATCTTCTACCCCATCCCGCCTCATTCGTGGATAATAGAGAAATCCAATCTGTCAGTCAAATATATGATGTCATAATGAATTACGTCACATGTAGGTTGAAGTTAGGCCTACAACCAATTTCGTCATGAATGGCGTATCTCACTCCGTTGCACACGCGTTACTAGTCTGTCAGGTTGTACGAATTGTATGGCATCACTATTTAATAACCATTCTGTTCCATAGGTAGCAACATCACCCAGTCAAATTAGTTTCAAAATATTCAACAGATTACCTGCATAGTTTCCTGGAAATTGAAATTCATGGAGTTCTGGGTTCGATCGATCCCCAACACGGGCAAAGTTTGGGTGGAGCTTAGTTATAGATGGGTGGGGTATTGCTAAATCTGGATTCATCCATTGTGATTTGACTATAAACACAACGATGTTTCTTATGTCAATCCATCCATTCTTTCTGACATGTATTTTGTAACACAGATTTGAATAGTACAAATCGCTCATGCGCATACCTTCACTATTTGACTGGTCGTCCCAAACATCTATGACACGAGGTCGGTAAAACAGTGGTGCGCATGATCAGCTATTTAGATGGAACCGGTAATTAGTATACACCTGGCGTCAAACTGGCATAAACATGGTCAATAAAATGTGCTACTTCAGTTTTTGAATGTAATCATGCCACAATATTATGATGTAATGAATGTAATCATGCCACAATATTATGATGTAATGAATGTAATCATGCCACAATAGTATGATGTTGAAGCAGAAACCTTTAGCGATTTTAGCAAAACCACGAATTTTCTAAATTCCTATGTGCAATAAAGATTATATGTATTGCGACCGATAGGTTGAAAAGGCGTAAAAGGTGTAAGGTCACCTGTTTTCATAAATATCAAAATATCATCAACTTTAATATAATATTTATTAACGTCAGTAAAATTTAATTCGCGATTTTAATCTGATATTTTGTTCGAGTGACAAACACAATTATTAAGAATAAAATAGATTTTGCTGGGATTCTATGATTCACTTGCAGACAAGATCACGGGATCGGCCGAGAAAATACTACAGGAAATGACTTTGTTGTGTTACAGGCGCACTCAGTCGAAAATTACTGAATCCACAATTTTTTTATATTATAGTGCGTGTGTGCGTGCGTACGTACGTGCGCCTGTGCGTACGTGTACGTGCGTGTGCGCGTACGTGTGCGTGTGCGTGTGCGTGTGTATGTATGTGTATGCGTGCGTTTGTGTGTTTTGTAAGAAGAAAGACATGAAAGTTAAAATGTCTACTGTATCTATCAATTATATCTTTCCGAAAGGCACGTGCATTAACCCTTTTAACACTCATATCAGTCCAAAACCTTTCTGTAGTGGTCTTGAAAAAAAACATTTTAGACAATTTTCCTCTGGAGCCAGTCATTCCAGTGGCAAATTTTCAAAAATAGTCTTCCTTTCGTCAGCAAATGAACATTTTCTATGAGTAAATTTTAAATTTTTTGAATAAATTGGAGGGTTAAAGGATTAAATAGATCCGGTTTAATGTTGGCACTCCGGCTGTAACACCTTTTCATTTTACATTCCTTTGGACTCTAGTTCTCAAGCGACTTGCATATTTACCACTAAATACATTGAAAATAATTTGACGGGAATTCATAAATATATTTATTTAAAATATTCAAAAATAGTCGGTAATACATACACTCAGTATACCCAATGACAAATCATTCTGCATTGTCCAGTGACGTCATTTAATGACGTACACTGATCACAGACCTTATCACTCGCAAACTTGTTTGGCATGTTATTCTCCAGGAAGAACAACAAACGATTATTAGCCTGGATGTTCACATCGCTGTAGATAAATAATTCTCTCTTATCACGCTCTCACTTGGAGACAGGAAATCCGGTTAAAAGCTATAGTCATTATACCACGTTTCTAAGCAACAATAGCCTATTTATCTATTGCCTTAGGTATATCAAGATGAGGCATTGCATATAATGAATACGATCCAAAAATAATCCTGTGCATGCTACTCGTAATTATGGTACTTCAAATTCAAAGCAGACGTTATTGACTATAGCCACTCTGACACAAAGGTATCAGAGTATCAAAGGTTTTCTATACATGTATTATATAGTCGGAATTAGATTCGTACCGTGTGTCAATTGCGCTCATCCTTAGATGTGTTTGAATTCATTATCGGCAGCTGAGAATGAACGAACTAATTTAGAACGTCTTATAACCAGGTTAAAAACAGTTCCAATATGAAAGCATGAAGCTGTCATCATGACGTCACATCTAGAATTCCATTATACTATGGCTCAATATAGTTTCTTCATAATAAGTACTACTATGGTAACGTATTGATAAGAGTGTGTGGTGAGATGTAGGTTGTGGTGAAACGGGCCAAATCTGCCTCGTGATTATGTATGATTACTGTATTCTGCGGCTGTAGTAGTAGAAACATCCTACAGCTGCAATCAGTCCATCTTCGCTTTTTCCCACTGTGTCTCGTCCTCAGCGAAAATCCTTAGCTTCCTCAGGTCCATTGTTGACTTGAGTGTACCTAATCCTGCTTACTTGAGATCACATCGTAGTACACTTAGCAGATTTATGCAATGACGTCCTCTCCTAGCTCTGTATTTTCTGGCTCCGAGTAGGGCGAATTCCAAGGTTCCCTGTGCTGGTGTGTCTTCTGGCATCCTTAGCACATGGCCAAACATGGACCATCTTTGCTGGGCGACTTTTACAGACAGCGGAGGCGTATTACACATCTTGTATAGTGCATCGTTAGAAAGTATGCTCTCTGGCCATCGGTGTCCAGTGATGGTGCGTAGGTGTTTTGCGGTGGGAGGCGTCAAGTTTGTCTAGAGATGCTTTTAGAGCTGCCCAGGATACGCAAGTTTGCATTGTCTAAACGCAGTCTTTTTACCAAGGGCATCTTTGATCCACGAACCTATAGCTTCAAGAAGGACTGGAAAACTATGTTTCCCATGATGCAGCGTGCAGCAATGTCAGCAGTACTGTAAAGCAGTGAGCCCAGGATTTTACTTTTCCTCCATGGTTCGCCGCCACGGAGTGGATCGTCATTTTCTTTAGTTTCCTGCTTTGTAGAGAGGTATATGTGGGTGAATTCTGTTTTGGATTCATTCATAAAAGGATTCTCAATTTTTAGTTTCCTTGCAGCTATCGGGAGAAGTTCGTCAAGAGGTTTCTTTTCCTCATCTATACAGTCCACATCGTCGGCATATTCCATCTCTAGCGGCATGCCCAGTATTGACACCGGGGGAGGGGGGGGGGTTGGTCTTGTGGAGTTTTCCCGCATGGATTTCAATGCAGCAGCCAGGTAACAGGTGGAGAGCAAAGGGAATAGCCCATCTCCCTCTGGAGAGCCGATTGATGTTTCAAGCTCTACAGACTTCACTGACTTGACTCGTACTCTCAGCTTCGTGTCTACAAGCAGTAGTCTCACTAGCCGTAGCTCATCTTCATTGCAACTGGCCTGGCGTAGTACGTCTAGGATCTTTGAGCGTTTAATTGTGTCGAAGGCTCGTGACATGGCAATGCCCATTTTGTGAAAATCTTTATATCTCGTGGATGGTGCTGAGAAATGTCCATTTGCAGGCCGAAAGTAGATTATTTTTTTTGAAAATTTAGCGCTGGAATGACTGCCTTGGTTACCGAATCAGTCATTCCAGTGATAAATTTTCAAAAATAGTTCTTCTCTTTGCCTGCTAATAGACAGTGATTATGAAAGACCCTGATTTCTTGTCCTTTTGATGTTCAAGCTGTCCAATGCATCCTCCATGTACGTGACAACAGAAAGCTTGTTGGCATCTCCATTGGTTTTATTTTTAATGTTTTCTATTGGGCTACAAAAGGGATTGCATTTACTGGATAAAGATTTCATCTTTTGTACGGATCTTGACCAGTAAAGCGTTAATTATTATAATATAAGTAGCATTTTGAGTACGTTGAGGCGGTACTGACACAGAAGGGTTAAACACGCAGTTCTGGCACGAAGTCGCACCGTCCAGAAATGGCCACACTTTTTTCATTGCTCATGTCATTGCGCAACCCACCTGCGGATGGCATGCCTTGCCTGGCTTTTGATTTTGCATCATAGGTGACGGCGGTGGGTGGTGGTGGGGTGGGGGAAGTAGGATTCTCAGCTCACCGATCAGTCGATTTCCGACATTGCATCACGAAAGAGTTAGTCTTCCAGTCTTTTTGGACGACATAGAAACATGATCACCGGGTCTAAGCAGAATATATCGAGGTCAAGGAATCCATATCTATCGAGATGGCTGTCATATGAAACCCCGTACTTTCCGATATATGTCTTCTACTCAATATATAAATGAAATTGCGTTTTTTAAATCAACATTCTTAATCAAAAATAGATTATTTGACAAAACGCATTATCAATGACAGCCATTTTAGAATTCATGATGGCTGTCACGCAGCGCTAGCCTTTAGAAGCGATTTTTGATTCTCCATTGGGTGGTCGCTTAGCAATGAATTGCCTGCGTCATAAAAGCTAGGCTCCCATGTAAGACAGATGTCGATTTTAGCTGTAAGTAACAGCTCAATAAACTGACTCGTCTCTTAGGCGGTTAGTTAGTCAGTTAGTCGGTCAGTCAGTCACAAAAGGTTATTCCTCGCTGTAGTCTCAAGTGTTTTTTCCTATACGATGATCAAACATCGGCGAAAAGGATACCAATGGGGTCCTAAAGAGGTGTGATAAATTTGCGGTCAAAAGGTCAAAGGTCAATGTCACTGGTCAAAATGTCAAATATCAAAATCACAGGAACAATTTAAAACTCGTCCAAAACACGAGTATTAGACACATGCCGGTCAGTTAGTCGGTCGGCCAGTCGGTCAGTCGTTTGGCCAGCAATATAATTGCAACCCATTTATGTTCAAAATATTTAACAATGCGTTTTATTTTTCGTTTTGGAAACGTGTTAAGTGTTATATATATATATATATATATATATATATATATATATATATATATATATATATATATATGTGATGATGTAGAGGATGAATATCATTTTTTAATTTTATGTCCTGTCTATAATGATTTACCCAGGAAATACATAAAACCATACTACTGGAAACGACCGAACGTTCACAAAGCATCAGAATTATTGATGTGTACCAGCGAAAGTAGTTTAAAGAAGTTAGCGGCTTTTGCTTACAATGCTTTTCTATTACGTGACGAACGCACGTAATTGCGTTTTCTCCACTATAATCCATCGCATTTTCTTCTATGCCAATTTGGGAGGATAATTCTTACTTTTAACAGAATGCATTTTCTCATCACAGGCACGATTTCAGCTCTCAATATACAAACCTTTACTAAACCCGTGGCTATTTCGCCTCCATTGTAAAAGTTATACATTAGAGTTTTCAATTTTCAACAATTCGGTACGATTGTGTGTGCATACGGATGTATGAGGATGTCGATGTGCGTCTGCGTATATGGGAAGTGGATATGTATGTACGGGTGCGTGCATGAGTGTGCCTTTGTTGTGTGTGTGCGTGCGTGCGTACGTGTGCGTGCGTGCGTACGTGTGTATGTGGATGACCACGAGAACGCGAGAGCGTATATGGACATGAGCATTAGTAAGTGGATAAGAGGAACCAAGAAAGTTATTTATTAAAATAAATGCCAAACTAGTGCCCTCATGCCATTACATGGGGGAGTCAGTCAAACCATCACCGTCACGTTGGAGAATGCGGTACTATTCTGATGGTTTATCACTGGAAGGACTGGCTCGATAATCAATCCAGTGGTTCCAGTGATGGAGTGTCAGAGTGGTCCTCTTTCGATGTGAAAGAACCAAATCAACGTTTCAAAACCCAATTTTAATTTCTAGGCATGACTTTGTGAAGGTGTGCGAGCGAAAGTGATTGTGTGAGCACGTGCATCCTGGTCTCACTCCCCGCTTTTCTTTCGACCAGCTATTTCGAAAGCGAGGAGTGTTGCCCTTGAGTGATTTATATACTTAGACCGGATCCCGCTCTTCGTTTCCCTTTCGACTTAACATATTTGGAAACGAAGGGTGGTGATATTGGAAATGGCATTATACTGTCTGAGTGTGGGTGAGAGAGAAAGAGAGAGAGAGAGAGAGAGAGAGAGAGATGGTGTGTGTGTGTGTGTGTGTGTGTGTGTGTGTGTGTGTGTGTGTGTGTGTGTGTGTGTGTGTGTGTGTGTGTGTGTGTGTGTGCGCGCGCGCGTGTGTATGTGCGTGCGTGCGTGCGCGCGTGTGTGGTGATGTTGTTTTCGTTTATTAGTATCTTAGTTGCAAATCGGGCTATCGTGTGACCAACCTCGGTCTGTTGATGGACTACGGTCGATTTCCGCGGACAGCACACCTGAGCATTTTGATAATGTAGCCCCAAATACCTAGGTGTCCCTTTGTCTGCTAAGGAAATCGACCCATGGTTCATTGATGGATCCGCGGCTGGCGCGGTGGTCCAGATGTATATGAACCAAATTAGCCCGCGAACATTACTGATTTAATAACATATAAAATATGAGAATGAATATGTTCTTGCAATTGTAATGCACTTAGTTGATTTTTCCGCCATATCACATTATGTGTAACCATTTGCACTCAAGGGTCAAATGGCCTATTGTGTGAATAAATCTATCTATATATATATATATATATATATATATATATATATATATATATATATATATATATATATATATATATATATATAATCCAGGACGGGCGGCGCGTACCCAGCTTAGCTGGTACGGCCGGCACCTGACCGGTCGATCCAAACTACATCAGCTAATTTAGGCTATGCTTTCACTTTTGCATTGCGTCAATAAATGTAATAACACGTGCTATAGATTGTAAAGCAGCTTAATGCAGATGGGGTTAGGCGATTATAAGCTTGATGAAGCGTTGCTAGATACAATACTATGATTTGACTGTTGTGCATAAAATGTGTCTTTTGCCAATAGGTTCATGTGATATATTGTCCATTTCTATTTTCCAGTAATTTGTTGGCAAGTGTGTGCGCATGTATAATGATCTTAAATATATATATATATATATATATATATATATATATATATATATATATATATATATATATATATATATATATATATATATATATATATATAACACGTAGCGTGCATGCGCGCGCTTACCACTGCGTTGACAGAGCGCATATATCCCGTCCAAGATAGGATAGCACTTTTAGCGTACCGAGTAGCTACAATGTAATCCTTTATAATTGCTTGTTCCCGCCGAATCTGGTATCAATCAAGAGTAGAATTAGACGGACTTTCCAAATCTGTAAACCATTTCAAAATCGGTTAAGAAATGGCTGAGTTATCCACGGAAACCCCCTTTGATTATCTTCAAAATATTGCCGTGACGTCATAACCACGTGTAAGCAGAAGTTCTAGAATGTTCTAGAACATTCGTCTGCGTCATTAGTAGATGCGCGCTGATTGGCTATTGCTCTGCCGATGATTGGTTGAGGCATGGGCCTATGACATCACAAATAGTATAAAAGGATATGGAATCCAGAGTTCGAGAGCATCCTCGGCCAGGGGCCGAGCAGGTTGGATCTGTAAAGCAGCTACCATCAGCCGAGACAGTTATTAAACAGATCACCTCTGTCTTGGTCAATATCTTTCCCGTAGCATTGCGGCAGCCACCCAACCCACCGCATCTTAAAGAATTTTGTAACTCCAGAACATTTGTTCGGGAGCATTTTTGGAAACTTTCGCCAATATTGTTCACGACTGAATCAAGAACTGACTCGGAACACAATCCTGCAGTGAGGCCTTTCCCGGCCTGAATATGTGATTCTACAGATGTAGAGGCAGCGATGTTCTTTGGTGGATAACTCGCCGGATCTGCCGGCCACGCAAAAAAGTTCAACCGCCGCCACCCGCACCCCCACACCCGCACTGATGTCGTGTTGGTTTATTTAAACTTTTTGACCGCAGCAAGTAAACTTTGCCCGGTACGTCTTAAGAGCTAACTGACGTACCCCGCACCGTTAAGCTTAGTATGCATCTTCATCCGTATTCGACAACCCCCAGCACGTTCTCACACCACCAACACTTTTTCACTGAGGTCGCTGCCAGTGCTATAACTCTGTTTAGCCCGGCATGCTACCGACTAAAAAGCCTTTCTATTCAGCTCGATAGGATAGGTTTAATATGATTAGAGACAATCTCTTCATTAGGAGACACCTAGTGCACGCCTCTTTTCCGGTAGTTGCGATAATTGAGCCCCGCACTCCGGCAAGGTTGTCTAAGATTGGCCAACATACCTAATGGGTCTCATATTTCCAAGTTATTGTCTCTCTTCATGTTCCACTAAGCCTTATGGCTTCTTAATTGTTTGGATGCCCCTATCCGCACCATGGACTGCTCCGACCCTGGGATACTATTGGGCTTTCCGAGCGGTGATGGACAGGGCGTTGTGTCATCAGGTTAAAAGGTTAGCTCCATAGGACCTGCTGACGGGCGAGATGTGCATACCCACCGAATTCTGTAGGAAAGTATGGGCAGGATGTAAGGATCTGCCACGCCTCGCGGGAAGGGCATACACGGTGGGTATTCGTCTCTCCCACCCCCACCGTAATGATAGATCAGTCACCTAAACTTGCTTTTGTGAAAAGTAACCATTGTCCTGTGACGTTTTATGTGGTTATGGAGCAAGATGTCCGGATTCTCACCAAGTTCGGAGGTCTTGCAAGATAGCATGTATGCCCGCTGTCTTGAGTGTTGAAGTCTTAGGGCATCCTCTCTCAATGACAGCCGTATCTAAAACGCTAGGTAGGACCCCCGCCATTTGCGGCCTAAACTAGTTCTTGACTTTAAAAACTAAATGTTAGGTTAGGCATAGAATAAGGCCCGCATAAATAAAAGCGGCACCTACTAATTCAGCGTATTTAAAACTGCATAATACGGTGACGTGGGAATCCCTCGGGAATCGCTTGTCCCGTCTTCACGTAAAACAGCACGTAACATTATAGTCATAAATTCACTAGGTATGGTCTTTCCTTTATAGCATTTTGGTTGAATATTAGAGTGGGTCCTTTCTGGCCAATACCCTTCTCCAGTTGTAAGCTGTGGCAACATTTTCCTGTGACTGAGACCAGCGCGAGCGTGCCTCTCGCAAGGATTCAGTGACGACGGCCCGGGCGAGGGTACTACTTCTCACCCAAAAATAGCATCAGAAGTAATGCCCGCGTGAGGCACATAGCTTTTCGCCACTATAAAAGATAACGTTCTTTCCTTTCAGCTTAGAGGTATCATAACTTATATAAGTTAATTAGTGATCTCGTATGCGGGAATCTCCTTTGCGGGGATACCTCTGCGGAGGCTGTGTGGTACCTCCGGGAGCCCCACGTTTAAAAGTTCATCAGGCTGTCTCTATGTCTTCCCCAGCACCAAAGACACAAAATGGCGAAAACTCCAACAAATTTCTATGCTCTGAAAATCATATAAGATATTTACTGGAACCACCTTATATAATCCTGAGAATGATTTACTAAACACAAACACGTGCCTATATTACGTAAGCAGTATATCTCTATTCACTAAACAACAAATTAAATACAAACTACATAATATTAGTGTTAGAGTGGGTTGTATGCT
Organism: Chaetoderma sp. LZ-2023a; assembly: GCA_034401795.1. NCBI lineage: Eukaryota > Metazoa > Mollusca > Caudofoveata > Chaetodermatida > Chaetodermatidae > Chaetoderma > Chaetoderma sp. LZ-2023a. The sequence goes on from CM067365.1 coordinate 14,617,007, forward strand.
ACCTAGTAGGTAGCTTCATCATTTGTCTTGGACATAACCGCTATTTCAATCAGGTTGATAGTGGGGAAATCTTGAATACTAGTATAACCATAGTCTGAAAATGTTGCCAAATACTTCATGCGATTGCACTTCTAAATAAATCCTTGGTATTGGCATCCAACATAATGAGCAATCATTTTCTTGGGGCATGAAGAGTTATTATTACATACTTTGATATAACCATGTGACATGCATTGCCTTTTTCATGTCTTCAGGCAAAGCTGCTGTTATAGAAGCAACATATAGAGGCTCGCCATTCTTTTTGGATCATTCCCAATCTTCAGCAGCTAGAATATTAGGCTTTACAGCATGCACGCTCGTATCGATTATTGTGGCCGAAACTGCACGTCTCGCGGGTAGCATATGTTGATGATATCAGCTTAAGAAGTGTTAGTTTATCAAGATCATATCCCGGGACGTTACCTTGTTGTTTGTATATACAGCTACACGGAGACGTTCAAATAAATCGCTGAACGCCCGGACTATCAATTTCCAGAAAACTATACAGGTAAGCTATTGAATATTTTGAAACGAATTCTACTGGATTATGTTGCAGCAACAGTGTCCAGTAAAATTAGTTTCAAAATATAGTGCGGGTTTCAGAGACAAATACTAGATCCTGCTCTTTCTTTGATATGGCGACAACCTTGCGCAGAGGGCGGACAATCCTATGCCCAAGGTATAGAGAGGGCAGTGGGAGCTGCACATCACTGAACAACGGCTCCCAGATGGGGGTGGGGTGGAGGGTATTTTTCTGGCTCCAGACCTACGATTTATGGCGATAACCTTGCACAGAAGGCAGACAACCCAGGTAAAACATCTTATATAGCCAACGATACATCTAGAAGCTGATACTGGTGGTGATGACGATATCAGGCGTCCTAGTCGCCAAAATGAGCAATACATATTCTGCTGTCTTATCCGATTGTGTATCTAAACTCTGAACGGAGATAATGCTATATTGATCTTGATCTTTGCTTATCCTTACCAGAGATGTGGCAAACAGTAATGAGAGTATCATGAATGTCTGAATGAGTCTGCTTTCCTGAAGTACTTCAAGGAACACTAATATCAAGCTCTGTTCTTACTGCCACTGTGGTAGTTTCTTTCTCCGGATTTTCAATGGACCTTTCCAAGTTTATCCATCTATCATATGACGTCTTATGGCGTCATAATCAACTACGTGACGTGTATGATGACGTCATGAATGACTCGAAATAGTCCGTCTTTAACGCTAATAGTCCGACACGCTGTACGAATTATATGTTTTTACCACTCAATAACATTATGTTGAATATTTTGAAGCTAATTTGACTAAGCTTAGATAAAGATGGGCGGGCATGGCTAAAACTGGAACGGTCCATTACGATTGCAGTTCTGGCATTGTGTATGTGTATGTGTGCGTGCGTGCGTGCGTGCGTGCGTGCGTGCGTGCGTGCGTGCGTGCGTGCGTGCTTGCGTGCGTGCGTGCGTGCGTACGTACGTGCGTGCGTGCGTGCGTACGTACGTACGTACGTACGTACGTACGTACGTGCGTGCGTGCGTCAGTGCGTGAGTGCGTGCGTGCGTATGTTATTTACGATAATAGATAAATGAAATAGCTATCAATACGACACAATTCCTCTATGTATTTTATGTCTGTATAAAAAATTATGACCAGAGTTTCCTGCTCAAAATTTTGAAAATAATTTACGTGGAAACTGTTGATTCTAAGGTAGCAACAGCTTCTAGTCAAGGAAGTATCAATATATTCAACAGTTTACCAGTAAGGATGCATTTATATGTACGCGGTTGGAAATTTAGGGTTCAAAAGGTTGAACCACAAAGTTCAGCAGATTGTCTTTGTCATCGATGTGTTTAACACTATCGTTATTATATAGCGCAGGATAACTGATATATATGTACTGAAACATAGCAAGTACAGCAGTGGCTGTAGGCACCCAAACAGTTATGGTAAGAGTAGTTATTATACAAGTTTATCTTGAGAAATAATATGCAGTGTAGTACACATTTGTGTGGAGCATTCAAGATGGACGCACATTTTCATAATATTGGATGCAATTTCAGTTTTGGGGCAAGGGATAGAACAATGCTGATACATTCATGATATTTGATAGATTTTGATCATGTTTACTTTTTAGAATCTGGATGGACCCGCCGATTCATCTAACTGACATCATTATACATATAGTCCATCAAAAATATATGTTCTCAAATATATTGATTAAATCCAAGAAATTCTGCACAGAATTTAGCAGCTAAATTAGGCTATACTTTCACTTCTGAAGCCCTTTGCATCCATATACGTAATAATAACTGTTGTGGGTTATGAAAACATCTTATTGCAGATGGAGCTAGGCTATTACAACTTTGGGGATGTGTATCTAGATCCGGTACAAAGATATGCATGTTGCGCGTAAAATGTGCCTTTTGGTCGATAGTGTCACGTGATATATGGACCATTTCCAGTATCTCACTAAGTTGCTGCTAAGGTTACGAACATATATAATGATGGTAAACATACATAGATATTATTTCCTGGCCACAAAGCTTTTACAGCATGCCATGCCCATTTTCCTAAAAAACTGGGTCTTGGCCCCATGTGTAAGAACATTTCTTACTAACATGTTGGTTTTTTTTAAACCATTTTAACTTATTTATGAGTTGTACCCTAGGCCTATGCATACCTTGGAGTTCTTCCACTGTACGGCGAGAGTATAATCAGCCAATATGTCCTGTCTTTGATTGATGTCTTCCAAAGCCAGGTTGGCCACATTGTCGCACGAGCTGTTTGACGGAACGCTTGGCTGACGTCTATAGAATAATGACATAATGTGCAGATATCGTTCGTTATGCTGTCCACACACATTTACACAGTGATACAGTAGACAGTACATATACAGAATTCTATACAGTTTTAGCAATGTCATTTTTTCTAGAGAAAAATCAATCGTCTTTTCAATTTAACATAAACCACGTACACTTTATTCACAAACAGTTAATATTAGAGGGCTGCGATGCTGCATTAAGCGTGGAAACAATTAGTAGATATTTAATATTCACACCAAAATTCATGAAAATAAGATTGTTAAAACCACATTCTTTTAGAGGCTTAAATTGTGTACCTCTATGTAATGAAACGAAATAAAACTTAAGACATGAAGTTTTAAATCCACGCACGTAAATTACCATAATTTGTTGTTGCACATTTGAATTAAGGATTTGGATTAAGGATGTGTTCCTAATTCAATTTCACAACTTAAAGAAATATATTAATCCATCATTAACTGTGTTGAGATTTATTTAGTTCCATTGCATTGAGACACACAATTTAAACCCCGAAATATAAACTAAATATTCAATTATGTATTTTTAATAAAATTAACTGGACTTTCTTCTACCCTATATGAACTTACTGTCCTATCGCACGGTCTCGCCCTCCTACTAACGCTCTCGTATCGAGTCCCGTGCTTGCAAGCTTTTGATGTCTGGGCTAAGTCCGCCAAACTCCATAAATGAGGTCAGTCAACTATCGCCTAATAGAATTGCTCAGTTATTATCATCCTCATCATACTAATATACTGTCAATCACATAGATTGTCATTCGTGTCTCGCAAGCTCGCCATCGATGTTGGCACGAAGCTACACCCCTATTTTTAGATCTATAGCGAGATTGAAGTAGGCAGAATCTGATTGGTTGCCTGAAAACAGGCAGCGAACATAGCAAGAAATCGCGGGTTTGCTGCGAGTACGGCCTCGAACAGCGAAGCGGTGTGAGTGGGCGTATGTTAATACGATGATATGAACTATGAATCAATTGTTATTTAATTACTCATTTCAACGATTCCTATTCAATACATTTAATGCGGCTCATTGGACAAAGATTTATGTTACCATTTCTCATAATCAGTGGAAAAAACTGCGCACGTGTGATATCACAGAAGGTATCGGTTTGAATGGCGTATATCGAGTTCCTCATTCCAGGTCGCATTCACGCCATATCTAGTCTAGTCTTGGTAACTTTCCCTGCTTTTACACAGATACCATTTATACTCCTGGGTGGAGAGAGGCAAGGGGTGGAGAAGAGTATCCATGTTTCTAACGACAGTGTGATAATGCACAGCTCAGGCACGAAGCTGGTTCTCCGGTTACATAGTCCGGTGAGCTATCCACTACACCAAGCCGCGTCCTCCTCCTATGATATTACAGCGTTCCCGTGTCCACATTCATAGGCCTGACAAGATCGTGATTCTGCGCAATGGGTGGGTGCCGATCGTGTGTTCATAACCATTTATGACCCTTTCCAGTTTATCCATCCATCCTATGACGTCATAAACAACTACGTGACGTATAGGATGACGTCATAATTTTATTACAGCAGGAATCACTCGATTTAGTCCGTCTTAAACGCTTAATAGTCCAATACATTGTACAAATTGTATGTTTTTACTTTTTAATAAACATTCTGTTGAATAATTTGAAACTAATTTGACTGTGCGCTGTTGGTGCCAGAGGCAGCAACAGCACTCAGTCAAATTAGTTTCAAAATATTCAACAGCGTACCTGTATAGTTTTCTGGAAATTAATATTCAGGTAATTCAGGGATCGATTGATCCCAATACGATCAAGGTGTGGATGGAGCTTAGCTAGAGATGGCTGGGGCATAGGCAAAACTGGAAAGATCCAAAAATACAAATATGTTCTTATTGATTAGGTGGTCAGGAGAAGACTCTTAGGGAAAGAGTCGAATCGAAGTCAGTTTGACCAGTGACTCAATCGCGGTGTAAATAATTGACAATAAAACATGCTTTAAAGACGCGTATTCACAGCAGAATGGTTCAAAATAAAATTGTTAAAAGTATATACTTTTAGAGGATGAAAGTGTGTGCCTAGATGTAATGAAACGAAATAAATCTTAGCATATGATGATTTCATTGCGTATAAATTAATTAAATTTTTAACTTGTCAAATTGACACGGGTCCCTAATTCAAATTTACAACTAAACCTACGAAATTCATTTATATGGAATGAAATCATCAAATGTTAAGATTTATTTCGTTTCATTACATTGAGATACACAATTTAAGCCTCTAAAAGTATATAATTTCAACAATTTAATTTTCAAGCATTTTGGTGTGAATATGCACCTTTAAACAAAGCTATTTTTTGAAAATCCACCACTTCAATGACTGGCTTATTTATCCAACCAGTCATTCCAATGGTAGAGTTTCAAAAATAGTATTCTCTTGGCCTGAAAATGGGCATGCATCAAGACCACTGTCGATGCCGATTTCACGATGAAATGGTTAAGGAAGCACGGCCACGTGGCATCAAAATTAATTTCTTTTCCCACATAATTCTATCATTTCTTATGATACACCCTGTGATGTCGTACGCCATAGTTTCCAGCGCATACTGAGATGCTCTTTCTAATCGCGATTAACTCTTTAACATCATATCAGCCAAAAACGGCTTCTGCAAAGGTCTTAGAAAATGTCCATTTACAGAGCAAGAGAAGACTGTTTTTTTTAATTTATCACTGGAATGACTGGCTCGATAACCGAGCCAGTCATTCCACTGCTAAATTTAAACATTAGCATTCGCTTGGACTGCAAATTGACATTTTTAATGAGAAAATTAAAATTTTCTTGAATAAATTTGAGTGCTAAATGGTTAACTTAAGAAATGACGCGGACACAGAAATGTTTAACCCGTGCGTGGCGAAGTCAGCCAAAACCGGTATCTGTATGTCCATTTGCAGGCAAAGAGAAGAAGATGTCTTTTAATTTGCCATTGAAATAGCTGGGTCGGTAACCGAGACAGTGATTCCAGTGACAAATTATCAAAAGTAAGTTTCTCTTGGCCTGCAAATCGCCATTAAACAAGCAAATATTTTAAAAAAATTCTTGAAAGCATTTTGACATTAACGGTTAAATAATCAGCTGTCTTACAATCATCCACGCTTAAACATCTGCCTCTCACAAACGTACCTCGAGTTATACGCCTCATAAACGCATTCTTCCAAATGTTGCAGAAGACTTTTAACTGTCTATTCCGGACACCTACGTGTGGCACCATATGAGGCACGAATTGTCAAAGGACCACCAGTCTTAAGGAACCACCAAGATTATGTATATCATTTAATGAAATTCATTTTCAAGCATTCTGGTGTGACTATGCACCTCTAAGCCACCACATATTTATTTTACTGATCACTTGTTAGCCCCTTCTTGTGACAGCTTTAATTGTCAAGTTGGTCAAAAACGACACCGGCAGTGATCTTGAGAAATGTCCATTTGCAAGCTAAGAGAAGAATATTTTTGAAAATTTACCACTGGAATGACTGGCTCGGTAACCGAGCCAGTCATTCCAGTGGTAAATTTTCAGAAATGCTCTTCTTGATCTGCAATTGAACACTGGCTAAGCAAAAATTTGAATTTTCTTGACCATTACACTTTTGAGGAATGTCCATTTGAAGGATAACAGAAATCTCTTTTTTGTAAATTTTCGTTAGAAATTTGCAAAAATATTATCCTTGGATACAAAAATCAAAATTTCCTTGAAAAGTATTAGTAATTACATGGCTAATTGAAATAAATAGTATTTTGAGCGCTTTTATGCGGTGTTGCCACAAGAGAGGTTAAAGGTGTCTTGAGAGACAGATTTTAAGTGTCTGGATTTCGCTCTGGGCCGTCAATGGACAGACAATATGTGAACTAAGTCGCAATCTAAATATCAAATAACTACACAATCACTGGAATCGATGCCTTAACGCTCAAACTGGCCACAAATAGTACATGTAGTTGTCTTCTCATATTGGAAATTCTCAGACCGAGAGATTATTTTTGAAAATTTACCACTGGAATGACTGGCTCGATAATCGAGCCAGTTATTCCAGTGATATATTTTCACAAATAATCCTTAATATTTTTTGGTCTTCAAATAGACATTTTCTATGAGGAAATGTAATATTCTCCTGACAAAATTTGAGCATTTTATGGTTAAAATGCTAGCATCGCGGAAACGTGGTCATTCGAACTTGAAATTCACTTGAATTCGCCGATCTTCATGGCGTTCGTCCTTCACGCGCGTCCGTCGCCGTAGATAATGCCTCTTAGCTACTTTTGTCGAATTGTATAAATGCCATTCACGCCCATGAGTCTGGATAATTGTTACCCCATAAGCTCCATTAGCCACGGATCAAAGGAAATATTTTTAGAAAAAACAGATACGGCTACAAGCTTAACCATTAGAGACTATGTCGATCAGCATGTAGATTTTAATTTTGTGTTCATTTTCAAAACAACATCGTTCATCGACGGGTTTTTCAATCCGTACGCCTTTATTCCTACTTAGATTCGATAAAGTCTTATATGACGCCATCGATTGCGGACTATACGTGGCGTCATTCTCTTGCTAAACTGTACTGAGCGGAACATAGCGAATTCTGCTTCCGTCTCTTGAAGCTGTTAAACATTTTAAGGGTTAAATTTGGTCCGGAGTAGCGGTATATCGGCTCTTTCAGCGTTCATTTTTATTTAACATGTATCACTGGAACGACTCGCTCGCTGGCTTATCGAGTCAGTAATTCTAGCGGTAAATTTTCAAAAGGTGTATTCTCTTAGCCTGCAAATGGGCATTCCTCAAACCACTGCCGAGGCATGTTTTTGTGGATTTTGGCTATTGACGGGTTGGGTTAATTATAATCATTGCGAGAGCGCTGACATTTTCTCGCAGCCATAGAAAAGGGAGAAAGATAGTAAATGTGTATATGTATTAGTTTTTTGCAAGTCTATGAACAATGATTGACATTATCACTAACGCTTCTATGAGACATAATACACTGTTCTAGTTCCGAGCTGTATAGCTGGCGAAATGTCAGACACGCTTGCATAATGGATATGAAGCACAATCGAATAGATGCTTTTTAAGGTGCATATTCACAGCAGAATGGCTCAAAATAAAATCGTTAAAATTGTATACTCTTAGAGGCTTAAGTTGTGCGCCTAGATGTAATGAAACGAAATAAATCTCAACATATGATGATTTCATTTTGCATAAATTAATAAAATTTTCCTAAGTTGTCAAAATTCAAATTCCCAACTAAACCTACGAAATTTAGCTATGTGGAATGAAATAATCATATGTTATGATTTATTTCGTTACATTACATTGAGGTACACAATTTAAGCCTCTTAAAGTATATAATTTCAACAATTTTATTTTCAAGCATTTTGGTGTGAATAGGCACCTTTAATAATCGGGTAGTCACTTTGAGATATCTGCTCAAAATAAGGGTCTATCAGACACCAGTTGCACCCTAAGGCCCGATTTATAAGTCGAACTTCTCATGTGCCGTGCCAGCTAAATCCTATCTGGTTCAACATATAAATCAATCAGTTGTCATTAGCGCGGCGCAAGAGAAAGTTAGACTTATAAAACGGGCCTACGATATATATACATATTTCTGAATCCTTGGGATGTCCTCACTCAGAATCTGCATGTTGTACAAATCTTTAAGCCGGAAAAAGTGGCGTAATTATGACGTCATGCAGAATCCCCTAAAAATATGTAAAATTAAATGTGTTTCAGTATCAAAATTGTTCTCTTTGTTTTCTGCCTTAGCCTGCTTGCAACCAGTGAAATTACATATTTCTCAAATCCTTATTATATAGTAATTACAACTCTATCCCATGTGCGCATCTAACCCACAGCGGAAATGATGTAATCAACATAAACAATATGGTGGTTAAAAGCAACAAAAAATCGAGAAAACTCATTCTGATACGAAATCATATATTTACCATGGAAATAATGAGTTATTTTGCCAAACCAGCGGGATAATATAGATACTGGTAACAGCATAGATGCTCTAATTTAACCTTTAATATGATTACATGTTTACTGATCTATCTATATATAAATAGTCTTCAAGCAGGAAACACATTTCGCTGTCCACACAGATCACTGACTATGCCAACCACCTGTTTGGGATTAACCCTTGTCTTACTGATTTCAGAATTTAACGAATTTGACATTTTAAGGATCTGTAGAGGAGAAACATGTGCATATTTTTAAAATTAACTCAGTGTCGACATTGTTTTAAAATGTACACTAGATTCTCTTGTATTGGGGATGGAAAATTCAGAGTGATAAGGTTTAAAGATGAAGTTCTTTAAAGACCGGCAGATAAAAGACCAGCTTGTCTTAAAAGAAACTTCATCGGGTAGTCCAACGATCACTATACAGCCAACTAGTGCCAAAATGCCACTTGTGTTTTGTGTGAAACGCGCTGTCACACCTGTCTATACCAGGCACCTAAGGCACCACCAAAACGCGGTCACTGACCTAACGTACTTGAGAAAATGTAGACGCTTGTTTTCACTGGTGGATAGGAACGTATCCCAATCATTATCTTTTAGCATTACTCTTCTTGCACTTTGATACAAGTCCTCTTACCATGGTTAGCACGCATTCTTTGTGGTTGATCTTTTATTCGACTCTTGGAGATACTAACCGCATATCTGCCATGGCATCACTAAACCACTCGCCACTTGCTGGTGCACTATTTGTGTCATTAATGCGGTCTCTGAATAATGTTGTTCTGGAGATTAGCATACAACAGCTTTATTTCCTCATTTGTTTGCTTTTGGTCGCATTATCTATACTCGATAATTAATATATCAGCAGATAACGCTGTATAGCCTAACGGATGTCAACGCAAAGGCTTGGTGAGAATTGATTTGGTGGCCATTTGAGTGGCGAGCCATTTTCTATTGTGCAACAACAAACATCTTCATTACACTGTCAAGGTAAGGCCTTCAAGAAGATGATAATAGCTGGCAGAATGGTCCTTTTGCATGGGGTAGGAGAGAAATCATCATCTGTACAGAACATTACTAACGCACGGATATTCATGCCCACTAGTATGCACTCGGGCAAAGGCAATGAAGATATTATGGAGACTAGAATGTGCATGTATGAAAGAGAAATTTCTATGTCAAGTTGTACATTAATACCTGATGCCAAGAGCAGAGTACGGATGAATATTTAAAACGGGCTGACTATCGAACTTATATCTAGCGTCAATGAATGGAACAATGATTATTCATCTGTCGAATGTCGAGGGTGGATAGAATCTGATGCTGGTTTGATAGCATTATGGTTTAAGGGTTCACAATCCCCACTAAGTTTGTCATCCAAGAAACGTAGAAAGTCTAAAAGTAAATTAGTGTCAACCAAGAAACGTAGAAAGTCTAAAAGCAAATTAATGTGTACAGATTATCGAGCAGACGATGAAAAAAGTAATGTCGAAGCTAAAGCTTCTGGGCGACCAAAGAAACAATTCAAAGTGTGTAATATTGACGAATACAATGCAGAGAATATAGAGTATACGAACACTGTTAAATCTCAATCTGATACTGATTTTGATAGTGAATGTGCTACTAATGACGATGTGGGCTGTGCATATAGCATAGCGTCTGCTGAAGATACTAGGAGCAATTAACTGGCATCATAGAGTATTAATGTATTTACTTTTTCTTAAAACAAGTGTTGACACTGTGCATCACATTGTTTATAAACCAGTCCATCGAACGCCAAAATCTATTTTCTATAACATCAATGTCATATATTCATCAACTAACAGATTGTTCTATTACATCGAGAGAGTATGTGCAACAATTTAGAATTATGTGGTGAAATGTATTGGATTATGTCGGCGGTGTGACCTGTGAGCCATATTTGATTCATTTGACATTTATGTGACTAGAATCTATTTCCTTAGCCTTATACCCACCAAAGTCATCTTTCTATCACATCTAGAAGCTGAAAAATAACATCTTAAAACACTTGGTGGCCATCTTGGATTTTTGTCGGTCATATGATATATAATTGAAACAGAGTTGAAATATTACTACAGCCAGATTGCAGTCCTGCGACCTCTTAGCGTGAAAATATTTCACATATGCAATCTGTATGTATGTATGATTACTGTATTCTGCAGCTGTAGTAGTAGAAACATCCTACAGCTGCAATCAGTCCTTCTTCATGCCCACTGTTTTTTGTCCTCAGCCGTAATTCTTAGGTTCCTCAGGTCCATTCTTGACTTGAGTGTACCGAGTCCCGCTTTCTTGAGGTTACCCCGTAGCACACTTAGCGGATTTATGCAATGACGTCCTCTCCGGGGTTTGTATTTGCTGGCTCCGAGTAGGTGAATTCCAAGGCTCTCTGTGCTGGTGTCTCTTCTGGCATCCTTAGCACATAGCCAAACATGGACCATCTTTGCTGGGCGACTTTTACAGACAGCGGCGATGTATTACACATCTAGTATAGTGCATGGCTGGAAATTATGCTGTCTAGCCATTGGTGCTCCGTGATGGTGCGTAGGTGTTTGCGCTGGCAGGCATCGCGTTTGTCTAGAGCTGCCTTTGGAGCTGCCCAATTGTTACAGTTATACAGCATCAAGGATGCACAGGTTGCATTGTATAAACATAGCCGTTTAATCATGGGCATCTTTGATCTACGAATCCATAGCTTCCAGAAAGACTCGAAAGCTATGTTCCCCATGACGCAGCGTGCAGCAATGTCAGCAGTACTGCAAAGCAGTGAGCCCATGATTCTACTTTTCCTCCATGGTTCGCCGCCACGAAGCGAATCGTCATTTTCCTTAGTTTCATGCTTTGTAGATAAGTATATGTGGGTGAACTCTATTTTGGACTTATTTATAAAGAGATTCGCAATTTTTAGTTTGTTTGTAGATATTGGGAGAAGTTCGGCAAGTTGTTTCTTTTCCTCATATATGAAGTCCACATCATCGTCATATTCCATCTCTAGCGACATATCCAGTATTGACACTGGGTGGTGTGGGAGTGGGGGTGATTGGTCTTGTGGAACTTTTCCGTACAGATTTCAATGCAGCAGCAAGGTAACAGGTGAAAAGCACCGGAGATAGACCATCTCCCTCTGGGGAGCCGATTGATGTCTCAAACTATACAGACTTGACTGACTTGACTCGTACTCTCAGTTTGGTGTCTGCAAGCAGTAGTCTCACTAGTCGCAGCTCATCTTCATTGCAACTGGCCTGGCGTAGTACATCTAAGATCTGTGAGCATTTAATTGTGTCGAAGGTGCGTGACATATCAATGACCATTTTGTGGAAATCCCAGTGTTTGGACATGACTACCGACACAAGCTAACTTTGAGCCAATACAATGTCTGCGCAGCTGCGTCTAAGTTTGAAGCCACTTTGACATGATCCAGTGAAGTCATCGATCTTGTCTCGGATGCAGCATAGAGTAACATTAGATAGGATTTTCCGCATGCTGTCGAGGAGCGCAATGTGCCGCAGATTGGCTGGGGGTCAGGTGGCTTTTTGGGCTTGTGTAGTGCGATAAAGGTGCCTTGGCATACAGCGTCGATGGGAAGGTGGTGCATAAAAGCTGAATTAATTAGGTGCGCGATCGGTTTTGAGATAATGTCACATGCCTATTCGAATAGTTCATTGCTCATGCCATTAAGTCCAGATGCACGTCCATTTTTCAGGGCTTTAAGTGCCTTCTCAACTTCTGCTGTTTTAATTGGTGTCAGTAATGGCTCGGTGTCTCCGGAGAACGAGATTCTGTATGTGATACATAGGAACAGAACTGTAATGTATAACAAAACGATGTGGTGCCCATGTGGGGTTTTGGTGATCATGTGACTTAATTTTTAGGGTCAGACTATAGCTGTTTTCTAGAGATAAGGATTAGCTTTCTTAACACCAGAAAGAACAATGCATACACCATGATCAATTTATTCTATTATCCGGAAGCTTCAAAATATGGTTTTAGTGGCCAATAACGATCACCTTGGATTTATGCAAATTACCTCATTAAATATGCAAAAAATTGTACATGGCAGATTTGGTCTATACAGCAAATGTTGATCTAGAGACAAGTGAGATACCTTTGATATCCTGAAAGATGAGTTTGTAACATGTATATCCCTGTCTATAAGGGGTTACCGGTGTATTTAAGGCAACTGGTCTGATCTTTTTGTCCGGGAGCAAAATCGTAAAATGTAAGTTTATCTTACACAGGTTGAAGAGAGAACAGATTTTTGCATGGTTTTGACTTTTTGTCAATTATTTTCGTGTAAGATCCAATAATTTAATTCCAAATAATCAATAATCTATCTAAAAAGTCACTAAAACGCAATGTTTCTTTCTTTTCTGTCGCCATTTTGCATATGCTAATTACGTCATTTCCGTCGTTACCCAAATGTAGAGATGTTTCAGAACTGTTATTGGTACATAACACGGATTTGGGAAGTAAATGGCTTTCTTGGGTTGCATTCGGTGTACGGCGGAAAACGAGATGCTATTTTTAGAAATTTTGTTTTATAGTGTTTGACTTCATAATTACGTCACTTTCGCCGGCCTATAGATGTGTACAACATGCAGATTCTGAATCAAGACACCATAAGGATTTAGAAAATATATCATAGTGTGCAACCGTTGCAGGATAAACTTAAATTTTGAGAGTTGACTCCCGGACTATAACATAGAATAGGCAATATTGTGATGGGACTATGTCTATTGAAGGTCAAGGTCAATTCACAGACCATTGCTACAACTATAGTTGACTAGATTAAGATTGGACTTCAGCTCGTTAACTAGCTTGTTAGAAATGGTTAATCTGGAATTTGTGTTGTATTTTAAACGGCGCATAGCATTCACTGGTAGATTGTCAGGCGATCACGTGACGGACGAGCAATCGATGGAAACATAGGCAATCTCCTTCACTCCTCGTTGCCTCTCTCCAACAAAGAGTATAAATGGGTATCAGTGTAAAAACTAGGGAAGTAACCACTAATAGGCTGAATTAAATCAGCCTAGATATGGCATGAGTGGGACCAGGAATCATGGACTCAATAGATGCCAATCAAATAACTTCTTAACCAATTTAGGTTTGATAAAACTCCACACTCGCTCTGTCAATGACAGCGTGTTCCTTTGCGGCGATTGTGTGAAGGCTAAAGCCACGATTCCGTAAGAGCCGGTGTGGATGTTGATGCGGTAGACGTGAGCGTGTTGGTGTGTGGAATACCCATGTTGTTATAAGCGGCATAATGCGCGTTTATTCTTTCATTTTGCTGGCGATACGGCGAACCATCCCCTCCCCCTCACCCCCCCCCCAACCCCCACCCCACCGCCCACCAAATGCAAAGAACTTTACAATGCAGGAGATTAGCAGCTGGATATGTTGGTGTTAATTCGAATGGAAGCTGTTGCTGCCTAAGGCACCAACAGTTTGCCGGGCAAATCATTTTCAAAATATGCAGCAACTTACCTGTAAGGTTGCTGTGAAATTGCGATGCAGGATTACAATGTTAAAATGGTTAAGCATGAATAAACAAACAAACAAACAAACAAACAAACAAACAAACAAACAAACAAACAAACAAACAAAAAGCCACGAGAGACATAATACGGTATCTATTCTTTAAATTTCTCATTGCAATATGAATAACCTGTGTGAGTGTGTGTATACCTATATGCGTGCGTGGGTACTGTATTACGTACATGTGTGCGTGCGTGCGTGCGTGCGTGCGTGCGTGCGTGCGTGCGTGCGTGCGTGCGTGTGAATGCGAATACATATGCTTTAGTGCGTGCATGTTTATTCTTATCATAAACTAACGGTAACAGTTAAATAGCAACCAGGTTCTGGCAGTTTTTCTCACGAGTTTGATAGACAGACAGAGAGAGACCGTCAGACAGAGCGACAAACCGACTTATAATAGTTACGACGACGAGAGCGGCTACGACGACGACGACGACAACGACGACGACGACGACGATAATAATAATAATAATAATAATAATAATAATAATAATAATAATAATAATAATAATAATAATGTCACTGCTTTACTGTAATTGCATTGTAAAAAGTCGGTCTGTTTTGTGCACATAGATGTAAATTATTTTTGTACATAGTGTATATATATTTGTTTTTGTGAGGGCCGCTGGAATATCAGGTCACTGAAGATGTACCCTTTATGTAAATAAAGATTATTATTATTATTATTATTATTATTATTATTATTATTCTTTTCGTTCGCTGATCATACCGCCAGTCCTGTAAGTGACTATCGACATGATCATAAGCGCTAAGTGCATGGATCCACGGTTTATTAGAGTGCGCCGTGCGGCCTGGAACCTCCGTCTTCAGCGCTCGAGGTTTCTGTCAGGGTTACCTCACCCTTACCTCCTTTAGTCGCCTCTTACGACACGCAGAGGATACGGAAGGTGTATTCTAAGCCCCACCTACAGGGCAATTATTATTATTATTTTTATTATTATTATTATTATTATTATTATTATTATTATTATTATTATTATTATCTTCTTCTTCTTTTCGTTCGCTGATCATACCGCCAGTCCTGTAAGTGACTATCGACATGATCATATGCGTTAAGTGCGTGGATCCATGGTTTATTAGAGTGCGCCGTGTGGCCTGGAACCTCCGTCTTCAGCACTCGAGGTTTCTGTCAGGGTTACCTCACCCTTACCTCCTTTAGTCGCCTCGTACGACACGCAGAGGTTACGGAAGGTGTATTCTAAGCCCCACCTACAGGGCAAATTATTATTATTATTATTATTATTATTATTATTATTATTATTATTATTATTATTATTATTGCGTGGCCGCTCACGGCTACGCTTATATTTGGGTTGTCTAGAATTGCGTATAGGCGCGGCCATCTTGAGCAAGGGATTGTGGTCTCCAACGGCTAACTCGAAAAAAGATAGATAGAGCGCGCCTCTATGTTTAGATTGGAGCCATAGATTTAGGATATATATTTGCTAGATTGCTCATACGCATACGCTCACTAGGGGGGAATGGGATAGATGTCTCGGCTTCTGGATCGTCACTGACTGATGGACATCTGACGCAGACGATCAACTATGACACTAAATTCTTTTTTTTGTTAATTGGAATAGAAATTCTGCTTAAATAGCATGCAAAATACGGAACTACAATACCACAGTAAAAATAAATAGGGGAAATACGGTAATACGGATAGGCGGGAAGAATTACAGAAACTTAACGCATACATCGCAGAAATTCCAAACATTTATGTACATATGATAACTATATGATAACTTCTATTCATTTTGGAAACTGCTGCCGTAAACCGTTGTTGCGCACATGTAGACAACTTTCAGCATTATTGTTTACATAATCTACACAAATTTGTATTGTACTGACCGTGAAACAACTAGGCCTAGCCTTTGAAATCAGCAAGATAATGGTCAAAGCTAGGTGTTTTTATTATCTCGCGGTGTCCGCGAACCCTGACACCGTTTGGCATAGAATACCTCAATAATAAATTAACACGTTTTCAAAACAAGGTAGAATTTCTGGTTTTCTTTGCAAATATAGTGCCTTATTTACATGTATCAGCTGTACTGTAAAACATGCAACTAGATGGTATAGAACATCTAAAGGATAAATTAACATGTTTGCAAAACAAGAGAGAATTTCTGTTTATGTTTTGTAAATACATTAACTTATTTATGACCTGTATAACGTAGCCTAAGCAGTCGAATCACTTGTAATAAGTGAGCACATATTTTAGCAAGCGCGGTCAGATATTGTAGAGCCTTGCTTTTATAATCAATTAGTCCCACCCCCCTCCCTCGGTAGGGTGACGTCACAGTCAAAATACGTAATGACTGGCGTAAGCTATGTCCAACAGGAACATTGAAAAGTCCTTCAGCTGTACGAATTGAAGAGCTTTTTACTATTTAATAAGCAGCAACACCCAGTCAAACTAATTCCAAAATATACAGCTCAACTCCATAGTTACCGTGAAAAGAGGATACTGGGAAGCCATGGTTCAATGCACGTATATAAATCACGACGAGTACAATGAATGTGCCTCTCATCTCTTTCCAGGCCGCTCAGCTCTACGCATTCACGTGGTTGTGTCTAGAATGGACCTTTCCACATTATCCATCCATCACATGACGTCGTAATCAACTTTATGACGTGTATAATGGCATCATAATCAATGACGTCAATATGACGTCATGAATGACTTAGACAAGTACGTCATGAACACAATGGACCTTTCCAGTTTAAGTCAGGCCCCGCCCACCTCTAGCTAAGCTCCACCCACACATCGCTCGTGTTGGGATCGATCGATCCTTGAAATACCTGACTATCAATTTCCAGAAAACTATACAGGTAAGCTGTTAATTATTTTGAAACTAATTTGATTGGTTGCTGTTGCTGCTTATGGCAGCAACAGCGCCCAGTCAAATTAGTTTCAAAATATTAAAGAGCATGTTTATTAAATAGCAAACATACAATTCTTACAACGTGTTGGACGATTAAGAGTTAAAAGCGGGCTAAATAGTATCATTTATGACGTAATGAATATGATGTCAGCATGCACGTCACTTAGTTGTCTATGCCGTCATATGACATCATATAATCAAAGGATAAAATTGGCAAGGTCCATTGAAGACGGACTATGAGTTGTTGTAAGAATTGAATGGCTACTATTTAATACATATTCTGGTTAATATTTTGAAACGAATTTGACTGGGCGCTGTAGCTGCCATATGCATCAACAGCACCCAGTCAAATTAGTTACAAAATATTCGATGGCTTACCTGTATAGATTTCAGGAAATTGATAGTCAGGGCTTACGCGGGGATCGATCGATCCCAACACTGCGAAGTCACTTAGTTGTCTATGACGTCATATGACATCATATAATCAAAGGATAAAATTGGCAAGGTCCAGCTTAGCTGGAGATGAGCGGGACATGGCTAAAACTGGAAAGGTCCATTGCATATAGGCGCTGCCATTTTGCTCAAGGAATTGTGGTCATTCACGTTCTCGCCAGATCTCCTACCGCTAACGAGAGCGAAATAATTTTTTTAACGAGAGCGAGGTAGCTCGCCTCTATTTAAATTGGAATCATAGATTTAGGATATATTGTCTAGATCTCTCCTGTGCATTAAACGCATACCCTCACTATTGGGGCTAGTTGTACCTACCGCTGGTGGCCTGGGCTAATTACTTACTGTACATTTGCATCAGAAATAAAATGGTGTTGTGATCTGACCCACTGTACCCACGTACATCTCTTAATCTCCATTTCAACACTCGTCCCGATACAACTGGCCAAAGTGGCTTCTGTAGTAATCTTGAGAAACTACCATTTACATCTAACAGTTAGACATTTTTGAAAATTTACAACTGGAATGACTGGCTCGATAACTGAGCCCATCATTCCAATGGTAAAGTGTCAAAACAACGGCCTCTTGGTCTGCAAATCGGCATAGGATATCTCTATGATAAATGGATGGATCTGATCTGTCACCCAAGCATATGACGTCATAATTATTTACGTCATATGTAGGATGATGTCACAATCAAAATATGCGATGAATGAGGTAAATAGCTTCATCAGGATCATTGAATAGTCAATCATGTTTACGAATTTTATGTCTTTATGATATAATCCCCGGGATTCAATCAATCAATCAATCAATCAATCAATCAATCAATCAATCAGCTACTGCCAGTGTCGCGATGGAGACCGGGTGAGGGCATAGCATACACCATACGGTGTGCATCCAAAAGAGTCTCATATGAATTCGCCAGTGTATCAGTATATCCGACATGTGAAAGCTGGTTCACTAAACCAAGATTCTTGTCTTGGTGCGGTGGTCCAGCGGAAAGATGTCTGGGTTACTGATGCTATGCGAAATTGCAGGATGACGGTTCGATCCCGGACCGGGGAAATGATGATCAACAAAGTAAACTAATGGGTGCAATCCATAGGCGAGCTTAGCACATAAATTGAAGTCATCCTGTTGCCAGTGCGTTAAAAAACTAAGCATACCTACCTACCTACCTACCTACCTACCTACCTACCTACCTACCTACCTACCTACCTACCTACCTATACCTACCTACCAAGCAAGCAAGCAAGCAAGCAAGCTAGCAATCAAGCAAGCAAACAATCTTTATTGACAAATCCAACATGTGGCCATACAGACAATATTCAACATTCTGTACAGTCGCTGCAGATCTCGCAAAATCAATAAACGGCCCAAATCACGCGATATCGAATGATCTTAAAATGCATGTTAACAGTAGAGTGCCAAATGAAATCGAGTTTAGAACACCTACAATAACAGTAGATTACGTTTACAAATTTAAAGACAAGTTGAACGCCCATTTTCTAAAATTATCTGCATCAGTTATCTGCATCAGTTACAGCCATTATTAATAAATGTATAGACGCTGGTGTATTTCCAACTATGTGGAAATGCGCTAAACCTTTACGCAAGTCAGGTAATAAAAGCGAGATCAGTAATTACAGACCAATTTCAATTCTACCAATTTTGTCCAAAATTTTTTAAAAACACGTTCATAATAATGTATAGAAATTTATAAGTACCTATAATTTACTATATGAATCTCAGTCCGGCTTCAGGCCAAAGCATTTTTGCGAAACCGCATTATTAAAATTAATAGAAAAATGGCGATTCGCGGTCGATAATGGCGAGATCGTAGGAGCTATTATGATAGATTTCAGGAAAGCTTTTGACCTTGTAAATCATGATATTCTGCTACAAAAATTAGCCATCTATAAATTTGATTCACTTACGCTAAATTGGTTCGCATCGTATCTGGAAGACAGACAACAATACGTGTCTATTTCTGACAAGACTTCGGGTCTTTCACCGGTAACAGTAGGCGTCCCTCAGGGTTCTGTGCTAGGACCTCTGCTATTTATCATTTATGTAAATGACCTACAGATGGGCATTACCAGCAATGTAGACTTGTATTGCGATGACACAACAATGAATTGTAACATTGACAATGTACGAAATATAACTGAACAACTGTCTGGGGATATGCCGTCTGTCCAAAACTGGTGTGAAAATAATAAAATGATTATAAATTCTGACAAAGACAAATTATTAATGATATCCACTAAACAAACTTAATCAGATTAATGATGCGGAAATTAAAATACATATATATATATATATATATATATATATATATATATATATATATATATATATATATATATATATATATATATATATATATATATATATATATATATATATAACGGAGAATTAGGTATTGTAGACAATGCAAAACCTTTAGGCGTACATATAAACGGGCATTTATCTTGGCAACAACACGTAAACAAAATATGCAGCAAAATAGCTTCCCTTATATACATGCTAAGGAAAAACAAACAGTACATGAATATCGAGGAACGCAACCTGTTTTACAAAGCATGCATACTATCACATATAGATTATTGTTGTCTTGTTCACTATGTAGGTACACCGACTTTATTAAGTAAATAGTGATAGAAAAAACTTTGAATCTGCATGCTCTCTCTTATTCAAGGCCCTCAAGCCGAGAGGCTATTCATCTAGATTTTTGCGCAAAATTAAGTCTGATACTTTACAGGATTTGGAAACTATCCCTGATAATGCTGCGGATCACAGGCCTACCAAGATTCGTCACAATCGTCCAATCACAGGCGCAGGAGAATCTCGGAAATGTGGAAAGAAAAGGTGTAAATTAGACCTACTTCTTCCAAATCAAAAAACGTTTATGAGCTTTCAGAACAAAAACAAATTTCAAATTCAGTCTAATTTAGATTGCGATTCCGAAAACGTCATTTATGTAATATCTTGTAAATTGTGCCAAAAGCAATATGTCGGTGAAACCAAATGCCCATTAAGATGGCGAGCTACTAGACACCTTTGCGATATTAGACATGAAAAAGACACGCATGTCGCTGAACACTTTAACCTTCCTGGCCATTCAGTCGCTCGGGACTTCGAAATTATACCCATTGAACAACCACCTCTCTCAAATACCACTGACGAAACTGATAAACAAAGGAAACTTAGAGAATCATTTTGGATTAAGCAATTAGAAACAGAATGGCCGAGGGGCATAAATGTGGACCCCGGTCTTGCTGATCAGCGTGAAATAATTCCATTCACTCTGACATATAATCGAAAAAATGTAGAAATTGCCGAAATTTTGAAAGATGAATATCATAAATTACAGAATAATCTAAGACAGCCTCTCAATTTGCGCCCAGTAATAGCATTTAGGAAAAATCCGAATCTACGTGACATATTGGTAAAATCGAAATTAACTGGATAAACATCATCATCTTAAAGTTGTCCAATATTTATAAGGCCATCTCGCCTCTAGAAAACAAAAATAACAAATCTCAGGCAATAAAATAAATAAAAAATATTTTCAATTTTTTGAAAATTCTGAGCCAGCGCCTTAACCATATTACTACCTACCAGCCAGTGCCAGTTCTATTATTTTATTGACTTACTAACCAACTAATTATGTGCACCTATCTATACCGTCGGGCAAATCTGTCATTCCACTCATCAATCAATATGGTCTGTCTTCTCAAATTGTGGTTTTGTAATTGGGAGTTGGATGGGATGGGATGGATGGATGGATGGATGGATGGAAGGACAGGTGGTCTGGATGGATGGATGGAGAGATGGATGGAGGATCTGGATGGATGGATGGTCTGACTGCTGGATGGATGGATGGTATGGATGGTTCTGGATGGATGGGTGGGTGGCTGGGTGGGTGGGTGGCTGGATGGATGGATGGAGTGATGGATGGAAGGACAGGTGGTCTGGATGGATGGATGTGGGAATAGAGGATCTGGATGGATGGATGGTCTGACTGATGGATGGATGGTTAGGGATGGAAAGATGAATGGATGGATGGATGGATGGGTGGGTGGGTTGGTGGATGGAAGGAAGGATGGAAGGAAGGATGGATGGAAGGAAGGATGGGCAGGTGGTCTGAATGGATGGATGGAGGGATGGATGTAGGATCTGGATGTATGGATGGTTCTGGATGGATGGGTGGGTGGTATGGGTGGGTGAATGGGTGGTATGGATGGATGAATGGATGGATGGAAGGACAGATGGTCTTGATGGATGGATGGAGGGATGGATGGATGGAGGGTCTGGATGAATGGAATGTCTGACTGATGGATGGTTCTGGATGGATGGGTGGATGGGTGAATGGATTGATGGATCAGACTCCTCCTTCCTTCACTCCACTCCTCCTTCTTTCAGCCCTTCATTCCCTCTCCTCTTTCCCGTCCTTCCCTCCAATTTTCCCCAGTTTGGGGAAAGATTTTGAAATTAGGTTTACTGAAAGTTTTATTGCTGTGAGAAACAACAAAATACATTCAGCAGCACAATACTCAAAATTAGTTTTTAAAGAATTTTCAGTATTAAAATTAAAAAAGAAATTCTTAATAAAATTGACAAAATCATTCCCAGTTTAAAGCTTAGTTCTAGCTGAATAAATCAAACATTGAAAACAATACCAATCTGGCGCCTTTGAAGAATAGAAAACAATTCACTGAATTAATGGCCTAGGTTTGATCCTTTGATCAATGACTTCTCAATCAAGCGAGTGACACCCAAACCTCACTCGGAAACCCTAGAGCTCAATCAATAGCAAAGGGCATAACACAATTGAATCTAGCACCTATGGTGGCCTGAATCTTTATTGAAAATAAGTTAGCTAACTTCAAAGCAATTGAGTAATTTTCGAAGACAGTCCCCTAAAGCCAGCCACCCTAATAAATAGACAGGAATTATGATGGAAGGACAGATTTGTTCTCAAGGCTCTGAAGAAGGTTATTCTTAACCGAAACCGGTCAGCCAAGCACGACGGTATCATAAAATTGTGAGTTATATATTAATTGCTATTATTGTATTGATTGTATGTTTAAATATTAAAATGCTACTAATCCTTCATCTTCCATTTCAGGTATAGTTAAATTGTGTAGGCTTGTAAACTTAGTAGGCTTGTGGTTCTATGTAGGCTTGTAGATGTAATTATTCATCACTCAAATTTCAGGTTTTAATTTTTAGATCAGCCCTTTAATTTAAACTAGACAATTGTTGGTTAGAGCTTGATTATCTCCCTTGCTTAGATTTGTTGACTGGCCCAGTTGTTGCTAAATTTGTTGGTTTTTGATCATTTATTAGAGCATAATATCACCATGGCTAGAACGAGCAAGGGCAAGAGACGGAATGTCAACCATGAGGACAGCAGTCCGTCTCCTCCCCAGGCTCGACTAGTCAAGTGCTATTATATGATAATACAATGTTTTCACCACATAGGTGTCCTAACCAGCAATTTGGGCTCCAACACCCTGCCAACCGGTCTGAGCAGGAAGGTGAGCGAACTCTGCCATTTCATTAAGCCAGCTATGCCAAATATAGAGGTAGTAAGTGACATCAAGAAAGTTAACTTTGTTTGGGCAAATTCCATCATTCGAGCTATGATAGACCATTACAATTTCAGTTTAGGCACCATCATGTCCGAAATTATCATAGCTCAGACCGCGCCAAACCTTAATTTAGGTAAGGCAAAATCAACTGCCATTAGATGGGCAAAAGCCAACTATGGCAAAAAACTTCACGTCAAATCAATCGAAGCATTCTATCAATTTATTAGGCCTTTCGACCCACACTTTCAACAGAAAGCACAAAATTGCCAAGTTACCACCCCTACTGCAAGGTCATCCCAGACCGTACCAGTCATTCCACCACCTTCAGAACTCAGGAAACGGCTCAGGTCACCGACCGATAGCCCCCCACCAGTGAAGAGAACGGATACTCGGCCATCACCGATATTCCTATTAGACTCTCCTGTGGACCCTCTTCAGATTCCTCTACCTGACTCCCCACCACCCTTGTCTCCAGAGGAGTTCCCTCCCCTTCCACGGAGAGTCGATGCTAATCAAAAATCTGGTCCAAGGACCAAATCAACTCCTGTGGATCCTAGTAAGATACCACTACCAGACACCCCGCCTCCACTGTCTTCAGATGAATTACCTCCCCTTCCACAGAGAGCAAAGGATGACAGAAAATCTGGTCTAAGGACCAGATCAACACCTTTGACTCAAAAGGGTGTCAGTACCCCAGTGCCAGTGGCCAAACTACCTCAACCAAATTTCACCCCTACACCGTGTAGAAACAGCATCAATCATCAAAATAAACTCAAGAAAACTACACACTTAGAAGCTAATTCTTTCTGGAAATTTCGGTATGAGGTAGACCACAAACATGAATGGCGACTCCCTGTCTTGACGAAAAAAATCTTGATCCTTGGCTCCTCCAATCTAAGCCGTATAAATGTGAAACCCCATTCAGACACCCAGATAGCTTGCTATCCAGGGGCAAAATTGTGCCATGCTAGGACTATTGTCAAAAAATACATGGACTCCTATCAGCCAGAGAAAATCATCATAAACATTGGCATAAATGATAAGGATGAACCTATGTCTGTAACTGCCCAACGAGTCCAACTCCTATTCAGTACCATTCGTTCAAAATTTCCAGATGCAAAGGTTTATTTCACTAAACTGAACTACTCTCAACATCTAACTGCAAAGCAGAAAAGGACCTTAGCATTTATCAATTCATCTGTAGAATCCCTGCGTATAAAGGTCTCTGTCATCCCTAGTCTACCAATTTCTGATTTTGAAGTAGTCCAGGATAATATCCATTGGAGTGAAAAAACTGCTAATGCATTGTATTATAGCTGGTTAACCTTTCTTAATTTAAACTAACCGAGGGTCAGGGTACTAACCACCCCGGTATCGGGCTAGGTAGTGATATTGTTAATCTCACTGGCGCTACATTAACTGAAGCAGAAAAATCAATACTCAATCGTGGCCTAACATTTGTACCAACTCCTAGGCCCAAATTAGGCATAGATGCACTTTTAGATAATGGCTCAATGGAAGTTCTTGAATTTTCCCACCGTGTCAAATTAGCCGACTTTTTTCGAAACTCGAAAAGTAATAGTCTGCCATTCGTTGAAAGAACTGGCTGGGCACCAGACTCAAAATTAGTCGATCCAGCGATCCCCGACAGTATAAAAATTGTAAAAGAACGTATTGAAAATGTTGAATTTCCGAAAAATCATAAAAATTTGTCATATGAGGAACGTCAAGCCTTAACAGGATTGCGTAAAAACAATGACATTGTCATTAAACCTGCTGATAAGGGATCTGCTGCAGTAATAATGCTTAAAGACAACTACATTCGTGAAGCACATCGTCAACTCAGTAATCCAAAACATTACCAAAAATTAGACGAACCACTCTGGCAAAATAACTGCGACAATTTTAATGAAATTCTCCAAAATATGGTTGATAACAAGAGTTTAACGCAGAAACAGTTTAAATACCTCGTTGCGAAACGAGACTCAAAACCACGTACATTTTATCTGTTACCCAAAATTCATAAGGCTATTGATTCTTGGTCAGATCCTATGATACCACCAGGACGACCTATTATATCGGATTGTGGTTCTGAATCCTATAGGATCAGTGAAATCATTGATTATCACCTACAACCAATTGCGAATAGACATTTTAGCTTCTTGAAAAATACTGACGACTTTCTGTCGCAGGTCTCTGAGATCTCGATACCTCCAAATTCATTTTTGATTACGCTCGACATCGATGCAATGTACACAAACATTGACATCGAAAAGGGTTTGAATTCTGTCCGTAAAGCGTTTGAAAAATACCCTGATAACAATAGGCCCACTGGCGAAATATTAGCTCTCTTAGAGCTAAGCTTAAAGGGCAATGATTTTGAATTCGCGGGTGAAACATACCAACAAATTTGCGGCTGCGCAATGGGTAAGCGTTTCAGTCCGAGTTTTGCCAACATCTATGTAGCAGAGTGGGAGAAGGATGCGCTTAGCAAATGTCCGAAACAGCCTCTCTTTTATCGCAGGTACCTCGATGATATTTTCATTATTTGGCATCATACAAAGGAAGAATTTAATGAATTTTTCACCATTTTGAACAATCATGACCCGAATATCAAGCTAAAAGCCAACATTGACCAAATGTCCGTAGACTTTTTAGATTTAACGCTATACAAAGGTGTAATGTATGACACAACGGGACACCTTGATTATAAAGTATATTTTAAGCCCACAGATTCTCATCAACTACTTCACAAGAAATCCTTCCATCCACCTCATACCTTTAAAGGAATTGTAAAATCACAAATCATCCGTTTTCATAGAAATTCGAGTGATAGAAAAAACTTTGAATCTGCATGCTCTCTCTTATTCAAGGCCCTCAAGCCGAGAGGCTATTCATCTAGATTTTTGCGCAAAATTAAGTCTGATACTTTACAGGATTTGGAAACTATCCCTGATAATGCTGCGGATCACAGGCCTACCAAGATTCGTCACAATCGTCCAATCACAGGCGCAGGAGAATCTCGGAAATGTGGAAAGAAAAGGTGTAAATTAGACCTACTTCTTCCAAATCAAAAAACGTTTATGAGCTTTCAGAACAAAAACAAATTTCAAATTCAGTCTAATTTAGATTGCGATTCCGAAAACGTCATTTATGTAATATCTTGTAAATTGTGCCAAAAGCAATATGTCGGTGAAACCAAATGCCCATTAAGATGGCGAGCTACTAGACACCTTTGCGATATTAGACATGAAAAAGACACGCATGTCGCTGAACACTTTAACCTTCCTGGCCATTCAGTCGCTCGGGACTTCGAAATTATACCCATTGAACAACCACCTCTCTCAAATACCACTGACGAAACTGATAAACAAAGGAAACTTAGAGAATCATTTTGGATTAAGCAATTAGAAACAGAATGGCCGAGGGGCATAAATGTGGACCCCGGTCTTGCTGATCAGCGTGAAATAATTCCATTCACTCTGACATATAATCGAAAAAATGTAGAAATTGCCGAAATTTTGAAAGATGAATATCATAAATTACAGAATAATCTAAGACAGCCTCTCAATTTGCGCCCAGTAATAGCATTTAGGAAAAATCCGAATCTACGTGACATATTGGTAAAATCGAAATTAACTGGATAAACATCATCATCTTAAAGTTGTCCAATATTTATAAGGCCATCTCGCCTCTAGAAAACAAAAATAACAAATCTCAGGCAATAAAATAAATAAAAAATATTTTCAATTTTTTGAAAATTCTGAGCCAGCGCCTTAACCATATTACTACCTACCAGCCAGTGCCAGTTCTATTATTTTATTGACTTACTAACCAACTAATTATGTGCACCTATCTATACCGTCGGGCAAATCTGTCATTCCACTCATCAATCAATATGGTCTGTCTTCTCAAATTGTGGTTTTGTAATTGGGAGTTGGATGGGATGGGATGGATGGATGGATGGATGGATGGAAGGACAGGTGGTCTGGATGGATGGATGGAGAGATGGATGGAGGATCTGGATGGATGGATGGTCTGACTGCTGGATGGATGGATGGTATGGATGGTTCTGGATGGATGGGTGGGTGGCTGGGTGGGTGGGTGGCTGGATGGATGGATGGAGTGATGGATGGAAGGACAGGTGGTCTGGATGGATGGATGTGGGAATAGAGGATCTGGATGGATGGATGGTCTGACTGATGGATGGATGGTTAGGGATGGAAAGATGAATGGATGGATGGATGGATGGGTGGGTGGGTTGGTGGATGGAAGGAAGGATGGAAGGAAGGATGGATGGAAGGAAGGATGGGCAGGTGGTCTGAATGGATGGATGGAAGGATGGATGTAGGATCTGGATGTATGGATGGTTCTGGATGGATGGGTGGGTGGTATGGGTGGGTGAATGGGTGGTATGGATGGATGAATGGATGGATGGAAGGACAGATGGTCTTGATGGATGGATGGAGGGATGGATGGATGGAGGGTCTGGATGAATGGAATGTCTGACTGATGGATGGTTCTGGATGGATGGGTGGATGGGTGAATGGATTGATGGATCAGACTCCTCCTTCCTTCACTCCACTCCTCCTTCTTTCAGCCCTTCATTCCCTCTCCTCTTTCCCGTCCTTCCCTCCAATTTTCCCCAGTTTGGGGAAAGATTTTGAAATTAGGTTTACTGAAAGTTTTATTGCTGTGAGAAACAACAAAATACATTCAGCAGCACAATACTCAAAATTAGTTTTTAAAGAATTTTCAGTATTAAAATTAAAAAAGAAATTCTTAATAAAATTGACAAAATCATTCCCAGTTTAAAGCTTAGTTCTAGCTGAATAAATCAAACATTGAAAACAATACCAATCTGGCGCCTTTGAAGAATAGAAAACAATTCACTGAATTAATGGCCTAGGTTTGATCCTTTGATCAATGACTTCTCAATCAAGCGAGTGACACCCAAACCTCACTCGGAAACCCTAGAGCTCAATCAATAGCAAAGGGCATAACACAATTGAATCTAGCACCTATGGTGGCCTGAATCTTTATTGAAAATAAGTTAGCTAACTTCAAAGCAATTGAGTAATTTTCGAAGACAGTCCCCTAAAGCCAGCCACCCTAATAAATAGACAGGAATTATGATGGAAGGACAGATTTGTTCTCAAGGCTCTGAAGAAGGTTATTCTTAACCGAAACCGGTCAGCCAAGCACGACGGTATCATAAAATTGTGAGTTATATATTAATTGCTATTATTGTATTGATTGTATGTTTAAATATTAAAATGCTACTAATCCTTCATCTTCCATTTCAGGTATAGTTAAATTGTGTAGGCTTGTAAACTTAGTAGGCTTGTGGTTCTATGTAGGCTTGTAGATGTAATTATTCATCACTCAAATTTCAGGTTTTAATTTTTAGATCAGCCCTTTAATTTAAACTAGACAATTGTTGGTTAGAGCTTGATTATCTCCCTTGCTTAGATTTGTTGACTGGCCCAGTTGTTGCTAAATTTGTTGGTTTTTGATCATTTATTAGAGCATAATATCACCATGGCTAGAACGAGCAAGGGCAAGAGACGGAATGTCAACCATGAGGACAGCAGTCCGTCTCCTCCCCAGGCTCGACTAGTCAAGTGCTATTATATGATAATACAATGTTTTCACCACATAGGTGTCCTAACCAGCAATTTGGGCTCCAACACCCTGCCAACCGGTCTGAGCAGGAAGGTGAGCGAACTCTGCCATTTCATTAAGCCAGCTATGCCAAATATAGAGGTAGTAAGTGACATCAAGAAAGTTAACTTTGTTTGGGCAAATTCCATCATTCGAGCTATGATAGACCATTACAATTTCAGTTTAGGCACCATCATGTCCGAAATTATCATAGCTCAGACCGCGCCAAACCTTAATTTAGGTAAGGCAAAATCAACTGCCATTAGATGGGCAAAAGCCAACTATGGCAAAAAACTTCACGTCAAATCAATCGAAGCATTCTATCAATTTATTAGGCCTTTCGACCCACACTTTCAACAGAAAGCACAAAATTGCCAAGTTACCACCCCTACTGCAAGGTCATCCCAGACCGTACCAGTCATTCCACCACCTTCAGAACTCAGGAAACGGCTCAGGTCACCGACCGATAGCCCCCCACCAGTGAAGAGAACGGATACTCGGCCATCACCGATATTCCTATTAGACTCTCCTGTGGACCCTCTTCAGATTCCTCTACCTGACTCCCCACCACCCTTGTCTCCAGAGGAGTTCCCTCCCCTTCCACGGAGAGTCGATGCTAATCAAAAATCTGGTCCAAGGACCAAATCAACTCCTGTGGATCCTAGTAAGATACCACTACCAGACACCCCGCCTCCACTGTCTTCAGATGAATTACCTCCCCTTCCACAGAGAGCAAAGGATGACAGAAAATCTGGTCTAAGGACCAGATCAACACCTTTGACTCAAAAGGGTGTCAGTACCCCAGTGCCAGTGGCCAAACTACCTCAACCAAATTTCACCCCTACACCGTGTAGAAACAGCATCAATCATCAAAATAAACTCAAGAAAACTACACACTTAGAAGCTAATTCTTTCTGGAAATTTCGGTATGAGGTAGACCACAAACATGAATGGCGACTCCCTGTCTTGACGAAAAAAATCTTGATCCTTGGCTCCTCCAATCTAAGCCGTATAAATGTGAAACCCCATTCAGACACCCAGATAGCTTGCTATCCAGGGGCAAAATTGTGCCATGCTAGGACTATTGTCAAAAAATACATGGACTCCTATCAGCCAGAGAAAATCATCATAAACATTGGCATAAATGATAAGGATGAACCTATGTCTGTAACTGCCCAACGAGTCCAACTCCTATTCAGTACCATTCGTTCAAAATTTCCAGATGCAAAGGTTTATTTCACTAAACTGAACTACTCTCAACATCTAACTGCAAAGCAGAAAAGGACCTTAGCATTTATCAATTCATCTGTAGAATCCCTGCGTATAAAGGTCTCTGTCATCCCTAGTCTACCAATTTCTGATTTTGAAGTAGTCCAGGATAATATCCATTGGAGTGAAAAAACTGCTAATGCATTGTATTATAGCTGGTTAACCTTTCTTAATTTAAACTAACCGAGGGTCAGGGTACTAACCACCCCGGTATCGGGCTAGGTAGTGATATTGTTAATCTCACTGGCGCTACATTAACTGAAGCAGAAAAATCAATACTCAATCGTGGCCTAACATTTGTACCAACTCCTAGGCCCAAATTAGGCATAGATGCACTTTTAGATAATGGCTCAATGGAAGTTCTTGAATTTTCCCACCGTGTCAAATTAGCCGACTTTTTTCGAAACTCGAAAAGTAATAGTCTGCCATTCGTTGAAAGAACTGGCTGGGCACCAGACTCAAAATTAGTCGATCCAGCGATCCCCGACAGTATAAAAATTGTAAAAGAACGTATTGAAAATGTTGAATTTCCGAAAAATCATAAAAATTTGTCATATGAGGAACGTCAAGCCTTAACAGGATTGCGTAAAAACAATGACATTGTCATTAAACCTGCTGATAAGGGATCTGCTGCAGTAATAATGCTTAAAGACAACTACATTCGTGAAGCACATCGTCAACTCAGTAATCCAAAACATTACCAAAAATTAGACGAACCACTCTGGCAAAATAACTGCGACAATTTTAATGAAATTCTCCAAAATATGGTTGATAACAAGAGTTTAACGCAGAAACAGTTTAAATACCTCGTTGCGAAACGAGACTCAAAACCACGTACATTTTATCTGTTACCCAAAATTCATAAGGCTATTGATTCTTGGTCAGATCCTATGATACCACCAGGACGACCTATTATATCGGATTGTGGTTCTGAATCCTATAGGATCAGTGAAATCATTGATTATCACCTACAACCAATTGCGAATAGACATTTTAGCTTCTTGAAAAATACTGACGACTTTCTGTCGCAGGTCTCTGAGATCTCGATACCTCCAAATTCATTTTTGATTACGCTCGACATCGATGCAATGTACACAAACATTGACATCGAAAAGGGTTTGAATTCTGTCCGTAAAGCGTTTGAAAAATACCCTGATAACAATAGGCCCACTGGCGAAATATTAGCTCTCTTAGAGCTAAGCTTAAAGGGCAATGATTTTGAATTCGCGGGTGAAACATACCAACAAATTTGCGGCTGCGCAATGGGTAAGCGTTTCAGTCCGAGTTTTGCCAACATCTATGTAGCAGAGTGGGAGAAGGATGCGCTTAGCAAATGTCCGAAACAGCCTCTCTTTTATCGCAGGTACCTCGATGATATTTTCATTATTTGGCATCATACAAAGGAAGAATTTAATGAATTTTTCACCATTTTGAACAATCATGACCCGAATATCAAGCTAAAAGCCAACATTGACCAAATGTCCGTAGACTTTTTAGATTTAACGCTATACAAAGGTGTAATGTATGACACAACGGGACACCTTGATTATAAAGTATATTTTAAGCCCACAGATTCTCATCAACTACTTCACAAGAAATCCTTCCATCCACCTCATACCTTTAAAGGAATTGTAAAATCACAAATCATCCGTTTTCATAGAAATTCGAGTGATAGAAAAAACTTTGAATCTGCATGCTCTCTCTTATTCAAGGCCCTCAAGCCGAGAGGCTATTCATCTAGATTTTTGCGCAAAATTAAGTCTGATACTTTACAGGATTTGGAAACTATCCCTGATAATGCTGCGGATCACAGGCCTACCAAGATTCGTCACAATCGTCCAATCACAGGCGCAGGAGAATCTCGGAAATGTGGAAAGAAAAGGTGTAAATTAGACCTACTTCTTCCAAATCAAAAAACGTTTATGAGCTTTCAGAACAAAAACAAATTTCAAATTCAGTCTAATTTAGATTGCGATTCCGAAAACGTCATTTATGTAATATCTTGTAAATTGTGCCAAAAGCAATATGTCGGTGAAACCAAATGCCCATTAAGATGGCGAGCTACTAGACACCTTTGCGATATTAGACATGAAAAAGACACGCATGTCGCTGAACACTTTAACCTTCCTGGCCATTCAGTCGCTCGGGACTTCGAAATTATACCCATTGAACAACCACCTCTCTCAAATACCACTGACGAAACTGATAAACAAAGGAAACTTAGAGAATCATTTTGGATTAAGCAATTAGAAACAGAATGGCCGAGGGGCATAAATGTGGACCCCGGTCTTGCTGATCAGCGTGAAATAATTCCATTCACTCTGACATATAATCGAAAAAATGTAGAAATTGCCGAAATTTTGAAAGATGAATATCATAAATTACAGAATAATCTAAGACAGCCTCTCAATTTGCGCCCAGTAATAGCATTTAGGAAAAATCCGAATCTACGTGACATATTGGTAAAATCGAAATTAACTGGATAAACATCATCATCTTAAAGTTGTCCAATATTTATAAGGCCATCTCGCCTCTAGAAAACAAAAATAACAAATCTCAGGCAATAAAATAAATAAAAAATATTTTCAATTTTTTGAAAATTCTGAGCCAGCGCCTTAACCATATTACTACCTACCTACCTACCTACCTACCTACCTATACCTACCTACCAAGCAAGCAAGCAAGCAAGCAAGCTAGCAATCAAGCAAGCAAACAATCTTTATT
This sequence comes from Chaetoderma sp. LZ-2023a, assembly GCA_034401795.1. Taxonomy (NCBI): domain Eukaryota; kingdom Metazoa; phylum Mollusca; class Caudofoveata; order Chaetodermatida; family Chaetodermatidae; genus Chaetoderma; species Chaetoderma sp. LZ-2023a. Next base: position 14,650,044 of record CM067365.1, read on the forward strand.
GACAAATCCAACATGTGGCCATACAGACAATATTCAACATTCTGTTGAATATGTTGATACTAATTTGACTGGGCATTGTACGAATTGTATGACCTTACTATTTAATCAACATTCTGTTGAAAATTTGAAACAAATTTTCCTGGGTATTGTATGTCTTTACCATTATCAATTGCATCCTATGAAAGCTTCACAGGCATCATAGTCAACATGCTTATAGTGAATGACGTCTCTAGCTCCATAAATTGATTCCAACACGCCGAAAGAACGGACAGAGCTGAGCTAGAAATGGATCCCACCTTTGAAATTGTCATGAACAAATTTGATCATTAAATGGCCAATACCATTTAGTAATGTGTGCTCCTCCCAACATGGACCACTTGTAATAAGTGACCACATATTTTAGTAAGAGCATTGAGATAGTTAGCGTTGCCCTGCCGGACGCATGTAGACCCAATCGCAATGCACGGATTCTCTTATGGAAAGAGGGTATATAAGTTATCCAACCTGTCACTCAAGTGTTTATGTCATAATCAATTATGTCACATGTAGGCTGACGTCACGCTCACAATACGTAATTAATGACGCAGCAATGGCTATCAAGAAAGTTGAAAAGTCCGTAAGCTGTGCGAATTGTATGTCTTTACAATTTAATAAACATTCTGTTGAATATTTTGAAACAAATTTAACTGTGCTGCAGCTATAAGCACCGACAGCATCTAATCAAATTAGTTTTAAAATATTCAATAGCTCACCTCTATAGTTACCTTGGGAATGGGATTCTGGGAAGTCATGATTGAAAGTATATAAATCACAATGGCGACGGCTATGAATATAGGCCTATCATCATCTCTTATTGTATTTTAACCGCCTCATGGCATAGCTGGTCAAACTGGTCCCTAGAGTGATCTAGAGAAATGTCAAGTTGTATGCCATCAGGGGACAGTTTTTGGTAATTTACCACTGGAACGACTCTTGAGACAGTCTTTCCAGATTCCAGTGGCAAATCTGCGAAAAACGTTTTCTTTTGGCCTGCAAATGGACATTCAACATCTAAATATTTTAACATTCTTCACCAAATTTAGACAGTAAATGTTTAATATATTATGACGACAATACCAGGTACTGTGTCTATTTCATTTTCCCCTTATGTATTATAGCATAAAACACTAGGCTGAACATTCGAGATAGTGTATGAATTTGCGGTCTTATGTCTCGTAGGGTGTGGTTTTCAGTAGTAATTTATTGTCCTTAATACTTCACTGGGAAAAGATCAATGCATACAATTATTTAGCACTATGTATAGACAACTAATGTTCCGAATTGCCAGTCAAAACAGCTGTCAATAACATTGTAGCGGGTGGTTAGATACATAAATCAACAGAAACGGTATATATGTGCCACGTTAGTAATGCCTGCAATGTGTTCGGCCCAAGAATTCCACCCATATGGTTAGATAGGTATCTGAATATGCTAATGAAGTATTGAGTTAAAAAATGTTTACCATGAAGTAATTTAATTTGTTGTACACGATTTCATACCAAAAATTGGCTGAAATTGTAGCCAATTCACCGTCTTCACTGCCCTATTGTCTGTAGGTTATGCTCGGCCCCACATTTTCACCCACATAAACTTAAGTTTAAAAGGTATAATTTAGCCTAAATTACTTTCAGCTGTAAACAATATGATACCATATCATTGCTAGCTATATTAATAATTAAAACAAATTCTACATTGAAATAATTCCGTAGTCCGCAATTCCTAATTGGCTTAGATTTTGGCAGATCGGTGATTTTCTGTACCATACTGTCTGCTATAAGTTCGGCCCATATTTGGTTCGAAATTCATATATATGGTCAGATCGTATATGAATACGCTAATGAAGTATCAAGCTTAAAAATGTCTACCATGAAGTAATTTCGTAGTACACAATTCCACGGCAAAAATTTGCACAAATTTTGGCAAATCCATGGTTTTCGGCAGCTTACTGTCCGTAATGAGTTTGCCGCCAAAATGTAAGATCGATATATAAATACGCTAATAAAATATCGATTAAAGAAATTCCACCGTAAAGCACTTAGTAGTTACCAAACGTTGTCAGATGCCAATAATTTACGTACCGATATCTATGTACTCTATTTGTAACCAGTTTTCGACACCTAGCCGTGCAGAACTCAATATGTATTATTACGTACTAGTGCTGTACGAAATATTACACAATTCTACCATCAAATAATATCATAATTACCAAGTATGACCATGTAGTTACTTAATCGCAATATGTCCCCATTGAAAGATAGTTGGTTCACATTATCCACAATCGGATAGATGTCAATATGTCCTGGCATATCGCCTGTAATAGGTTCAGCTCCAAAATGGCATCCATATGTTTACATAGCTATATATGAATGCGCTAATAAAGTATAGGGTTTTAAAAATTCTACTATGAAGTAATTTGGAAATACGCAATTTAGTCGGAACTTACAGTTTTTAAATGCTAATAATTTACTATATATTCAGTATCAGAATCTCTGTACTCGGTGTGTAACCAGGCCTTCGAATATACTACCATCTAGAACTCACTAGATATTGCATGGTTCTATCATCAAATATTTTTTGCAATAATTTTGAGTCTTTCTATATATCCTATAATTTTGCTCCAGATAGAATCTGAATTATCAAACAAAAACCCCAGAATTTACGCATATGGTCAACAAGATGGATGGAAAGATGGATGGACTGCCCAAAATATATTCTGCTTCTTCCTATAGCCCATAGCTAATCCTATCCAAGGCCGATGCCATTACAACCATCTTAAAGATATGACACTACCAAAAAACTATCATTATTACAATCGCAACCACCATCGGCACTACATGGTAAGGTAAGAAACTGTAAATGATAGTAAGAACCTATGTAATATTTAATGTTAATATAACAAGATAAACACATTTCTCTCTGACCTGCAAATATGTTGTCAATTTATCACATGTCTAATGGCTATATCTTTATAGTACATTGACTTTAACTTGACGCCCATGTCTTCCCATATTATATAGTGCCTGTGCCAGTTCTACATGTATAATTTATTTTTTGTTCTATGTAGGGGTCCAAGGTCTAGATATAGCCATTGTCTTTGGTGGACAACCTGTTGTGCTACTGCAAATTGTATATTATATATAAAATGAATTTGAAGCTCAACTTGAATTATAATAATCTCCGGCCACGCTTTTTGGCATTGATGTCTTGCATCAATATGTGTACTTGTTATTATATCGAGCGGGGAACATACCTGCGACAATGCGCGTGCTAAAGTACAGGAAACCCCCTCTCTACCTTTGACGTAAATTTTGGATCCTCCTCCACGCGGGTGTGAGCGGCGAGCGTCTGCATTTAAAAAATCGCTTCCGTATCCGCATGTCGTTCCACGCCCGCTTCCGCGCATATGGAATCACACATATAGAAGTTAATGATATTCGATTTTTACCGCTTTAGCATCCGCATCCACATCCGCGCTTATGGAATCCTAGTTTTAGCATAGATATTGATATATTGGCTAGATGACTCATGCGCATACCTCGCTATGGGGATAGTTGTCGCGGCCGTCGGTGACGCGCGTGGTAAATTGCAATCGCTCATGACCGGGTATTCACTGACTGGCTGACGCAGACAATCAGCTGCATATACAGCCTTCAAAAATGATTAAATAATCTTTTGGTAATTGGAAAAGAAATCGAACAGACGCAAATTTACATATTTTTATCAGAAATAAAATTGCATTGGCGGTGGCATCGTAGTTTATATTGAAGAAAATCAGTCCTATTGTAGAAGGCTATAATTATAAACAGATGACTTGGAGACATTATGGCTCCAGGTCACGCCCTATAAAACAAAACCTTTCTTGCTTGGTTATATTTATAGGCCACCAGATTCACCAGTGAGCTGGATCGATGAATTCGAATCTTTGCTTGAGGCGGCCTATTCACATAACACGGATATTGTTTTAACAGGCGATTTTAACATTTGGCTTCAAGCTACTATACCAGCAAAATGGCAATCATTAATGGATACATTTCATCTACAACAACTAATTAACACGCCCACTAGAATCACAGAAACGACATCCACCATAATAGATCATGTATATGTCACCGACAAAAGTAAAATCACGTCAGTAAGCGTAGGCGAGTTAGCCCTAGCAGACCACCTTCCTGTATTTGCTGTGCGGAAAAGTGTCACTCCATAAAACTCACACTCACCATACTATAAAATACAGATGCCAGAAAAACTTTGATAATATTAAATTCCTTCAAAATTTATCACAAAATAATTGGGAACTGATTAATTTAATAAGTGATCCAAATGAAGCTCTTAAAATATGGCATGAAACATTCCTCACTATTCTCAATAACCACGCCCCTATCATCGAGCGCAGAGTAAAAACGTATTGTCAACCTGGATGGAGGGTATTTTAAAAGCCATGAAAGATCGGAATTATTTCAAAAAAGTAAAAGATGTAATCAAATACAAAGAGTTTAAAAATAAAGTAATGCCCCTAATAGAAAGGGATATGCGAAAATATTTCGGTAAACAGCTAGCTGAAAGGAAAAATAATCCTTCTAATATATGAGCCATTATGAGAAACATAAACCCAAAATCTAGTAAAATGCCATTAGTGTTCTATAATTCCGAAGGTCATGACATTAGCGACATAGCGCAACATTGCGAGATGTTCAATACACATTTTAGTACAGTCGCTGCAGATCTCGCAAAATCAATAAACGGCCCAAATCACGCGATATCGAATGATCTTAAAATGCATGTTAACAGTAGAGTGCCAAATGAAATCGAGTTTAGAACACCTACAATAACAGTAGATTACGTTTACAAATTTAAAGACAAGTTGAACGCCCATTTTCTAAAATTATCTGCATCAGTTATCTGCATCAGTTACAGCCATTATTAATAAATGTATAGACGCTGGTGTATTTCCAACTATGTGGAAATGCGCTAAACCTTTACGCAAGTCAGGTAATAAAAGCGAGATCAGTAATTACAGACCAATTTCAATTCTACCAATTTTGTCCAAAATTTTTTAAAAACACGTTCATAATAATGTATAGAAATTTATAAGTACCTATAATTTACTATATGAATCTCAGTCCGGCTTCAGGCCAAAGCATTTTTGCGAAACCGCATTATTAAAATTAATAGAAAAATGGCGATTCGCGGTCGATAATGGCGAGATCGTAGGAGCTATTATGATAGATTTCAGGAAAGCTTTTGACCTTGTAAATCATGATATTCTGCTACAAAAATTAGCCATCTATAAATTTGATTCACTTACGCTAAATTGGTTCGCATCGTATCTGGAAGACAGACAACAATACGTGTCTATTTCTGACAAGACTTCGGGTCTTTCACCGGTAACAGTAGGCGTCCCTCAGGGTTCTGTGCTAGGACCTCTGCTATTTATCATTTATGTAAATGACCTACAGATGGGCATTACCAGCAATGTAGACTTGTATTGCGATGACACAACAATGAATTGTAACATTGACAATGTACGAAATATAACTGAACAACTGTCTGGGGATATGCCGTCTGTCCAAAACTGGTGTGAAAATAATAAAATGATTATAAATTCTGACAAAGACAAATTATTAATGATATCCACTAAACAAACTTAATCAGATTAATGATGCGGAAATTAAAATACATATATATATATATATATATATATATATATATATATATATATATATATATATATATATATATATATATATATATATATATATATATATATATATATATATATATAACGGAGAATTAGGTATTGTAGACAATGCAAAACCTTTAGGCGTACATATAAACGGGCATTTATCTTGGCAACAACACGTAAACAAAATATGCAGCAAAATAGCTTCCCTTATATACATGCTAAGGAAAAACAAACAGTACATGAATATCGAGGAACGCAACCTGTTTTACAAAGCATGCATACTATCACATATAGATTATTGTTGTCTTGTTCACTATGTAGGTACACCGACTTTATTAAGTAAATTAGAAAAATTACAAAAGCGTGCTGCAAGAATTATCTTAGACGTCCCATATAGAACTCCATCAAAACAATTATATGCCACCATAAAGTACACATCGTTAACTCAGAGGATGGCTATAAAAACAAATATAATGACATACATAGCACTAAACAACCTCACACCTAAATATATTAGCAATATGTTTACACCCATAGACGAAGCACATACACTAAATCTACGATCGAAAACTTATGGGCACTAAAACCCTCCCCAAAATACGAACAGACTATCGTAAGAACAGCTATACATACTGTGCAACACAAATGTGGAACTCACTACCTAAAAAGATTACACAATCGACAACGCTTTCATCTTTCAAATCCAACATATGCACTCATCTAAACGTGGGTTAAGTAAGTGGGCCAAATTTTGCCTAGCCAACGTCTACATCACTGGTCGGAAATAACATAAAATGTTTCTAAAACAAAAACAGAAAAACATTTTAGTTAGTACAAATTTGAACACGATCTAAGAAATGTCCTGTTGAATATTTTGACCATAATTGGATTGAATTCAAAATATTCAACAGTATGCGTTGTTGCCATGACGTTGTTTGTATTTCCCTACAATAGTTAGGAGCACCGTGACGCGATACGTTGCTGCAAACCTTGTAACGCGCTCTGCCACCCGGGGTACCCCCACCCCGTGCGTCGGCCACTGTATACATTGGTGACCATTTACTTGCTTAATATGCCGTATAGAATTAGATATAATTATTAGCATTGCCAATATGGTTCGTTGATAAAATTTAAACTACGCATACGGCAGGATGGTTATTCCTAGAAGAAGAAGAACAACACTATGGTGTCGTTATCACGGAAAGCCCTCTTTAGCCTGATAAATCAGTTGGTATATGTCTGTGAATGTACTAAGTCCCTTATATCCGGCTCGGAGAGGGGCGTGCCTGTGAGTCGATCAAACCGGAAATCTGGTACAAACTAATTATACTAAAACATCCGTCATTCATTTCGCAAAGCCAATGTATATAATTAGCGAATTGAATGTTTGCATGGGGAAATCAGAACTTGTGAATCTTTGCTGAATGATCATAGACAATAATGTAATCATGGCCATGTGTTATTGCTATTATTAACGGTTGAGTGAAGAAATTTAAAATTGAGGACCGACAGCTTTCAAAAGCAAGTGAATGACTTCAATTGCGCTATAGAAGAGACGACTCAATACAAAGTTTGCCCTGCTGTTGCTGCTTGTTCATTTTCTGCTACTGCCACTGTGACTGCCACTGCTACTGCAACCACCACTGCCACTGCTACTGCCACTGCTACTGCCACTGCTACTGCCACTGCTACTGTCACTGCAACTGCCTCTGCTACTGCCACGGCTGCTGCTACTTTCACCACCACTGCCACTGCCACTGCTACTGCTACTGCCACTGCCACTGCCACTGCTGCTGCCACTGCCACTGCCACTGCCACTGCCACTGCCACTACCTCTGCCACTGCCACTACCAATACAACTGCCACTACCACTGCTACTGCTACTGCTACTGCTACTGCTACTGCCACTGCCACCGCCACTGCTACTGCCACTGCCACTACCACTGCCACTACCACTGCTACTACTACTACTGCTACTGCCACTGTTACTGTCACTGCCTCTGCCACTGCTATTTCCACGGCCACTGTCACTGCCACTGCCACCGCTACTACCGCAGCCACCACCGCTGCCACTACCACTGCCGCTACTACTACTACTACTACTACTACTACTACTACTACTACTACAACTGCGACTACTACTACTACTTTTTTTCTTCTTTTTTTTTTAAATCCGACGCTGACGCAGTCGGATACACTTCACAGAGGAACTCCTTTAAAAAGGCTTGCAAATCCCCATAAAAAATCGGATGTAATAGCAGCCTTTATTACTAGAATAACAATACAAACCTAACATATCAAAACAGGGCAAGCTAAAATACTCTATTATCATATACCACAACCGTGGCATAACTACATAGAGAACATAATTAATAAAGAGCTGATAACATAACATAATTCTACAAAGCCATTACTATTTTCACACCGTGTAGAAGTAGGCCCAAATGGCGAGCATAGCTAACCAACAAGTGGTAAAGCGACTCATCACTAATTAGCAGTAAGCCGATTCATGACCGACAGGCTAAGCAGATCATATGTAGTTTAACGTAGCACACCGTATAGTAGTAGGGCCAAATGGCGAGTGCAACTCGCCAACAAGTGGCGAGGTGACTCGTCAATAAGTAACAAAAAGTCACTCATTGACGCCAGTTAGCCGATTCTTAAATGCCCAGCGGACGTAGTAGCCTTTATACAATATAATGCACAAAGCAAAAGTATACAAACTATGACTACCTAGATGGCACTTTGGGTTCACATTCTAAATTTACTTCATTGTAAGATTTTGCAAATTACCCTGGAACAAATACACCTACAGTAAACATTTACAACAGGATGCTAATAGTATATATGTAAGATGTCATACTCTGTTAACCTAACGAACTCGAAAGTCGGATTACCTCCAGAATTTTGACACGATGCTCATTTGATATTTAAATATACCGATTCCCAAGGTTAGGTTATTCGTCAAAATTATCATCTCCTAAGACATTAAAATTTTAAAATATCAATATACAACAGGCAGCGAGTGTGCTAGCTTATACAAGTTCTGCTTCTGCTATTTTTAGATATCCATGTTCAATTGATACTAGGCCACTTTTGCACCATATATCGTTAAATCCACTTTCTCTTCCATGTTCCACTAGCCTGTAAAATTCACAATGAATGCAGTTTATCAACAATGATCGAAATATAGCTTGTATCGCTCTTTGGTGGTTGTTTCCTGTCTTATCTCTGGCCTCTGAACACTGATGCTTCCAAATGTCCCATACTCCTACAGATAACAGGGTTACTAACAATTCTTTCTCCTTGCTGTTGATGATTCGTTCGATAGTTGAGCAATCTTTGAAGATAATTGTTTCAGTCATTAATTTCACATATTTGATTCCAAATTTAGCAAGAAGCATATTGATATATACCCAAAAGCCTGTAGCTATACAACACTGTGTAAACAGATGGTCTATTGTTTCCTCCCCAGTATTACATAATAAACACCGGTCTGTACTTGTTATTTTGCACATATAAGTCAGATGGCCAACCCATAGCCTTCGATCGAGTAATGCCAGGTCCCGTGCGTTTGCTGGTAGACAAGGTAGATGTATTGTTTTCCACGCATTTTTCCAGTTCTTTGGCGTGCATCCTAAAGTGTTCCAATGCCTAGCTGCAATAGGAGTCTGTCTCCGACTTTGCATTAGCATTCCATACCAGTCTCTAGATGCCATGTTCTATTTTATATGCTCTGACTTAAATACTAATGTTGGTTGCGACATGTCTCTGTTGCCACGTGCTTTCGGCAATTTGAACCATTCACCAGGTATTGCATTCTTTATTCTAAGAAATAAGCGTTGGGCATCAATATGCCTCATTGATGTTGCTCTTGCTACATCCTGCATCGCAATCCATCTGCGAGATTTTGGATTAACTAAATCACGTAAATATTGAATGCCATTTTTGGCCATAGAGGGCAAATATAATACAGCATCATTATCACGAATCAACTTGTTGCCCCAAAGACGTTGCTCTAAGGCATCTTCCCAACAACTGGGTTGTGGCATTGATCGTGTAAATATCTTTAAAGCTTCGAGCTGTTCTTTATATACGTTTGGTATCTTCTGATGGTTAGGTGGCAGTTTATTGCACAAAAATAAAACATTCTACTGGAAATGGATCTACGTACCTATGTAGAAGTGTCCTTGCAACACTTGACCAAGATGAGTTTGAAGTGTGTAACTTATTCAAGAATTTCAGTTTTAGCGAAGCACCCTTTGCTAAACCATTAACCAAATCCAGGCCTCCATCATGCTTTTCATTGGTGAGGATTGACTGCGATACTAAATGGGCTTTGTCCTCCCATAAGAAGGACAAAGGTAACGTGTTGATCTTTGACTCTACTGATTTGGGCATATGAACTACAGAAGCGGTATACCACAGTCCAGATAAAATTAAATTATTGCGGACAAATGTCCTGCCGTTAGGCGACGTCGTTTCCAATTTACTAATGCACACTTTAGCTTGGATAGCCTTTCTTCCCAGTTTATTATTACTTCCTGTTCTCTACTAAAGTAAATACCCAAAATCTTTATGACATCATCTGACCAGTTAATATCCATAACATTGTCAGTTCTGTCCTTCCAAGCACTCAAAAATAATCCCTTAGATTTGTCTCTATTGACTTTAAGCCCTGATGCCTTTTGAAAATCTGATAATACTCCATTTAAAATTCTAAAATCTGAATTTTTACCCGCAAACACAGTCGTATCATTGGCATATTGAGACACCTTTAGTGGCCTTTCTACGCGACGTATACATATTCCTTTAAAAACATTACGTTGCCTCAATGTGGCCCCCAACGATTCCATAGCTATGATGAATAGAAGGGGAGACAATGAGCAACCCTGTCTAACACCTCGTTCCAACACTACAGGTTCAGATAGATGATATTTACTAAATAGCAACTTGGTATATCAGTATATAAAATATTAACCCATTTAATAAATCTGGAACCAAAGCCAATATGGTCTAAAGACTTAAACAAGAAATCCCATTCAAGTCTGTCAAACGCCTTCTCGTTATCAAGTGCTATTATTGCTGCTGGGATGCAATCCTGTTCAAATAATTGAATACGGTCTCGTATAAGCAATGTGCTGTTTAATATCGTTTTTCCTGGTACAGAGCATGTTTGATCATCATCAATTGCTTCGCCTAGGACTACACAGAGTAGAGAGATTGGTCTATAATTCTGTATTGTATATAAGCCTATACATATGCTTTGTCCATCGATGGAGGGAGATGCCCTTGCTTAAAAATGCTAGCTGCTATTTCTTCTAATACTGGACCAAATATGTGCCACAATGTTTGATAAAATTCGACTGGAAGTCCGTCGCAACCAGGAGACATTTCTAACTTCATACCTTTGAGGGATTTTGTCAAATCATCAATTGTTAGTGATTGGTCACAACTTTCGCGACATGCATCTGGAAGTCTTTGCGTTATATTAGCTAAAATATCTCTAGTTGCAGCTACATCACTTCCCTCGGATTTATACAATGATTTGTAAAATGTGGATACTGTTTCCATCATCCCTGCATTTGAGGACACTGATACACCATCATTAGTCTTCGGTGAGCGCATTAATTTCTCTATGCCTCTTGCTTTTTCCAAGTTACAAAAGTAACGTGTAGGCTTCTCACCCTCGGTGTGCATTTGTGCTCTTGACCTTATTTTGGCCCCGTCAAACTGATATTGCTCTATTTAATTTAGTCTACCTTTTAATTTAACTAATAGTTTGTAATAATTATATTCTCCATCATTAATTTTCTTATTAATTTTACACATCGACCGCTGAAGCACCTTTTTACGCCTTCGCATTTCTCGTGCTTTTCTGATGGAATACTGCCTTGAAATATGTTTCAGGTCGGATTTAACATCCTCCCACCAGTCTGTTATACATTCATACAAACTTCTCTTTTCATCCCAATGCCTCCAACAACTTTCTACACATTTACGATAGCAACTATCTCGTAACAACGCTACATTGAGTTTCCAAATTCCATCTCTTCGTTTGATCCAGTCAGCATTGTCTAATGTGATGGAAAACATATTGTGATCAGAGAAAGTTACTGGGTTTATGTTAGTTTTACACATGTAACCTTTCAATGATCGTTCTACATAGATCCTGTCCAGTCTGGATGCTTTTTTTCCATCGGTTGAAAACCAAGTAAAGTCCCTGCCCTCTGGGTTTTCAATCCGGTAAGTGTCTAACAATCTTTTATATTCACAGATGTGTTTCAAAATATTATGAGATGTGTCATTAAAATTAGACCTAGCGTTTCTGTCTTTAACTTCATCTAATATGCAATTAAAGTCACCGTCCATAATTAGGTTTTCAGGCTTTCTGTCTTGAATTATTGTGGAAACATCATTTGGAAATTCACGACGCAATTGATGAGAGGTTGGCGCAAAAAGGCACATCAAATTTAAACTTGTGTTTAGTACATCAATTGATACACAAATCCATCGTCCATTTGTATCTGATGATGACGATATAACATCAACATAGTTGAGACAGTGGGGCAGGATAAGAATGGCCACTTCCGCTCTATTATCTTGTGATAAAGAATAAGAAATCTGCCCTTTTGAAATATCTTTGAGAGATTCATACACTTCAATTTTTTGAATTTTGGTCTCTTGTAGAAAAGCAATATCAACTCTCTCATTAGCTAATTCTTCAAGCAAGTGGCGCTGCTTGAATTCGGTATTTAACCCTCTGCAATTGATGGTGCAGATAATCATAATTTGTAAAATGATGTTTACAACCGCCATCATTAACTAAGATTAACTTGATTTGGGTTTTTTAGCTCGTTTCTTAGACCATTTACGTAATTTTCCTGCGAATTCAATGTTTCCTAGTTCTACCACAGACAAATATTCGTATTTGGAAATATCAGACTTATGGCGCAGTAGACGATATTTCACGCCTCTCGCCGTTACATATGGCACTAACACTTCACCCACTTCTGATCGGTACATTACCATTTCATCTTTCATCTGTGTTTGAATGGACACATCTGATTCTGGAACTGTGACATTGTATCATCATCCCTATCATTTACTTCAATCTCAGATTCTGAGCTATTGTCATCTTTATGACGCTTATTACTACTTAAGTTACATTTGGCAGGAGCGTCATTTACCATATATTCAAGCTGACTTAAATCAAGTGGGCTTAGCGGAAAATCGACTGATCTTTCCGTCTTCTGAGTCCTAAACTTATCCTAAACTTATCCTGTCCTAATTTTAATTCATCGTCTAAGGAATTATAAACTGGCTCTCCTGTAAGATCATCATTTTACTGCGTGTCTTTTACAGCCACGTTTGGCTCCACTGCATTTTGATTATTTTCTTGACTTAATGTTATACCCTCCTCTAATACATGAATTTCATCAACTGTAGTTACTTTAACAGGATTTGATGATTTGTTTGTGTCATTTTCAGTGGCATGAACCACAACAACAGCTGCCGTAGTGACTGCTTCAGAAGCAGTTGACTCAGTTGCATCCTTTAATGGGCGATTATCTCCTGATACTGAGGGCTTGTTTTGATTTTTTGGACAACGCAATTTAAAATGGTCAACTGAACCACAGAGCAAACATTTCTTTCGATTGGGATAATCTGTTGCCAAATGGTCAGTACTTAGGCAGATCCGGCACTCTTTACTTCGCCCTTTATACCATAAGGGCATGACAAAGCTGCCATCAAACGTCACTCTGCTTGGTAAAGGCCTATCCACTTTATCAAACCAGACGCGTCTTACACCGTTTTCTAGCATTCTGTCACAAGGATACGTTTTCCTCAATCTTTTGCAATTTGCCATACTTCTTGAGTTCATTCATGATTCTGTCATCTGGAATTTCTAGTGGAACTTTCATCTTCACTTGTAACCTATCTGACTCGATTTACGTTACAAACTTCGCATTTTACAATAAGAACATCTTCTAGAAGCTTTTCCTTGACCCCCTCATTTGACACTGTTACATTCCATACAGTTTGAGAAACATTGATAAGCCCCTGCAAAGCAGCAGGTCCCGCGCCAACGATATCATTTAATCCATGATACACGTCGATAGCCATGACACCTCACGCCTAGTTGTTATCTTCAGGCTTAGGGTACGCTTATAGGTTGCCATGGTGTTTTATAAAAAGTGGAAACCCATACTACTACAATATATAATACAAAAATATAACACCAAGACGTCGGGAAAGAGCTAAACGCTAAATAAATAGTGTCCCCTTTAGAAACCCTGACGTCTACCAACACATATACGAATAGAGAGTACACTCGTATATTTGTTAGTTTGAACCACTTTCTAAGTGGTTCACTAAGACCTAACCGATTAAAGTGGTTTCCTAATGCATACTAACATATTACAGACATATATTTGTTAGTCTGTTCGAGTTGACCGATTTATATAATCAAAGTACTAGACTTGCGCTTATAAATGACAAAGGAATTAAATCCACTCACTCAAGCGATCTTGCCAAATACAATGCGCTAGCCAACGAACTATAGAAATAGCATACTAGCGCTTGGAGAAAAGTATTGCATTGACCACAGTAGGAGGAGACCTATTAAATGGCTGAAACCGCCAGCTAAGAGGATTGCCTTTAGAAAATGGAGACGCAAAATTCGCTCCAACCAAGACAAGAATTTACAAATTAAACATAAAGTTTGAAAGGAAATACTAATACGAAATATATGTATAAAATTTATCTACAAAATGCGCTAGAAACTAGCAAATTCGGGCAGCAATTGCAGAGCTAAATAAACGCGTCCGTTCACTTCGACTACTACTACTACTACTACTACTACTACTACTACTACTACTACTACTACTACTACTACTACTACTACTACTACTACTACTACTACTACCACCACCACTACTACTACTACTACTACTACTACTACTACCACTACTACTACTACTACTACTACTACAACTACTACTACTACTACTACTACTTCTACTACTGCTACTACTACCATTACCATTACCACCACCACCACCACCACCACCACCACCCCCACCACTACTACTACTACTACTACTACTACTACTACTACTACTACTACTGCTGCTGCTGCTGCTACTACTACTACTATTACTACTACTACTACTACTACTACTACTACTACTACTACTACTACTACTACTACTACTACTACTACTACTACTACTACTTCTACTAGTGTTACTACCACTATTAATGCTGCTGCTGCCGCCGCTACCGCTGTCACTAGCACTACCGTTAATGCTACGCATATATGTTACGGGGACGGATTATGAGCATATTGAGCGGGGTGGGGTTAGATAAATTTATCCTTATGTGTCCAGTCAAATTAGTTTCAAAATATTCAGCAGACTATTTATTAAATAGTAAAGACATACAATTCGTACAACAGCGTATAGTCCGGCTTCAATTATGCGTTCGTGATGTACATATCTACGTCATGCATGGCGTCATAATGACGTCATTGATTATGATGTCATTGTACACTATACACTGTAATTACCTATGACGTCATATGATGGATGGATAAAGTGGGAAGTTCTATTGTTCACTGGATAGAAAATCGTGACTGGGGCCACTTCTGGAGAATACGGAGGGGGGAGGGGTGAATGAGACAAGTGTTCCTAGCGGGTTGGGGCAGGGGTGGGAGGGGGGGGGGGTGATGAGGCATTGGTTCATATCTTCATTCCAGTACAACATCAATTGCAACTTTGGAGGTGTGGGCTGGTGCATTAACCTGGTGGAGACGCGCACATTGCGTCATTTTATCATGCCGTGTCTGCTTTATTGTTTCCCCTCAATTTCCGAGGCAAGTCAGCATAATAGTTGCTGTGCTTATTGTTCTACGAGCCCAATAATCAATATGAATGAATCCTACGCTGTTCCCCAAACGCGTAGGTATAATCTTCTTGGTGGACCTGGTTGCTTTGAATTTCTATGAGAAAGAGGGTCTAGCATGTTTCCACTACATTGTCCCTTGTTTGAATTCATAATCGTAGTGGTAGATCAAATTCTCATAACATGTTATTAATCTTTACTGAAAATTCTCAACATTTGCATTGTACCTATAATTTGAAGTACTCTGCTGATAGTCTTTCTGGTTATATTCATTTCTGGTGTGAGAAGAATGTTCTTGGTCCAGAGCGTTCTTGGTATCCATCTGGCACATGCATTTGGCATGCGAAATTGCTCTTGTAAATTTGTAATATTCCATCATGTGATCTTCTGTTTATTATCAAAAGTTATTTCAGCATGTATTTCTGTTTCATTTTCAGTTTATGTGGTTCACTTCTCTTGAAGTATACGAATACAGGTACGTGAATAATACTTTACTAATGGCGGTATACACTACATAAACAATACTATAATATTATCTATGCATACAATCTACTTCACAGTCAGTTAGGGCATACAACCGATCGCGTCCGCGAAGCACCCGTCATAAGCCGGTGCCCGATTTCGATTGCTTACAATTGGACTCAGGCACCGGTTCAAGACGATAGCCTCACGAACACGGCCAGCCGAATGCCACAAGTGTTTTATCATTTGCACAAAATACTTCACCAATTCTCTTGATCAGAGTCAGTATTCTCCAGCGAAGAAGTATGCCACGGTCTGATCGATGGGCGCCGCTCTCTTTTGATGCGACGTCCTCCGTTCAGATCAGGGCAAGATGATTGCTTTGAAATTAAGTATTGATATTCAAATGTGCTAAATAGCAATTTTATCATGGAATGTGTATATGTGTACATATATACAAGGCATTCATATATCTCAGGACGCACACATAGGCACGCACGCATGCAAACACGCGCGCATGTGCATATGCGCAGGGACGCACTTCGAGCACTATTCAGTAGTCTTTTAGTTTACATGACAGATCAATATTTAATTTCGTTTCATCGGTAGCCACTGCTGTATAAGACAGCAGTGAGCGCCTATCAAACCATGGCAAATATTCAGCATATATTAAAACTGTATATTCTTTTTTCATTTTGTAAATAGGGGATTGTCTTGTGGGAAGTCATGACCCCATAGGATGTCTTATAATTCACGTAAGACCCAAAAAAAAATACCAGGTGAGCTAAAAGTCTAGGTGAGCTAAAGATGGATGCCGTAGCATTGCATCAGTGATATTTATAACATATAATTCGAGCTGGGAAAGTTATGATGACTAAGTGTACCACGGCTGAGTCCACCACCTGTTATATATAAATATGTGTCAATCATTGGGACGGTGGAAAGTCGAGCCAGCCAGGTCATCTCTATATGTAATAGAAGTGTACTAATGTTGAATGGATCGGATGCTGTTTATAGCATTACATAACCAGCAGATGAGATTAATATGATGATGATAGAAATAGGATGATTTAATTGGAAATGGGTCTATGGTTCTGATTTGGTGTGCATTTGAGAATGATTTAGATAAAAGTTGTTGCTGCTTAGCCGGCATTCACTTTTATAATATTCAGCAGTTGTTGATATTCGGAGTTTTGGAGTTAATTAATGTTTAGTGGCAAGTGTTGGGATCATAAATTATGAGAATAAATTGAACGTGACTAACCGACATAGTTGTTGACGTGAGCACTCTAGTATTTGATTGTGGGCTAGAACAACATCATCCGGTAATGAATCATCCAGCATGTGTGCCTAGCACCCTAGGAGTCTCGAGACTTCTCCATTAGTACGCAATGGACAGGACATGGACATTGTAGCGTCCTTTAGGAATTCATAACAGAATCGTATTTATTGATAAACTATATGCCACTCATTTTATGGTATGCAACAACAACACATACTAGAATGTTGTTAGTTAGCTGACAGATCACATAAAACCAGAACCGGTTCCCACTGCTTTGTCTATCTGAGGCACAATCCTCTATGAAGAATTGGGCAGAGTATGACTGATCGGTATGACGTCATAACCAATCAATATCAATCAGACTCTGCAGTAAAGAATTTTAAGGAATATAATTTGTGCGCCAGGCAAGTGAGGGAGGAATCACTGATTGGTTGAAAGGACCAATCAGTTAGCAGGTCAGAACTTCTAGGAAGGGATAAGCAGAAGTTGATTGGTGACTTTATTGTTCAGCCAATCAAGGTGTGCTTATCGGGTACCTAGAAGAGTTGTAAGAATAGATTCTGAGAGAAGTTATACATTTCTGGGAAAAAGAGTAGAAGATTGGAAAGTCCAAATTGGGGCTATAAAAGAAGGTACTTCTCTCAGAATAAGTTACTCAATCACCACCTCTGATTCACTAAGCATCTTGCTGCTTAGTTTAAGCTGTGGCTGTTACGCCTAACGAAGCTTACAGTAGGATCGGTTAGAATAGCATTGGACTTAGATTAGTTTAGCTGATAGTTTTAGGTACACGATATTGTACCAAGTATTTCTCTGTATGAGCGATCTTGCTTTATTATTCAAAACCGTTTGTATCTATAGTGTAAATAAAGTTTTCATCTTATGTATATGTAAGACAGTTGTTTGTTAGTTATCAGGAATCTAGTTGTGCTGGGGGACACACCCAGTCCTTACCAGGATCTTGGCCAGTCAGATTAGACCCAGCAGTCAGAAATAAATGTCGTCACTCCACCATCTGTCAGACGAGACGAGCCGACTGCGGTTACTTCGCCCCTCCTCACCACCAGCGACGTTGTCGCAGCAACACTCAAAAGTTTCCGGTAGCGAAGCGGGAGTGACCATCAACGAGAGATCTTAGTAGGTGCTCTTGAAGGCCACGCCAACCCATAAAAAATCTTCAATTTGAACCGCTTGAAAATAACGTTGATAAATTTACATAGTGATATCAACTTTGTCCATTTTTGTTCATTCATGAGTTGATACATTTTAACAGTATTTGGATTTAATCTAAAGTATCTGTCTATATACGCTTTTGTTCTACAGCTAGAGATGGAGATCGGAAAGTCACCGGAGGTACCACACAGACTCGCAGGTCCGCAGAGGTACCCCTGTAAAGGAGGCTCCCGCATACGAGATAACTAATTAACTTAATATAAGCTAGTATACCTCTATGCTAAAAAGGAAAGAAAAGAAAACCCTGAGTGGCGAGAGATGTTGTGCCTCACGCGGGCATTACTTCTGATGCTGTGTCTTTGGGTGGGAAGTAGTAGCCTCAAGTGGGCCGCCGTCACTGGACCCTTGCGAAAGGCAAGTGCCTCGTGTGGGCCTGCGTCACAGGAAAATGCTGCCACCGCAGGAGTGGAGGGAGGGAGCGTGCCAAAAAGGGTTGCTCTGTATTCAACCAAGTGCTATAAAGAAAAGACCATCCGAGTGAAACTATAACTAAAATGTTGCGTGCTGTATTACGTGAAGACCAGATGAAGGATTCCCGCAGGATTCCCAAGTCACCGTCTTATGCAGTTCCAAGATACTGAATTAGTAGGTGCCGCTTTTATTTATGCGGGCCTTCTTCTATGCCTAACCTATCTTTTAGGGTTTTTTAGAGACACGAACTATTTTAGGGCGCAAATGGCGGGAACCCTACCTATCTTTGGATACAGTGAGCTGGGTGAAAGTCAGGATGCCTTGCTCAGCAACCACATAAAACATCACTGGACGATGGTTATCTTTTTACACAGGCAGATTATTCCAAATTTACCTGTCGTTACGGTGAGGCTTAGAGAGACGAATATCCACCGTAAATGTCGTTACCGCAAGGCGTGGCAGATTCCAATATCATGCCCAGACATTTGTACAGAATTTGGTGGAGATGCGCATCTCGTCCGTCACCAAATCTTATGGAGCTAAGTATTTGACCTAACATGTTAGGTTTATATCCAAGTTGCCCAATTATGCACTGCGGTGTGGGAGATATATCCTAAAAGACATAAAATAATAATGTTTTCGCAGTGCTTCCTACATTGGCAATGAGACTAACTAACGAGTATCCTAAGATACAGGGGAAGTGTATGTAACACCGCACCTTGGCCATCACCGCTCGGAAACCTCCAATAGTTTCCCATGGTCGGATCAGTCCATGGTGCGAGTAGGGACATCCAAACAATTAAGAAGCCATAAAGCTTAGTGGAACATGAAGAAAGACAATAACTTTACAAATATAAGGCCCTATAGGTATATTGGTCAATTTAACACAACCTTGCGGGTGTATGGGGCTAGATTGCCATAACGACCAGAAAAGAAGCGTACAATATATGTCTCATAGCGAAGAAATTGTCTCTAATTATATTAAACCTATCCTATCGAGCTGAATAGTAAGGTTTAGTCGGTATCATGCCGAACAAAACAGAGTTAATAACACGGACAGCGACCTTAATAAAACATGTACCACTTGTACCATTTGGCCTTCCCGGTGTGTTTTCCTGTCCCCGCCACGATGGATGGACGCCCAGTTCCACACACAGGGTGGAACCTAGGCGAGGTAGCTCTCCGTATATGCCTGAGATAAAGACCTGTCCAAGTTATGAGAACATAATCCGGGACAGTTAAGGCGCACACTGATGGCTCCCGAGCTTAGCGGACACAGTACTGGGCGCCAATTAGGGTTGTTTTGGCAAGGGACCGTAGCCCGGCATGGACCGTACCACGGAGGTGATGCCTGCCAGATGCATCGCAGCTAAGGCCTCCGTGTAGATCATTCTTTGATGTTATTTTAGCTGAGAGGCCCTGCGTAGATCGTACTAGCCAGGTCATCCACCCCACGGGTACCTGGGTCCCAGACTGCTCCACCAGTCCGGCAAGTGACAGGTTACACCGTCTCACACACATAAACCCCTGATTCCCAAAGAATCACTTTTCATGACCTCTGATCACAGGAGGCATGACTTGCAATACGAACGCTTGCCATGGCCTGACTGTACATTGAGTCATCTTGACCACTCATAACCAGAAACGGGTTGGTGAACTGACATGATCAAGATGACCGGCTGGCGACCCAGTCAATAGCGATCACCATCTGAGCTTACGCTCAGGGGCAACCGACGGTCTGATCCGTACCTATCTGCCAACAGTATACGAACTTTGACCGTTTTCCCCGGCCTTGCCTGCAGGGCATCTCTGACAAACCAACCTTTCCAAAAGTTTGCAGAGACTTGCGCCCTGGTTGTGGACTGTTGTCCACGCACCACGCATTGTCCACTTACTATTACCAAGTTCAGCAGCCTGAACAATGCGCCGACTAGATGGTACCACAGTAGGATGTTAATTCATCCTTCGTCGGAAACGGAGGCCTTTAGTATCTCCTCTGCACTATACCCATGATTTAACGCGCCTCCGGACACTCGCGAGCCCACTGCCGCCTGTTCACCGCAAAGCTTTGAGGAGCCTATCCCTCTTAGTCACCGTGGCGGGAAAAAGTGATGCATATATAAATGTTGCTATATAATATTTCCTAAATGTACTGCGGTCCTAAGTTTTCTATAAATAAACAAAACATATTAACTGATGGCTACTTGCCATATACTAAGTAACCAAATACAGAACGGTGACAATACGTGAATTGATTAGAACAGTAATAATACAGGTTGATAGACCTAATACGGTGCGGTTAGTTAAAGCACCTTACAGTAAATAAGGATAACTATAGACAGTAATAACTTAAGAACTTATAAATTTCGGTCCTAAGACTGGGAAGGTGCCTGTTAGCCATCGGTACCTTTTACAGAGGATAATACGGTAATTAAAGTATAATTAAACGAATAACTTAGGAATAATTAAAAATGTAATTAAAGATATATCATGTATAGTTACTTGAATACCCAGTAGCCATTCTTAATTGCGGGCTACTATGTTACTGAAATTGAGACGTTAGGATGCTTGTGATGTGAGTCGACACGTTGTCTGGAAGCTGGATGTTATTTCCGCATGCTGATGCTCCGCAAGACAGAGTTCTCGTATGTTGTTCCAGGACAGTAACGGTGCGATCTCAGGACAGTCAGTATAACATAGTTATCAGTAAAGTCTACTGGACAAGTAGTAAGTTCCACACAATAATACTGTAGTTCCCGTTATGACAACGGTATGTTGTAAAATTAAGGTATCCCATTAACAGGAAGGGTTATTGATACAGTTGTAATTCGGATGTACCTATTTAAGCTTAACGGTGCGGGATGTGTCAAATAACTCTTGTCGCGCACCGAGCAAAGTTTACATGGCTGCGGTCAAAACGTTAAGCGATCGCACACGACATGCAGTGTGGTGGTAGATTGTCCACTTTTCGGCGTGGCTGGCAGATCCGGTGAGTTATCCACCGAGGAACATCGCTGGCTCGACGTCATGTAGAATTGCATAGCTGGACCTTAAGGGTCCACCGTAAAATAGTTCCTATTCAGTTATTAATTAAACAAGAATAGATTAAACTATGCTGATCTTATTCATAGTGCGGTGGCCCGAAAACTGTTGTGGTCCAAGCTGACTGGAAGTTGATGTACCGAGATGATGCTGAATTCCGTCTTCGGTGCTCCAATTGTTCAGTCAGGATCCCGTGCTTGGGCAGCTCCTGACTGGTCGGCCCCCCGGCCGACGACGCTCTCGATTTGATGAAATCATCCCATTTTATACCCTCTGCAGCGTCAGAACCTGGCTGCTTCAACCAATGAAAACTAGCCGACCCAGCCGATCAGCGTGGCGGAAATACGTGACGTATACACATCTATCTAAATAATGTGATAGATATAGATGTGTAGATGATGTAGTACGTCACGTGTACGCAAATCACTGATTATTTAGCTATATATAAGCGATTACGACGTTACAGAAACGTTTTGAGAATAATTAAACGGAGAAAGACGGCGATAACTCTTCTGAACCGATTTTGAAACAGTTTGTAGATTTAAAATGCCCGTCGAAAGCTGGTCTTGATCCATACCAGATTTGACGGAAATATCTAATTATGAAGAGTTAAGATGTGCCTACTCGGCACACTAAAACGCCACTCGCTCTTGGACGTGCCACATGTGTTACGTCAATACAGCGGCCAGCGCGCGCATGCCCGCTACGTGGTTTAACGAACTTAGTCGTTTTTGCGACGAAATTCCTCTCGTATAGGCTGATACACGCTTATAGCTCTACCCAGGGGCCGTGCTTTTGGAACAAACTCAGGACGGACGGCACGTACCCAGCTTAGCTGGTACGGCTCGTACCCGACCGGTCGATCCGTGGTACACCCCCAACCACTCACATGTGTGTGCATATCGTCGCAGACGACCTACAGGCATAACGAGGAAGGAGGCGTGGCGGCATGAAAGGGTGAAGAGACGTTCATGTTCCATTTATAAATTTTACAAATACTGCGTTTTACTACGGGTAAGTCACGTGGCATTTCCACGTTCGTGCTGGGTGTGTACATGCGTGAGAGCATGCGCATTATGGCAGCGACAGCTCCCAGTCCAATTAGTTTCAAAGTATTCAACACAATGCGTATTAAAGAGTAAAACTTCCTATTCGTACAGCTAACGGTCTATTCCACATTCATAATGGGCGCGTACAGGTGGGAGCACGTGTGCTCTAGTGTAGCGACAGCACCCAGTCCAATTGATTTCAAAATATTCGGCAGAATGTTTATTAAATAGTAAAAACATGTAATAAGTACAACTGCCGACTTATTCCACATTCATGATGGCGTGGGTACATGCCTGAGCTCGTGGTGCGTTATGGAAGCGCAGTCGAATTAGTTTCAAAACACTCAACAGTATGATTATTAAACGGTAAAAACATACAATTTGTACATTGGTCGTATTAGTTCATGGTTCACGACCGGGTATATGTAAATTATGTTTCTGACGTCAGTATGCACGTGATGTACTTGATTATGATCTCTTAGCATTCGCGTGTGCGGGTGGGCGGGTGTGAATTCATGCGAGAGTGGGTGCGTGCTTGCCAGCGTGCTGATATTGGTGCGGGTGTGCAGGGATGTGTGTCGGTGCGTGGGTATATGTGCGGGTTTGTGGATGTGCGTGCGGGCATTCGTGTGCGTGTGTGTGTGCGTGCGTGTGGCTGCGACCGGGCATGAGTGCGTGTATGTGCGTGCGCGTGTGTGTGTCTGTGCGTGCGTGTGTGCGCGAGCGAACATGCGTGTGTGCGTGCGTGTGTCTGTGCGTGCGTGTGTGCGCGAGCGAACATGCGTGTGTGCGTGCGTGCTTATGTGTGCATGTTTGCGTGTGTGGGTGTACATGTGTTTGCGCACACTCAATATCCTTTTGCCGATATACTTGGCTGTAAATAGCTTTTTGACCATTTTAGAGTCTCGATCTCGCCCGGATATCAAGGAAGGTTTCTCGTTAGGCCGCTATATTTCACTAATAAAGCCTGAAATCTGTATACGTTAACATAAGTTACCAAATTATAACAGATGTCAGGGGTATTAACTGAAATTACTTGACCAAAATCATTACTCATTACCGCAGAGAGCGTAGTGATAGATGTGCTTAACTGCTCGAATATCTTTTAACGCGCACATCGTTTATAGTTACATTAGAGGGAGGGGTCGGTCGCTGACCCTCAACCCTTTTATACCCAAGCCAGCCAAAACCGGCATCTTCAGTGGCTTTGAGGAATGTTCCGTTGGAGGCCAAGAGAAGACTATTTTTGAAAGTTTACCACTGGAATGACTGGCTCGAGAATTGAGCCAGCCATTCCAGTGGTAAATTTTCAAGAAATAGTCTTCTCTTGGGCTGCAAATGGGCATTCAACAAGCAAATATTCTTGTTCTTTTACAAAATTCGGTCATTAAAGGGTTACGGAATTTTCTATGTAATTGATAGATAGATCTATTGATCAAACTATGGCGATTGCTTTCTTCATCCAACTGTAAACTTATACGCGTAAAATTGTTCCGCTGCTCTTAATAAAAGCGGATTTAAGAACATGTGACCATCAGCTCAATTAACGTATACGCGATGTCGGTTTTGAGGCGGTTGCTTCGATCTATAATTGCACCTGCAACGTACATTACCGGATATTGTCCAACTGGAGTCGTTGTTTCATAAGCAATGGGATTCTGATTCATATGACATAATTACTTATGATGGCATATACCTGAGGGATAAAACGAAGCGCTCTATATCTAGAGGTACCTGTATGTGCCTTCAGAATGAGCTCATTAAAAAGTTAGGTAACAATTTAATACAAGGCACTTTCTATATTAGATAGATAGATCTCCTGATCAAATTATGCCGATTGCTTAATCCTGGTGGCTTTAAGACCACCCTTTTTAAAGAAAAGAATGGTCGTGTACTGTTTATGCCTATGGCAGCGACAGCGTGCAGTCAAATTAGTTTTAAAATAGTTTAACAGAATGTTTATTAAATAGTAAAAACATACAATTTGTACAACAACGCTTAGCCAATCATCAATTAAACATTCATGACGAACTAGTCTATGTCATTCATAATGTAATTGATTATGATGTCAGCCTACACGGCAC
This sequence comes from Chaetoderma sp. LZ-2023a, assembly GCA_034401795.1. Classification (NCBI taxonomy): domain Eukaryota; kingdom Metazoa; phylum Mollusca; class Caudofoveata; order Chaetodermatida; family Chaetodermatidae; genus Chaetoderma; species Chaetoderma sp. LZ-2023a. Next base: position 14,675,235 of record CM067365.1, read on the forward strand.
GTAGTTGACTATGCCATCATAACACTGACTCAGAAAGTGGATTCATTAATTAACCCATGTTAAGCCTTGACTTTATGAACAATCAAACCCAGACTTCTCGCATATGCACTGCGGGACCCCGGATGGATGGATGCCCACTATCACCAAACCAACGCACCCACAAACAATTCACCTTTCCAGAGTACCCATCCACCATTTGACCTCGTATGACGTCATAATCAACTCAGCGCGTGTATGATGGCATCACAATCAATACGTCACAAAGGGTTCCATAAAGACCGTCATCAAATCTCAAAAGGTTCGACACGTTGTATGAATTGTATGTCTTTGTAATTCTTTGCTATTTAATAAACATACTGTTGAATATTTTGAAACTAATTTGTCTGGGCGCCGTTGCTGCCTTAGGCAGCAACGGCATCCTGTCAAATTAGTTTCAAAATATTCAACAGCTTACCTGTGTAGTCTTTTGGAAATTGATAGCTAGGGTGCTCAGAGATCGATCGATCCCAACACGAAAGAGGTGTGGGTGGAGCTTAGATAGAGATGGGCGGGGCATAGCTAAAACCGGAAAGGTCCATTATATTGTATTTATATCCACATTAAAAATATTACATAAGATAAATATATGGTTTATATTACTAGCATGAACAAATAGCTAATGTTTTAGAGATCCATGAGCCGATGCATAGCCTGATACCTTATGCATCAGTTATACCAATAATCTCAGCATCATCATCATCATCGCCCACATCTAGATTACTTCTTATGTACTGCTGGATAAGGAACTCTCTCTCTCTCTCTCTCTCTCTCTCTCTCTCTCTCTCTCTCTCTCGCGAAAAAGTTGAGATGCCTCGCTCCATTGTATGCATACCGTTGGATGATGAAAATCTTTATTCCTGACGAATTATTTTAATGAGCCATGTTCTATTATCTTCTCTGCTATAGCATTATGGCGGTATATATATCGGAAATAGACGCATCACCTACACCATAGATAGACATTTGCGCATCGCCATCCTCATCTTCTAAACCTGATTGTTCAGCGTGTAAGTCATGGTGAATATTTTGGAATATGGCGATTAACTCCTGATTGTCGATGGCTTCTTCTTCACCTTTAATTTCATCTTCACTCTCCATCTTCGTCGTTAATTCATCATCACTGTCTAGATTTTCCCTATCTTACTGCAACAGGTTATTGACGTAGCAGATGTTGAACCGCCTTCAGAACATTGAGGTCTTCACATATTGATTATACGCGAAATCTAACAATCATTGAGGTTACAAGTCAATTGTCATTTTTGTAAAGGGGTTTTATGCTCTAGTTGGAGAAATCTTACTGCCTATACGGCTCTCTAACTTCTCCGCGGATAAAATACACGTCCGACGCATTTGGCCATTTAAACTAGAGTGGATTTGAGATATTTTATATGATTGTAGGAACGCATTCCCACCCACACGCATGTACGCGCGTATGCATGAACACATAACCACATGTACGCACATACACCCGCATGTACGTATGCTCGCATGCCTGCATTCAGGCACACCCGTATGCACGCCCACATGCCCGCACACGTGCACTGCACGTGTGCCCTGTACGCATGCACACACGCGCACATGAACGCTATGACGTCATACTCAATTACGTCACATGCAAACTGACGTCACAATCATAATTGAGAAAGAAACACTCCATCATGAACCTAGAATGGTACACCAGGGTCAAGTTCGACTCGCTAACCATGGTCAGTTTCATGGTTTACTAATCATGCGCAGTTGCTATGCCCAGTCGAACTTGATCTTAGTCGACTATAGTTCGTTGGTACCCGGTTCCCTATTGAATTACTATTGCAGAAAATTTGGAGCCGGGTACTAGTCTCCATTAACCATTTCTGTCGTCTGTTTTAATGTGCTACGAAAATGGGTTATTTGTGTCCGCTAAGACGTCAAAAAGCGTCCATAAGGCATAAAGTGGGAAGGAATATGGGCTTGGGAACATTGGCATACAATGGGAAAGCATAATTTCATCAAACCTAAGTTATTTAGTGAAATATTTACACTTTTATATGCATTTATTCGTGGCAAGCGATCGGTGGCAGCCATTTTGAAATTTACGCAAATATCGCACTAACCAACTGAACCGAGGTCGGGAGCTCGGTTGACTATAGTTGACTAGCTAGTTAACTATTTGAAGTTCGGCTGGTACGCTAGTTAGCTATAGCTAACTATGGTTAGAAGTCGAACTTGACCCAGGTGTATGAATTGTATATTTTTACTATTTATTAAATATTAAGTTGAATATTTTGAAACTAATTCGACTGGGCATTGTTGCTGCCATAGCACTCAAAAGGTCACGCCAGTATCCACCCGGGTAATAGGTTGGCAGTTCGACTAATTGCATCTTTTTGCAATTTAATAAGTATTCTGTTGACTATAGTCTCTGTCGCTACCACATTAGCGCACGGGATCATACCCGTACACGCCCGTGGAATAAGCTGTCACTGTATAATTTATTTCACCATATTCTTACACATTTATATGCACCTAGGAAATGGACAAGTAATTTTCATAAAAAGAGATGGCGAGATAGGCCCATCTTATGATCTTACAGTATGTCCCATTGTTCATAAAGTGCTTTTCCTTTATTTAACTGAAATAGCATCGGTTAGAGCACTTGATGTGAAGCATTATACATATTCTTTCTAAATGTGTATGGTGTGCAGATATCTTTGCAGAGGACCACATTGATAGGAAAGAAATACTTAACATGTAAAAGACCAGCTGTAGCAGCAATTTGTTACTCAATTGGAATCCGAATTGTGGGCTTTAAATAGAATATATGTTTACAACATTATTGAAGATAATGTTATATTTGAAAGTTGAAATCGATTTGGAACAAGTACCATAACGGGATTCAATAACTATGTGCCACTTCAGAGCGATAACTCACAAACTACAAATAGAATTGAAACGATGTATAGGTAAGGAAAGGACGGGCATACGCCGCGACAGTGGTAAGTTATCGATCTTCTTCTTATTTTCGTTCGCTGATCAGACCGACAGTCCTAAGTGACTATCGACATGATCATAAGCGTTAAGTGCGTGGATCCATGGTTTATTAGAGTGCGCCATGCGGCCTGGAACCTCCGTCTTCAGCACTCGAGGTTTATGTCAGGGTTACCTCACCCTTACCTCATTTAGTCGCCTCTTATAACACGCAGAGGATACGGAATGTGTATTCTAAGCCCCACCTACAGGGCTAGTAAGTTATCGATGACGAACCACATTTCTTATTTCATTGTGGCAAATATGTGGATGAACCATTTTATAGCGAAAGTTCGGAAGTGTTATCGAGGTACTCCGCTTACCCCGATTACATATTCGAGAGCCAGAGAGTATAATCGGATAACGGAATCGCGTAGTACAAATTCTACTCGATTACTCCTGCTTCAAGCGAGAATAAAATTGTGCGATCCGAACTCAGCCATAATGCCGAATACAACAAAAGTAACCTACCCGGATGTACTTTTCATACATTGTTCCCTTTTCACTTTCTGTGTCTAAAGTCGATGTTGCCTCATCGAGTAATAAGATTTTAGAATTTCACACCAGCGCTCTCGCGATAGCAACGTGTTGTTTTGGTCCTCCATTGAGCTGTACACCTTTGTCGCCCACATTGGTGTCATATTGCAAAATAAAACACACACTCCTAAGTAATGCTCTCCCATAATGTTTGATTTCCGCTTTAGGCCTATTTGATTTCTGTTAATATACATGTTTATAGTGCACCGTTAAACAGACTCTTCAGAAAGAAGTGCAACAAGTGCGTCAAAATAATATCCGCAAATAGGTGGGTCAAATGGAGCAATATCTGATGCGCAGAGAGAGCAAGTGCATGTAGATGTGCAATGTGACTCGCCTTGATGCTACAGGCTCAGCCATGAAGCGGAATTAGCCACGCAAGTCAAGTGTAAACTCATTTCTCTAGATAATAAATCCGAGAATATAATGTTAAAAAGTGATAAAAACGCCGAGGTAGATCTGGTTAAACACACATATGCGATCAGTCGATAGTTGCGCATTAAGGTTGTTACATATTGTAGGGCGGACTGCCCTGTCTGGTACGGACCGGCCCAGCATATCTGGGTACGGAACGGCCCGGTCTGGGACGCTTCACGCTCGCCCCCCCCACCCCGGGTAGCATAAGGTATGCGTGTATAGCCATTTAAAAATAGGAACACAATTGTAGTGTCCGTGAGATCGCCCGACGCGCATGCGCGACCGTAATAGGTAGCCAGCACTCGTACGGGCATGCGGAGACTGCCAGCTTATGTATATAGTTACCTGTATTACGGCGATTCCGTAATACTAGGCCGTCCCCCCCCCACCCCCACCCCCTGACTTTGGTATGAATCAATACCAGAATTGGAAGGCGAATTTAAAACAGTAAACAGAAATGGAATCGGTTCAGATCTGGCGAAGATCACAAAATTAAAAACAGACTATTTTGAGCTCCAACTAAACAGAGACATCGCTAGAGCACGTTCATGCTAGGGTGAAGGCCAGGAACTATTTAGCCAGCTACCATACCTCGCACACAACGTGTGCTCTGATTGGCTGAGTCCTGCTGGCGCTACCTCACCATTCAGTTTAAAAGGATTTCTGAAAGTCAGAAATAAGCAGAAGGGATGGAGTTTCGGTCCGAGTGGGAGCAATCTCATATCTGCCTACTGCGTAGAGCCCGCATTCTGCAATCTACACCAACGCAGCTTATTTCAGTCAGGTTCCCTCTCAGCACACCCGCGCTCTGCACGCCCTAAATTTTTGGACGCTCCTGGTAGATCAACATCGACAAAAATACAAATTAAAAGGTTTCTCACTCCACCACCACCACCAGTGGTACCTTCATTGCGGTGTAAGATTTGTTACCGTTGCCAACAAAATATAAGAATCTAAAAACAAGTGGTGTTTTAGATGTCTCACCAGACGTGCCCTGCCACGCTAGAAACAGTGGTGGAGAACAATGGACACATCCAGCGTCACTAAATTAATGTTTTAACCGCAGCCCAGACAAGGACATTGCTTTACGTGTCGCAATAGCTAAGCGGCGTAGATCATCTTCTGCTGAAACAGAAACCCTCCATTATATACTTCTTCGTCTTCATAAAGAGAACGTACCGATCACTCTCGCACCAAGTTCAGTATATCAGAATTACGGTAGATTAGACATTATGTACTATGTGCGGAGACTTGGTAGTCACCAGAAATTACTTTATCCTTCACAGTTCCTGAGTATGGACAACACCAATTAGTATCCTGTGGTAAATCTCCAAGCAGCGGTTACACCGCGTGTCCACTCGCACCGCAACTATGTGGTACATCAACTACTTGTGACGTTTATTAAGTACTGCACTGATGACTATATATCTTAATAATGTTAATAATGTTATACCGTTGTTTATAAATAAGTACCAAAATAGTGGTACCGTAAGGTCAGATGTGACCTCTGTATTTTCATTATGTGTATAATTATAATAAGGCCTACTGCCAATCAAGTTATTATTCTTATTAATTAGTTATATAAAAACTGCAACAATTGCTTGGACCGCAGTTCACTTAGGTTACACAATGCATCAACAACAAACACACCACATTGTTTTTCCATTACAGCAATATCCATTACATTTAGGCACAGGATTTAAGCCTATAAAAGTATGTAATTTTTAATAATTTTATTTTCAAGTATTTTGGTGTGACTATGCACCTTTAAGCGCTGTTTTTGGTGACTTCATCTACTATCAATAATCCTATCCAATATTACGTTATGCCCATCTGAGACAAGATCGATGACTTCACCGAATCATGTCAAAGTGGCTTCAAACGTGGATACAGCTGCGCAGAGATTGTATGGGCTCAACGTATGCTTGTGTCGGTAGTCATGTCCAGACACTGGGATTTCCACAAAATGTGCACTAACATGTCACACGTCTTCAACACAATTAAGCGCTCAAAGATCCTAGATGGCTGCTGTACTATGCCAGGCCAGTTGCTATGAAGATGAGCTACGACTAGTGAGACTACTGCTTGCAGACACCAAGCTGAGTGTACGAGTCAAGTCAGTAAAGTCTGTAGAGTTCTAGACATCAATCGGCTCCCCACAAGGGGGTAGTCTATCTCAGGTGCTTTACACCTATTACCTTGCTGCCACATTGCAATCCGTGAGGGAAAGTCCCACAGAACCAAACCCCTCAGTGTCAATACTGGGTATGACGTTAGAGATGGAATATGCCGACGATGTGGACTTCATAGACGAGGAAAAGAAACCCCTTGACGAACTTACGATCCACTTCAGGGCGGTGAATCATGGAGGAAGAGTAAAAACATGGGCTCACTGCTTTGCAGTACTGCTGACATTGCCGCACGCTGTGTTATGGGGAACATAACTTTTCAGTCCTTCTGGAGGCTATGGATTGGAAGATCAAAGATGCCCTTGAAATAAAGGCTGCGTTTATATAATGCAGCCTGCGTGTCCTTGATGCTGCATAACTGTAACGGCTGGGCAGCTCCAAAGGCAGCTCTAGACAAACAGGATGCCTGCCACTGCCAACATATACGCACCATCACTGGACACCGATGGCTAGACAGCATAATTTCCAACGATGCACTATACAAGATGTGTAATACTTCGCCACTGTCTGTTACAGTCGGTCAGCAAAGACGGTCCATGTTTGGCCATGTGCAAAGGATGTCAGAAGAGACATCAGCACCGAGAGCCTTGGATTTGCCCTACTCGGAGCCAGTAAATCCAAAGCCAGGAGAGGACGTCATTGCATAAATCTAAAAGGTGACCTCGAGAAAGCAGGACTCTGTACACTCAAGTCAAGAATGTACCTGAGGAAGGTAAGGATTTCGGCTGGGGACAAGACACAGTGGGAAAATGCGAAGAAGGATTGATTGCAGCTGTAGGATGTTTCAGTAATCATACAATAATCATCTAATGACTTTATAGATAAACGTGTATCGCAACTAGCCGCAGTACCATTTTCGAATTGTATGTTAATGGAGGAATCTAGTCTTAGCTATGCCCCGTCCATCTATAGCTAAGCTCCACCCAAACTTCGCCCGTGTGGGGATCGATCAATCCGTTAACTCTCTGAATCTAGATTTCTAGAAAACTATATGTGCAAGAGATATTTTGAAGATTTTGAAGCTAATTTGATTGGGTGCTGTTGCCATCCAGTCAAATTAGTTTCAAAATATTCAACAGAATGTTGAATAAATAGTAAAGACATACAATTCGTTCAACGGCACTTAGTCCGTCATCAAGTAAGCGTCCATGACGTCACTCATGACGTAATTGTTTATGACATTATCCTACACGTCACGTAGTTGATTATGACGTCACATGATTGATGGATAAACTGGAATCATCTATCGTCCTACTGAATAGATCAGAAATAACAATTTTGAACACGATCCCAGAAATCCTTGTACGGAACATTCTCTAGAAGATATGGATTCTTAATCAAATAAATGTGGCATGAGTATTAACATTACCATCGGAAGTGGCTCTATAAATGAATGAATATTCGTGTCTTTGGCTGCTTTGATAATGTCAGGGTTATGGCGATCATTCCGACAGTCGCGTATTATCAAGCTTAGAAAGTTTTAATGATTTATCATTGAAAATATCTGTGTTCGTTGATTGTACTTATACAGTGGTGTCTCTAAGTCGCGCTTCTCGGAAATGATATTGAGATTTCTAATTAATTACTGCTCGTGTTATCAAATGTGGATCAAGAAATGACTTTTCATGAGAACCCGTGAGTCTTGTTAAACACAGCTACTAGCGATAAACAATACATGCCCTTAGCGCGTAAGCCTATATGGTTTTTGCATTGACTATATGGCTAACCTCACTTCGGTATCGGAGAGACAATAGCACGGATTAGCACGCGTCTATTCAACTACTATTATTGGGGCTAATGACAGTGCGAAAGAAAAACCTGTCGAAGCGGACATGGATACGCGGAAACGTAAGGCCTCCAGATCACCAGAAAGCATAGCAAACATTCCGAGACGGCCCGGCGCTGTCACGCCGGCCACACCCGAATGGGCTCACTATGGATCATTGCCAGACCTTAGCCGCGTAATCCCAGAGGCCAATCAGACAATCGCAGACACACCCACCAGACGAGCTACGCGTCAAGACACGTGCGAACTGTCACCTCCAACGGGAGAAGCTCTCTTACCTATAACAGAAGTGTGTGCCGTGTACACGTCCACTCCGCCGGACCTGTACAATAAAACACCTGACAATACCGACCGCTCGGTCAGATTTGACACATTCGAAATGGTGGTTCAACGACTTTATACCCAAATAGAACATATTGCTGAACAGACCGGTAACATTGATGATATCAAGATCTCGGTAAATGAAATGAATGGCAAACTCTCCCGTCTGGAAAATGATATTAGCGGTCTAAAGCATCACGTGAGTGAGTTGGATTCCAGATCGACAAATATGGAACAAAGCGTACAATTTGTCTCCAACGCCTATGATGATGTCATAAAAGAGAACAAGTGTATTAAAAATGACGTAGCTGAACTGAAAAAGATGTTAACTACCACAGAAGCGGCAAAACGAAAAGCTATCGAATCGCTCAAAGCCGAAACAAGTAAATCTGTAGCAGATGCCCAATACCAGTGCCAGCACATCAAAGAAACCCAGTTAGACATACAAAGCCGTAGCATGCGAAACAACTTGATATTTAGTGGCATAAGTGAAGTTTCTACCGATGAGAACCCTGAAGAACTGGTCCACGAATTCATTAAGGGCACCATTAAGATCGATAAAGAGGTAGAGATGGAGCTAGCTCATAGATTAGGCCCACGAAACCCGCCACGGAATGCAAATGAAATACCCAAACCCAGGGCAATCGTGGCGAGATTCCTGAAACATAAGGACCGTGAGATGGTACTGCAAGCGGCGCCTAAAACGCTGCGCGGACTACGTTATGGAGTAAATCCGCAAAACCCTAAAGAAATATCCGATAGAAGAAAGCTCCTGATGCCGGAATTTCGATCCGCCAAATCACGTGGTCTAAAAGCTAGCCTCGTTGCTGATAGACTTTATGTTGAAGGCCAACGAATCTACCCGCGAGAGTCGTATGTACCAGGACAGTTCTTACAACATCCGAAGTGTTAGTGATATGCCTAGAACTAACCCAGCGTATGTCCAGCAGCAGACATGGAACACACCGATATACAGTCGCAGCCATAGCAGCATCCCTACCAAGACAATCAAATGATAGGTACCATGCCAGGTCTGCCAAGATATATGAACGGTTATATGAACAGTGACAACACCAACATCACGCCAGAACCAGCGAATGATGCAGGACGATGTGCGTAGCAGGAAGAGCCTATAACCACACACAGAGATAACAATAGCGCTAAAGACTGTACGAATGTAAAAAAGATAAGTAATGTTATTAATGAAGAAGAAGAAGAAGAAAATGATGATGATAATGATGATGATGATGATGATGATGATGATGATGATGATGATGATGATGATGATGATGATGATGATGTAAAAATGTAGATAGTAATATTGATGCGCAAGAAGGTGACGATGACGATGGCGATGGCGATGATGGTGATGATGATGATGATGATGATGATGATGATGATGATGATGGTGATGATGATGTAAAAAATGCAAACCATGCCAAATATAACGCATGCCGCAAAAACGTGTATGATGAAATCAACTCTCATATATTAAATATTAATACCTATGCCAATGTTAAACGATCTAAAAATGTGAATGCTCTACAACAACAACAACAACAACAACAACAACAACAACAACAACAACAACAACAACAACAACAACAATGTCACGGAGAGCAGCAATGAGAATTACGACGACGCAAATGACGACGACGACAGCAGCAACACCAACAAGAACACCACCATAACCACTACCACCACCACCAACAACAACAACATCATCATCAACAACAACAACAACAACAACGACAACAACAAACGATCTAAAAATGTGAATGCTCCCTATAATAATAATAATAATAATAATAATAATAATAATAATAATAATAATAATAATAATAATAATAATAACAGCAACAACAACAACAACAACAACAACAACAACAACAACAACAACAACAACAACAACGTCAGGGAGAGCAGCAATGAGAACTATGACGACGCCGATGACGACGACGACAGCAGCAACACCAACCGCAGCAAGGCCACCACAACCGCCACTACCACCACCGCCACCACCACCACCACCACCACCAACAACAACAACAACAACAACAACAACAACAACACCAACACCACCGCCACCGCGGAAACCGACATGGCCACTGCCACCACCATCACCACTACCACCACCACTACCACCACCACCACCACAATCAACAACAACAACGACCGTAACGTCGCCAGCAGCGGCAACGACGACAATGATGACGATGGCGACACCGACGACGACAACACTGAATTTAATGTAGGGTTTCTCAACGTGTGTGGCTTGAGAAATAAATTAAAGTACCTGGAAATGGATGAGTTTATAAGACAGTTTGATATTGTAGGAATAGCTGAAACCAATCTAGACGACCTAGATACAGTGAGAATAGATAATTATACAGTGATTACAAAAAACCGCATAAACGCCAGACGTAAATCTGGGGGAATTGCTTTACTAATTAACAATACGGTCTCTAAACACTTTCAACAACTGGACACAGATAGTGAATATGTCCTCTGGGCATCGATATCTAAGACATACACAAACCTAAATAACGAGATAATAATTGGCTGCGTCTACATTCCACCGGAATATTCAGACTATTCAACTATAGAGGCTTTTGGAGAACTGGAGCGTGACATTATTAAATTCTCAAACGGAAGTAAATTATTCCTATTAATAGGCGATCTAAACGCGAAAACTGGCGTACTAGATGGCTCTCTACACAGCGACGAAACGTTGCTACATTTTGTAGGCACCGATCCAAATGATATAGAAGCAGGCACGCAATTTGATGCACCAAAACGCATATCGCAGGACAAAAATCGTCCTAATAATTATGGTCATAGACTACTTGACCCATGTAAATACAACAGCTTCTACATACTCAATGGTAGAGCAGGTACAGACGCAAACTTAGGCAAATTAACATCGAGGTATGGTAGCGTTATCGATTACGGTATATCCTCAGCCGAACTTTATAAATACATATCAAAATTCAAAGTCTCTGATTACTGTTCTATCATATCTGATATACATTCCGCACTGAACCGATCAATAGTCTTAAAGACTACATCAAAGGTAGAAGAATCTAATAATACCAACAACACCAACTCATTAACAACGCGAAAATGGAAGTTTGAGCAAAGAAATGCATTTATCGATAAAATACTACACCACTACACTTTGGCAAATGTAAAAACCCAGATTGCAAATGGTGCACTTGGCGCGCAAAACATTAACGAGATTACGAACGCAATTTCAAAAATGTTTGAGGAATCAGCTGCGGAAACTTTCGGTAATATAAAGCCACTCGTATACCCCAGAAAAAACAATCATGTCATCCATGGTATAACGAAAACTGCAAAAAAGCGCGTATAGAATATCATCGGTCCAGAAATGAACTCAGATGTCGAAATATAGAAATAAACCGACAACGCATGATAGACGCCAGCAGGAATTTTAAAACTATCATGAAACAGTCAATTGCTCGATACAAATGTAATCGCCATAGGGAAATTAGAGCAATGAGTAGCAGTAACCCAAAAGATTATTGGAAATTAATAAAACTGAAAAATACATTAGAACCATCCACAGTAACAACAGAGGAAATGTATACATTTTTCAAATCCATAAATGAAGAAGACGGTAATACAAACAGAGATCTTACATTGGTAAATGATGAACCAACAGACACGCCACCAGAAAACAACATATTAAATTCCCCTATCACATGTGAAGAAATACTGAAATCCATTAAACTACTCAAAACAAACAAAGCTGCAGGACCAGACGGAATAGTAAATGAATACATAAAATCAACAGATCATATTATGCTAGACGTATACAAATCTCTCTTTAACTTAGTCCTAGACTCTGCGATAATACCAGATTCCTGGACTGAAGGCACCATTATCCCCATATACAAACGAAAAGGCGATCCGAACGCCCCCAAAAACCACAGACCAATTACGTTACTTAGCTGTTTGGGAAAACTTTTTACATCTATATTGAGTAGTCGAATAAATAAATTCCTCGAAAACTCTGACAAACTGTTTGAAAATCAGGCAGGCTTTAGAAATGGCTACTCCACTACTGACCACATCTTTACACTCTATACATTAATAGAAATATTTAAAAGAAGAAAGAAAAAACTATTTTGCTGCTTTGTAGATTTTGAAAAAGCTTTTGACTCGGTTTGGCGCGATGGACTTTGGTATAAACTTAGACAGCATAGTATCTCTGGCAAGATTTTTAACGGAATTAAAAGCATGTACAGCAACATAAAATCAGCAGTTAAGTTCAATAATGCAGTGTCACAGCCCTTCGCCTGTATCAGAGGAGTGCGACAGGGAGAAAATCTCTCACATATTCTATTTGCAATATACCTTACTGACTTAGAAAACTTTCTTCAGAACCGAAACAGTAAGCAAATAGAACTCTATAGCGAAGAAGAAGAAATAAATAATTTACTGAATCTACTAATCCTTCTTTATGCTGATGACACTGCTGTACTAGCAAATAGTTCACGCGACCTACAGGAAACGCTCAATTCTTTTGATGAATACTGCGACGTATGGAAACTCAAAATTAATATAGACAAAACAAAGGTCATGGTCTTTGGCAGTACAAAAAGATTCTATGAAAAACTACATTTTCGTCTTAAATTAATAGAGCTTGAAATAGTAAATAGCTACAAATATCTTGGAATATTTTTTTCATATAATAGCCGCCTCCTTTTAGCGGAGAAAACTATTTCCGAACAAGCTCGCAAACCTACATTTGCACTACATCGCCGAGCCAGGGAGCTGGACCTACCAACGGATTGCCATATTAAATTGTACCACCAAATAATTGAGCCAATCCTACTATACGGGTGCGAAGTCATCGGAATAGAAAACTGTAACCTATTAGAGAAAGCAAATTTAGATTTTTTCCGGTACATCCTAAAAATAAAAAATAGCACCCCAAAGTATATGATATACGGCGAGTTGGGAGAAACCCCAATCAAAATTGTAATAAGAAAACGCATGATAACATACTGGCTTAGGCTCATCTCAGGTAAGCAAACCAAACTCGCTTGCAAAATATACAAATATATTCTATTAGACCACAATCAGAACGCAACATACTACAAATGGCTAGACTCTATAAAAAATATTTTAGATAGCACGGGGCACAACTTCAATGAAACAAAAATAAGAATAAACAAAAATCTTGATGACCAATATATCCAAACATGGCAATCAGAGATGGGCGTATCTTGGAAGGGTAAAATCTATCACTCTTTTAAAATAAATTGGGAAATGGAAAGTTATCTCATGAACTTAAATGACCGTAACAGAATCTTATTCACGAAATTTAGAACAAGCAATCATCGGCTGCCAATAGAAACGGGGCGGTGGGAAGGCATACCCCGGGAAGAAAGAATATGTCCACTATGCACCCTGAATGAAATAGGAGATGAATTTCATTACCTATTCATCTGCGAATTCTTTAGCGATAAACGTATAGAAATCTTCCCAAAACACTATTATAAAAGACCAAAATCGAAATCGAAATTTCACCAACTGCTTTCAACGAAGAACAAGAAATTACTAATAAAGATTTGCCGTATGATCGAAGAAATTAATGGGCACTTCCAACGTTGATTAACCCTATACACAATGGACTCGCAGATTAACAACACAACATTGACGAGAATTGCAAAGTACCACCGCCGCCACCACCACCACCACCACCACCACCACCACCACCACCACCACCACCACCACCACCACCACCACCACCACCTGCAACAACACCAGCAACAACACCAACAACAACGACAACGAAAACGATAACGGCGCCGACGACGACAACAACAACAACAACAACAACAACAACAACAACAGCAACATTAACTATAGCAACGACAGCAACGACAGCAACGACAGCAACAACATCAACAATGACAACAATATTAATAATAGTAAGGTTTAAGCATAGTAGTCAACCATGTCTAGAAAACTACTCTACCGCTAGATGTCGCTCCATTCAGACCAGTGCTCGATTCGGACCACATGCTTTCGAACCCAAATGGAACAAACTGACCGCATTAGTGAACAGGTTTCACTGGGTGGGTGCACAAGACTCCCCATAAACTACCTAAGATTCGATCCGATCTGTTACTCAAGTACCTGATGTCATAATAAAAATGTGTCACTTTTTATCTGACGTTACAATCATACAACGTAAGCAGGCAACTGCCCTAGTAACCCGCATGGTGCCCCACACTGGTTATCCAAGATTTCCCCTAAGCTAGCTAAGAACCGACCCTATGTTACTCAAATATCTGATGTCATAATAGAAATGCGTCAGCTGTCAGCTAACGTTATAGTGTAACGTTATAATGTGGTCTTCTTAAAGATTTCCCTTAAACCAACTAAGAACTGACCCTATGTTACCCAAGTATCTGATGTCATAATAGAAATGCGGTAGCTGTCAGCTAACGTTATAGTGTAACGTTATAATGTGGTCCTCTTAAAGATTTCCCTTAAACCAACTAAGAACTGACCCGACTGTTACCCAAGTATCTGATGTCATAAAAAACACGTCACATTTTAGCCGACGCCAAAATCACATAATGCAAACAACCACCTGCCTTAACAACCAGTTTGTTGCCCCACACTGTGGCTATCCAAGAAACAATAACAAGAAACCTAATTGTAAAAAATTATACAGTAACACGATAAGAGGCTGTTTTGTAGATTTAACACTGGAATGACTGGTTCGGTTATCGAGCAAGTCACTCCGGTGGTGAATACCCAAAATAGTCTCTGTCGCGATATGAATGGATATAATTGTCTATTGTTGAAAATAAGGTTGTTCTGTATTTTAGTTTAAAAAATGACAACCTTATGTACAGCAATAACCCATTTCTAAGAATACCAATCTGACATTTTTTTAATCAGTTATTATATATTTATTATAATCTAAATTCTGATGACCCCCACAATATGACTACTATAATTTTAGTACTTTGTTATTGAGATGGCGGTACAATAACAGTAATAATTCTGTCATTACTAATTATGAAGTACGTGTAAATATTAACTGTAACATTCCTAATAATTCTAAGTTACTACAACTACTACCACTACTACTACTACTACTACTACTACTACTACTACTACTACTACTACTACTACTACTACTACCACTACTACTACTACTACTACTACTACTACTACTACTACTACTGCTACTGCTACTGCTACTGCTACTGCTATTGCTATTGCTATTGCTACTGCTGCTGCTGCTGCTGCTACTATTACTACTACTACTACTACTACTACTACTACTACTACTACTACTACTACTACTACTACTACTACTACTACCACCGAAAGCACAAACAGTGGTTATATAACTAGATAAATACCAAAATATGTAATTATGAATTGATATATAATGTCTGATCGCCATAACATTTATAATTTCTGTAAATTCATATTCCCCATATGCCATTATGTGGCCTGGGTGTAAATAAAAAATCTGAATCTGAATCTGATAATCTCGTTCATCCGGATTTGTCGTCCAATGTCTCCATAAGCGATATTCTCAGCAACGCTATAATCAAACAGAACCTATTCCTGTGATACAATGCCGATCTGCGAGCGCAACCATTGAGTGTTCAGAACCTTATTATCGTGATTGTCAAAGAACTGTAGCGACAGAAGAGGAATAGAATACCAGTGCCTTACAGTAGCCGGAGCCATTTCTAGATATGCCGCGCCCATATCCAGCTAAGCTCCACCCACCTTGTACGCTAGTTTGAATCGATTTTAACATTTTGAATCTTGAATCCAAAGAAGATTAATTTCAATGCAGCTCTACATGATTTTGAAACTACTTGGCAGGGGGCTGTTACTACGGTCAAACTAATTTTAAATATTCAACGAATGTTAATGAAATTGTAAGACATACAATTAGGATGGACCTTTTTCCATTTCATGTCGATGTACTCACTCACGATCTGCACAGCTGTACCAACACCACCACCACCACCACCACCACCACCACCACCACCACCACCACCACCACCACCACCACTCTTGATAACCCTCGACATCGATGCTATGTACACAAACATTGACATCGAAAGGGGTTTGTCTTCTGTTCGCAGAGCATTTGATAAATATCCCGATAACAATAGGCCCACTAGCGAAATATTAGCTCTCTGGAGCTGAGTTTAAAGGGCAATGATTTCGAATTCGCTGGCGAAATCTACCAACAAATCTGTGGATGCGCTATGGGTAAACGTTTTAGTCCTAGTTTTGCCAACATCTATGTAGCTGAGTGGGAAGAAGATGCGCTTAACAAATGTCCTAAGCAGCCCTTATTTTAACCGCCGTTACCTCGATGATATTTTTATGATCTGGAATCATTCGAGGGAAGAGTTTGATGAATTTTTCACTATTTTGAACAATCACGATCCTAACATCAAACTTAAAGCCAACATTGACCAGTCGTCCGTAGACTTTTTGGACGTTACTCTCTACAAAGGTGTAAATTATAACACGAGTGGGCTTCTTGATTACAAAGTATTCTTTAAGCCCACCGATTCCCATCAACTACTGCATAAGAAATCTTTCCATCCACCTCATACTTTTAAAGGTATTATCAAATCACAGATTATCCGGTTTCACCGAAATTCTAGTGATAGAAAGAATTTTGAATCTGCGTGTTCCACCTTATTTAAAGCCCTCAAACCGAGGGGATATTCAACACGATTTTTGCGCAAAATAAAATCCGAAACTTTACATGATTTGGAAACTATTACTGATAAGGCTGCCGATCAAAAGCCTACCAAAATTCGTCACAATCGTCCGATTATAGGCGTAGGACAATCTCAGAAATGTGGAAAGAAGAGGTGTAAATTAGACCTCTATCTACCTAATCAGACAACATTTGTCAGTTATCAGAACAAAAGCAAATTCCAACTTCAGTCTAATTTAGATTGCGATTCTAAAAATGTTATCTATTTAATATCTTGCAAATTATGCCAAAAGCAGTATGTCGGTGAAACAAAATGCCCTTTCAGATGGCGAGCAACTAGACACCTTTGCGATATTAGACACGACGAGGACAACCAACGTAGCTCAACATTTCAATCTTCCTGGTCATTCTGTCGATAGACACTTTGAAATTATGCTTATTGAGCAACTGCCTCTTTCTTCTACGGCCGAAGAAACTGATAAACAAAGAAAACTTCGAGAATCATTTTGGATTAAGCAACTGAAAACAAAATGGCCGAGTGGCATAAACGTGGACCCTGGTCTTGCTGATCAACGTGAAATTATTCCATTCAGTTTAACATACAATCGAAAAAAATGTTGAAATTTCAGAAATTTTGAAAGATGAATATCATAAATTGCAGGATAAAATGAAAAAACCTCTCAATTTGCGTCCAGTGATAGCCTTTAAGAAAAACTCCAATCTACGTGACATCTTGGTTAATTCGAAATTAACTCTTCAAAAACCTTCAGAATGAATGATATATATTATTCATATTTTATAGGCCATACCGCCTCTATCAAACAAACATAACAAATCTCAGACAATAAAATAAATAAAAAATATCTCCCAACCTTGGGAGATCCTGAGCCAGTGCGTTTAATCATATAACCACAACTTCAACAACAACAACAACAACAACAACCACAACCACAACCACCACCAACACCAACACAACCAAGACCACCACCACAACCACCACCACTATCACCAAGACCATCAACACCACCCACCCCCCCCCACCCACCCACCCACCCCCACCCCACCCCACCCCCACTCCCACCCCCACCCCACCCCACCACAACCACCAACACCACCAACACCACCAACACCAACACCACCAAGACCACCAACACGACCACCTACACCACCAACACCAGCTCCACCAACACCACCAACACCACCAACACCACCAACACCACCAACACCACCAACACCACCAACACCACCAACACCACCACCACCACCACCACCACCACCACCACTAATGGCTGGTGGTGTAGATGCGCATTATCATAGTATCCCGATATCTGAATGTGGCAATACATCCAAGCGTGTGTATATAGGGACGTGTGATATTAATAAAAGTATATACGCGCGTGCATGCATGTGCGTGCCAACGCTTCATCTTACCACATCACCTATGCGTGAATCACAAAACCTCTCAACCCGGGCTACTACGGTGCTTTTACTGCAGCCACTTCTCCCGACCAGTGCTAGGGTGTGGCCTGGCTGCACGGATATATCCAGACCAGACAGCACGCGCACACTAGGCCATGTGGGATACCTAAAATGCACGTTCTTGAAGGACACCACACTTGAGAACGAACCCTGGAAGAATAAACGTAGATCATTACAGAAAATCTGACCTTATCTTATACTAACCGTTTATGGGATAGAATGTGCCACCCATAGTCCATCGCTGAAATTTCAGCTTCTTATCATGCCAACAACTAAAGACATTCAGGCTTCAGTAGTTAAATGTTGATACATTTCCACAGCATATGATGGCTGTCTTGATTTACATTTCAACCAATCAGAAAAAACCCTAGCGTGTCTTCCTCGATATATACGCTGTCATAGAAGTCCAGCTATAGTTTGACAACGCGGTATACAAGAAATCAAACAGGTAAGCTGTTGAATATTTTGAAACCAATTTGACTGGAAGTTGTTGCTGCCATAGGCGTATTACATAATAAAGAATGTAATACATTGGCATGTACATGTCATCGCGCACTATTGCTTAAGGAGCCAAAATGTTGGTGGTCACTGTTCAACATATACGCGATAGTACAAAGCAGATAATTGTGATACAGATCAGGCAATGTGACAGGATATGAATGATATGGGATCTATAAACCATACTCTATCAGTGCAATACAACATTTGAGATGAGATTAGCACCCCTTTAACCATTTCATGGCGAAATTTGCTCCAAAAGGTTTAAATTACCCTCTTATTGAATGTCTATTTGCAGACCAATACAAAACTTTTTGTTTAATTTTATGACGTCATAAGTAAGTGACACATCGTATCCATCCATTAGTTTCCTTTCAGTAATGAGACGTTGCATTACTTGAATGTAATCTAACCTAGCAAAATCTCAAACCTCCTATAACCTTTAACCAAAGGGAGATAATACAGTCAATTATGGATCCGACTGTTCTTAGTGCCCAGACAGGCTTCGCAAAACAATATATTATCATATAGGGCCTGATTTAGCGAAAGCACTTTCTATCTTTCAATCTGAGCAAAGATCAATACCAATATCGGGCGTGCAACTCGAAAGCCAAGCTAGCTGTAGGGGCCTATATGGTTATACAATCAGGTGTTTACGCTAATAATGAAGTAGCAGTTAAAAGCATCTAATTTCAAAATTACTGCTTATACAGTCTCACATCTCACAAAGCACACGACGCTGCTGCTGCTTCTGCCGCCGCAGCTGCCGCCGCAGCCCCCTAGTACTACTACTACTACTACTACTACTACTACTACTACTACTACTACTACTACTACTACTACTACTACTACTACTACTACTACTACTACTACTGCTACCGCAACCGCCGGCGTCGCCGGCGTCGCCGCTGCTACTATATACACTCATTCCTGTATAATACTAGCTATGCACAGACCACCGTAAATGTTTATGTTGCACGTGGATCAGCTCCATTACCATAGTAATAGTATTATACACAGTTACCCCATATGATAATGTACAGCCTGGAAGAACAAAGCGAACTTGAACTTGCCACGGTTCTATGGGCGAGAAATACGCGTCCCAGAATCCTTACACATAATAAGCAATTATACATAGAACCAACTCGTCCAAACTAATTCATACATAAACCACCATATTCTACATGGCGTAAAAAGGTACAGTATGTTAAATTCACGCTATGTCCGAAGTATTCATTCATGGTGATTCATCTTTCTCTAAGCGCACACGTTCACGTACAAAAAGCATAAATGCGCGCGCATGCACGCAGGCGCCCATACACGCACACATGAACGCATGCAGGCATATGCACATATATGTTACCTCCGTTGGCTTGGTGCCTTCAATCGATGACGCATCA
The DNA here is from genome assembly GCA_034401795.1 of Chaetoderma sp. LZ-2023a. NCBI lineage: Eukaryota > Metazoa > Mollusca > Caudofoveata > Chaetodermatida > Chaetodermatidae > Chaetoderma > Chaetoderma sp. LZ-2023a. Next base: position 14,695,659 of record CM067365.1, read on the forward strand.
ATATCCGACTGTTGACCAAGTATAGTAAATGCACGTGACGCTGAGGTCTTTGCTTTCCCATAGTCAGGAGCCAAGTTGCTAATCTGTCCTAAAGCCAATGCGTCAAATGCAATCACGTAAAACACGCTATAAAAAACAGAAACTAAAGTACAATGGACCTTTCCAGTTTATCTATCATCATATGACGTCATAATCAAATACGTGACGTGTAGGATGACGTCATGAATGACGTTGATAAGTTCGTCACTAGCGCATAATCAACATCGTCGTGTCGT